>VWZP01008622.1:0-130679 GCA_013396995.1 Dicaeum eximium | reverse complement strand
CCCTGCTCTGCGTCCCTGCGACCCCCCCAGCCCCGAGTGACGGCCTCCGGGGAGAGCCCGGCCAGCCCCAGGGCGCTGCTCGCTGCTCTGCGTCCCTGCGATCCCCACAGCCCCGAGCCAGCTCCCGGGAACGGCCCCGGGCCAGCCCCAGGGCGCTGCTCGCTGCTCTGCGTCCCTGCGATCCCCACAGCCCCGAGCCAGCTCTCGGGAACGGCCCCGGGCCAGCTCTATCCCCCAGGGGAGACAGGGCTTTGGTGAAACAATTCCATTCACGGAATCGGTAAAAGTGTAACACAGGAAAACCACGGACAGCTACGGAGAGCTGAACAGACCCACTGAGGGACGGCAAACAGGTCGGATGGAAGCGTATGGATGGGAGAAGGAAAGAAGGAGCCTAGATCACATCCAGCCATGTTGTACAGCCACACTTCTTGCTGTAGCCCGTATTTGCAGCGCTGTCAGGAACCACAGACAGAGGACATCCCATTCTTTTTTGCATTTATGTGTTCATTCATACAGACACAGCCCCCCTTGCCATGTAAAAGAGAAATGAAATTAATGATAGCTGCAAACAGAACAATTCTATGTTCTCAGGTAATAATCACTATTACATTTCCATGGGATTTATTACAGGATTTATAATCTTGAGAAAATGCAACTTCTTGTAAATTTAGTTAGAATGACAGCAGCTCAGTATGCTGAAAATCAGGTGCCCAGGTCATACATTTATCTTGAAAATTTGACAGCTGTTTGAAAATATTGGCCTGTTTATGCAAAGTTACATCTATACATCTCCAGCACAGAACGACAGGTACAGCTGCTGCTTTGTTCAGTTAGTAACCCTGTGCTGCTTGTCTCTTACTTACCCAGCTACTAAAGCTTTTCTCTCACTTACATAGGTACCAAAGCTACTACCTGATTTGATCACACTGGCCTGCTTAACTGCACACAGCATATCCTTTATCCTGAGGTGGGCAAGAATATATAAACTTCACTTGTTTTTTATGTATACACACACACACACACACACACACACACACATATATATATATAGCTATTTTGTAATCTTCCACTGAAAACTGACAACAAGCCAGCAACACTCACTACCACCTGTGGGCTGCAATTAATTGTATTTTAATGTCAGAGTGTATGAATTAATTGACAGCTGTACTGGAGGATTCCTCCACCCTGTTGGGCAGAGTGCCACCAGGCACTAATAAACAAGAGTCTCCAAAGCAGTCTCCTGACACAGCACCCACCTTCTCCCCCCTCCTCCCCCACAGATCCAATTGGTTCCACAGTATATTCTTCAGCCTTACTACTCCAGGGAACATTTTCCATACATTTTGAATAAAGATGCCAGAGAGTTTGGTTTGGTTTTGTTTAATGGGAGCCTGCCCCATGACTCCAGTGTCAGGTTTTTTGTACCATTCTTCCTGAAGCAGTAACACTAAAAGCAGGTTAGCAAACATCATCAGTAATTCAAATCTTCACTTTTAAATAAGGTTTTGCAAATAAGACATGAGTTGTTCTTACCTTCTGAACATTCATGTTCAGTGGTTTTTTCTGTGATTTGTTATATCAATCATTTCCTGTAAATAATTTTTAAAACAGAACAGGCATGTAGCACTTATTTGTATAACAAAACAAAACAAAACAAAACAAAGAATGGTAATACAAGCCTAAATTCAGGTAATAGAATTTACTCAGTGTAACACTGCTGGATGCATGTATATACACAACAAAACAGTAAGACCTGCCTTCAAATCTTAATCAAAGGCTGTAGAATAGTTTCAAATGATCCATTTTTATGATTTTCTTGCTGTTATTTAATGTAAATAATATTACGTTATTGTCGTATTTTTTCCCATTTAAAATACACCAAACTCTAAACCATTCACCACGATAAGTTCTCTCAGCTCCAGGATGTTATACACTCAAAAATGAGTAAGGATTTGCTCAACCAGCATCCCAAACAGCAGCTCTGGTTTCCTTCTACATACTTCTCAACAAAATGATGACAAACTAATGAGATACAAAAATATGAAATATGAAAATATTGGATTAACTTGCTTTTATATATATTTAATCTGCCTGGAAACATGCCAAAGAGCTGTACAACCTCAGTACAAATTCAGCTCACTGCCCTGAGTTCCTCAAGGCAGACACATTTTGGAACAAGTTTCTTTTACTATTTGGAAATATTTAGTGAATAATTTCTCAGTTTATACGTATTTTAAAAGCCATGATAGTGTATCAGCATTTTTAGAAAGGGATAGGTAATTTGCCAAATGCTTGCCAATCTCTCCTACTCTTAGTGTTTCCACAGGCATGAGACAACTTGAACTTAAAACAACAAATTTAGATTAATACAGCACCTCAGAACAAACTATGCCTCCTTGATAGTTTGCATCTTTCCAAAGTATAAAACATGTTAACACCATACACATTTTAAGACTAAGCAAAGTCTTAAAAAATACAAAGTCAAAAAGAATACAAACCAGTCATGTAACAACTCAAGCCTCCATCAGGATTAGAGTGCCAGTGAGTTGTGGTTTATAATTTATAGTAATCTCTGCACAAGAAGTCCTTCACTGGACACAGAAATTACACTTAGATATTTAAAGACACATGCAATGCACTTATAAATAAATATTGTTTCATAAGCAGAAGCTATGAGAAGTGGTATGAGGAAGTGGAGTCAGATTTGGCAACATCTCAATGCCGCATGCAATCTGGTCACACAACAGTCTCCTCGTATCACTTGAGTATCTTCAAAACATGTCAAATAACACGCTCTTGGAGAGATTTTAGTTTTGAGGATAGTGATGATTAAGAGCCTAGCCTTACCAGGCTTTCTACTTCAGTGAAAAATTCAGCCTTCTAATTAAAAAAATGTCATTCAGTTTTTAATTTAATAGACCTGGTGCTTTGAAATACTGGGCACTCTACTTCTAAAATATTAAGAATTCAGAATTCTACTGACTAGCACCTAAGACAGCAGTAGATATCAGAACATAAGGAAGTTTTTTACTTTGTTCTCCTGATTGTTCTACTATTTTCTGTTAATCGATTATTTATTGCCACTACATGCTTAGATTTCTTTCCTTGTCATTTGACTATACATTAATCACTCTTTACAAAGATTCTATGCCCAGTCCATGTATGTACTCACCCTTTCAAGCAGCATCTTGCAAGGCTGAAACAGAAGTTGTTTTCTAGAATCTCTTTTCCTTCCATTTCATGTGCAGATTGGTGATAACAAACAGTTCTTCATCAATAAAAAGCTGCTGACATTCTTAAAAAAAATAAAAATAAAGTGTCAACAAAATTTCACAGGGCTTATTATACTGATTTTACATAGCTATGATGTAATATAACTTAAGAAAAATTTTTCTTTATGCTTCTTCTGAAAAAAAAAAAAAAAAGCTTTCACTTTGCTTGGGCTAAAATTATTTTTAAATGACTGAGTTTTTTAATATGTCCCTAGTTTTACAGCAGGACCACACTGACATCTAGCTAACTAGGGAATATAACTGGTATATCCCGATATAATTCTGATCTTTTTTCCTTCATACTAAAAGGATTCAAACCCACTCGACTCAGAACACTATAGTGACAGCCCTGTGCTATTTTAATTATCTGTTATAGACTAAAATACTTTTACTCCTAAAGAGCATTCTCACAAATGTCCAAGTCTTTCTGTGGACACATTTAGAGTAGTTATGGTTTCCAAGGTGCACACACAGCCTCATGAGATGTCTTTGCAATTGATCTTTATTTTGAGGATTTACATCCCAAAGGTAGAGATTTGGTTTTTATATACTTTATAAAGCCTATATAAAAAAAGCATACATAGCTAAGAAATACCAAACAAATTAAAGATGCAGAGAGATTTTGAAAAAGTGGATTTAAAAAAAAAAGGTTTAAATTCCAACATTATGTAAGAAAATATGCTTGTACACTTCATAAATATGAATTCAGCTCCATTTATTTTCCAAGACAAGTATGGTGTTCTCTTTTTTTCTCCTTTGCAGAAATATGACATGTGTAATAGAAGCAGAACTCAGAACCCAAATATCATCAGGAAAGCTATAGAAAAGTAAAGACAAGAATGGAGCTGTTTGCAATTTTGAAGTACAAGCTGCTTCAGAAAAAATAAGAAGGAAAGTTATGTTTCCTTGTCCACTTTGGGACAACAGTGAGCATTGTAATCCATTTTTTAGAACAAGATTAGCATCTTAAGCCATATATCTTACTCTCCTGTAGGACATTATTGTCCCTTATATTTTTATAACACTCTGCACATGAAATATTAAGAGCATAACAACACAAAATCACAAATGAAGTGTAACCCTCTCTCCATGGTTTAAAATTCATGATACCCCTTATGAAGATTACAATATTAACAGAAAATTTCTGAAATAAAGAACTACTGAAAAGCAAGTGACGAACCCACAAGATGTTTCCAATAGGTAGCCAAAACTCCCTATGCACCTGACTGTAGAGGATGACAGTCAATACAAGGCACCAACAGCTTGATAAGAATGTTTTTTTGGACCGTGCTAAGAGTTCCTTCCAAACATGGGAAAAGACAGTGAGCATGCTGTCTGTGGAGTTCCACAAACCTCTGACAAGGTCTGCATACTCTCATCCTTCCAATACACTACATTGTATTACTTGAAATTCCCAAAGTTGCCACTCAAAGTCACTACAAGCTGATGGCTGCTCATGCCAACAAGCCAACAGAAGTTCTGATGCTGGTTTAGGTTTAACAGACGTGTGACCACATCACATGAACCACAAGTGCCTCAGTTCTAGCACGGGACCAGGTAGCAGCCTCAGTGCTTAGTCAATGATTCAGGATTTACAAAGAAAACACTTTTTACAGCTGATCCGTTTTGCTGCCTGCAAAGCAAATCTTAATAGGTGAGCAGTGCCAGATGCCAATGAGAAAGTCTGTGCATGTTCTGGAATACAAGGAGTTTGACCACGGTTTTCCTTCACAACAAAACTTATGCAATACCTTTATTAGCGCAGTACTACTAAGACACCCAATGCCAAAAGCGCCAAACATTATCATTGCAGATAATCCTGTGTGACAAATCCTGTGCTCATACTACTTCCATCAGAGAGCTTAGGATCAGCTCCCCCGTGTCATTGAGTGAGACTGGGCCAATCTTAATATGAATACAAGGCAACACCTTTTCGCACTCCTTTCCTTTGTTACTTCTGGAATGCTTTTCGAAAAGCAAGCATCCAGCCCCATAGGGACAATCAAGAACGCGGCAAACCTCAAAAGCAAGCCCCGGAGGCGTTCCCACTGACCTGCTCCTCGCTCCAGGACAGAGGACCCTCCTCTGCCCGGCCGGCCGGGAACAGCACAACCCGGCAGACTGAGCCAAGCCAACGGCGGGAACCTCCAGCACGTACTTTCTGCCTAGTGCCCGACTTCATTCCAGGTTAAGGGCAACCCAGATGTTCCATTTAGGAGACGTGACAGTTGCCAACCAGCCCCTCGTGTGACAGCCCCGCGCATTACCCCCTCCTCTGTTCCCACCTGCAGCGCCCTGAAATCCCGCTCCCCCGGGGCTTCCCCGGTGTCTCCTTACCTGCGCTCGCCCGCGCCGGGCCGGCTCTGCCCGTCCCGCAGCCCCTCGGCCCCGTTCCCGCAGCCAGGGGCGGGCGCCGCGCCGAGCGAGCAGCAGGAGCCGCTACAGCATCTCCCCGGGCCGGCTACCTCCTCCTGCTGTCCGCCGCCGCTCCGCCGAGCGCTTCACACCGCGGCGCCGGAGAGATAAGTAATAGCGAATAGCAAGGGAGGGGAGGAGAAGAAAGGACAGGTCATTAGCAAAGCCGCCGCCGCGTTAGCGAGGCGGGAGCGTCACCCAACCCCGGGCGGGCGCTCCCGCCTCCTGCCGGCGCCCCGGCCGGGACACGAGCACCGCGCGGGCGGGGGCCGCCCCTAAGGCAGTACCGTGCATCGCTGCCGCGGGCTGCGCACGGCCGGGCCGGGCTGAGCCGCGTCCCCGGCAGCCGGCGGGGAAGGAGCGGGAGCGGGGAAGGAGCGGGAAGGGAACGGGAGCGGGAGCGGGGCGGGAGCGGCCGGTGACAGGTCCCGGAAGTGAGGTCGGCACACACCTCCCGCCGCGGCCGCGCGCCATTGGCGGGGCGGGGGCGGCCCCTCACACCCCTCACACCCCTCACACCCCTCATTGCCTTCATTCCGTTCACTGCCCTCACGCTCCTCATTGCCCTCACTCCTTCACACGCTTCAGACCCCTCACTCTCCTCACATCTCTCACTCCCCTCAGACCCCTCACTCCCCTCACAACGCCCCGGCCCGGGTTCCCTCCGAGCCCTCGGATTTTTACCGTAACACGGGGCTGAGGGGGTCGAGGCTGAGACGCCGGGACATTCGGTCAGGGGCGCATAAAGCCCCGCCGGCCGGAGGGACGGCCCGGCTGCCGCGGGCACGGTGGGCGCCTGAGGGCCGGCGAGGAGGGGCCGTGGCTGTGCCCATCCATCGCTCTACGAAACACTTCTCAAAATCGTATACATGCGTGTTTGCCTTCACGTTTGCATTCCATGTGGGGAAGAAAAAAACCCAACCAACCAATTAAACAAACCCAAAATTTCACAAAGAACCCCACTTAATCAGTGAGCTGAGTAGTCAGTGGCACAGTACCGGGATGAGAAAACAAGACTCACTTCATATGCTTCCAATGGGAAGCTAAATGAGGCCTAGAAAGGGAAGAAAGCACTGTTTTGGGGGTTTGGTCCATACTGCAGTGAGTACCACACTTAATTCCATAAATTTCTCATAAATTTGGGTTTAGCACATGGCCCTGGACACCAGAGCACTCAGTGCAGAAACAACAGTAACAGCAGAGGCTGAAAAGGCCCCAAAGGCATAGCTCAGGATCAGCCAGCAAAAGGCAATATTGATCATGGAAAATAGAAGCTAACTAAAAGCTTATATTGATTTAAAGTCTTTTCAGACTGTTTCAAATTGGTTCTGGTCACAGTTTGGCTTCTCAACCACTAGAGCTGCTCCACAGTCTGTCCCAAGCTGGGCCAACACCCAGTGCCACAAGAATCAGTTGATTTAGCAGGTTAATTCACAGTTTTAACACCTACATATTTCCCCACAGGAGAGGTGACATGATGCAAGTGCTGCAGTACAATTTTCTAGAGTAAGATGTTGGAACGGATGCAGGCTTTTGCCTGGGGAACAGGCACGTTTTGAGGGATTCACCACTGTTGCCAGTGAGAGGTATGCCAGGCTGACTCAGCCTTTTATCCACACCTCATCTTGTCCTGACTCACGCACAAGCGCTGTTGCAAAGGCAGTAAAACACAAAATATTTATTGGAATTCAAAATAAGTTGTGGGTTGTTTCCTGTTTATGAACTGTGGGCTCCTCAGCCCGCAGCAAACATGTAGCAATCTCCATCGGCAGCAAGGAGGGCTGTGTTACTCCAGGTCTGGAGGAGAGCTCTCTTAACCCTTGTTCTGGAAGTGATTCTTCTGAAGAACTTGGAAACATTTTGTCCACAAAATGCCTGGTGTTGCAGAAAGTGGTAAAGGAGGAGAATCTATTCCACACTTAAAATATTTGCACAGGAGACTGTAGTAATTCCTTTGGTACTGAAAGAGCTTTTAAAGTGTAGATTATTGACTGGATTGTGTAAATTTGTATCACAGTTCAACTCTTAATCCCACACTAAATATCATAAAAATCCTTTAGCTATTTAAATATGCAAGCTTTTAGAAATCAGAAGTTAGATTATTTACTAGTTTTTTAGCTGGAATAACCTTCAATTAGTGTTATATTCTATTAATATGTAATATGTATTCTATTAATATGTAATAACCTTATTACAATTGCCTAACAGCTCAAAAGCTGTGGAAGAAGCAGCCAGATTTGTGCAGTTGTTGATTTTCCATCAGTAGTCAGCTGGTTTTGTCAGAGGCCTGCACGGCCATGCACAGCAATTCTATCACAAAACATTTTCATTTGCAAAAGAGAAATGCCTTTTCATTTATTTAAAGGCCAGATATGGAGTCTTTCATAACAATTCTGTGGGAGCAGACAAGCAGCTCTAAGTCAGCACAGACTCATTCAGAGGTCTGGGAGGACAGACCATACCAGGGAAAATTGGCAGCGCCTTCGCCACCTCCTCCAGCTACGGGTAGAACGCAGGAAATGAGCTGACCCTGCGCTCAAATATTTGCTGTGGTTTCTCTTGATGATTTGATGATAGAGATTTTAACAGACAATGGGCCTTGTTTTTGCTGGCTCATCGTGGAATACTTCCCCTACAAAGTTGATAGAGCTGCAGAGCCTTCCCATTTGAGTATTCATTTGAAGTGGGAACTGCAGAGAGCTGCTACCGTAGCCAGCACTTTATCAGCTGAAATAGCATACAGAGGGTTCTGTTTCTCTGTGAGTGCCTACTGAAGCCTTACAGAACTCACACGTACTAATGGAAAATTAATTAAATTAATCTTTGAATCATTCTTATTAAAAGAATAGAAGAGACTGGACAATCACAAAGCAACAAGTTTTATGAGCAGAGTCACTAGCAGAAGTCTAGAAAACTATCAGAGTGTAATTTGATTCTTTTGCTGTGTAACTTTGTGCATGCTGGATCCTGCCCCTTTGTGCCTGGTCAAAATATGTCAAAGCCAAAAGTCCCATGTGATAATGAACAGGAGAGGATTACATCTGATTCATTTAATATACAGAGTATGCAAATTATTGTTAAAAGCACAGCTCTTTCTCATTAAATCAAACCCCTTAAAAAACCCCAAATAACAGCCAAGAAAACTGGTGAAGCAGAGGAGACTAGTGAGATGTATCCACCCTGAGCTTTCCTTATGAAGCTCTCTCTCAGCATAGCAGCCTGGATACAGAAATATCTGTGCTGCTTTGCTTTGCTGTTGGTTGTAGGTCAGGCTGGATTTGAGGGCTGGTTGTTTTTAGATGCATGTCTCTCTGCTGGATTAGAACAAAGCTCTAAGGCTAAAGGTGATAAATGAAAACATTTAGATAAGTCACATGAGACTCATCTGCCTCATTTTACTATGACACGTTTTGGATGGAAGCAGGATGCAACTTACAGGTTTACACAAGCCTACTGTTCCACAAAACTATTTAGACATTCAATTAAAAAAAAAATAAGATTATATTTCCCAATAAAATAAGCAATGAAGCTGTCACTGACATTTAATTTCTGTTAGAAATGTTTATCATGCCACCCCATCTATATAAGGTATGGCCTTGGTCATTCAGATAATTTCATGTTTGAAACTTACTTTGCTCATTACTCTTCACTTACTGAAACAATTCATTACTTGTCAGAGCATCAAGATCAAACATTGTAGGTGCTCATACATCTCTTCCTGTGTCAAAAAGACTTCAGAACAGTTGCATGTAAGATCATGGTGCTTTAAATTTATTAACCCTTCTTAAGCCAAAATGTTTAGAATTCCTCTCATTACTCTTTATGCTGGTGCTGTCATTGTCACTAGGGGTTTTCACTACATGATTGCCAGCCAGGTTGAGAACTCGTGAATTAATATTTTTTTAGTGTTTACCCCCTTATCATTATTACAGCCAGTGTGTTTCACTTCTTCGTTTTAATTTAAAAAAAAATCTTTAAAGAAAACTATTAGCAGTGGGCAAGCACCTTTCTTACAGTAAAGCAAGATGTCCCAAATCTTTATTCTGAGGGGGAGCCCATGCTGGATGGGGAGGAAGCAGAGGGGAAATTACTGACTAGAAAGCACCTCATGGCAATAAGCAATTACTCTTGAAACTCAGTTGTGGCTTTTTTTTTTTTTTCCAATTTTGCCCCACCTTCTCATCAGAATAATTTCTTTCTCCAGTGTAAGATTCCTTTTCTATACATTTCTTTTTGTGCTGGACACTGCATTACCAGATTCAGCAGGATTTAGCAGGTTTATTTGTGTGTTTTGTTTTTGTTCTCTGAGGACTGCTAAAAATCAGTTAAGCTTAATCTAATAACTGTATACATTTTTAGAAAAAAAATCACTGCTTGGTATCTTGAACTGGGGAGAAGTTTTGTTATTCTCTCACTGGGGCTCCTTCCTTTCTTTGGTGAATGTGGTACTTGCTATAGTGTGACTGAGGGAATAAATTTCCTCCTTTTTTGGCACATTTTTCCCTATTATCCTTGGAAATAAATGTACTCTTAATTTAATTGCTTAATGCATTTTTATTTATTGATTCCCATATTTCCAGTCCTTTGAACTGAATACTATTTGAATGTTTCCTGTTTCAAAGAAAGAATTAATTTCTGATCCAGGTTTCCCACTTGTTCCTACTTTTGTTTTGTTGGCTCAGTGAAGCCTTTGTTTCTCTCATTTCCCCAGCCTCAGTTTCCCAGTTGGTGTTTTATCTATGTCACTGAGATTCTCTTCTTGGATGATATACTTAAAATCTGTCCCTGTTGTCCCCCCTGTAACCATGATTCAAATCTTACTCACAAGTGACTATTGCAACACATCTTTGGCCCTCATTCTCCCCCTTCTCCAGCTAAAGCTAACTTTCACTGTCCTCTCTCAAGTCTCTTTTCTATTTACGTCAACGCTGTACCCCCTTTGACGTCTGCTTCCAATTCCCAACCCTTCTCTTCCTGTAACTTCTGGTGCACTCTCTACTGTCCTTTACCAATCCTGCAGGAAATGAGCCCCCTCCCTGCACAGCCTGTACATGAGCATGACACGGCACAACAAAGAAGCAACAGAGAATGTTCGGTGGATTGTGTTTCTTTATACAATTATTAGCAATTTTACTTGGTTTTCTTTAAAATGTGTCCTCCTATGCACACTCCCCTGCAGTGTGTATTTATTCTCTTGCATGCCTCGATCAGCTTATGCTGTCATTGGTCAATTCTGTCAGCATCAATGCTTATCTATCCTTGTCTAGCTTTAGTTGTAGCTTTAAGGTAAGTTGCATAAGTTTCTGGGCCTTCACTCGTGTTTTATGCAGATTTCAAGAAGGAATTTCTGTGAAAATATCAGCTTGCTCTAAACAATTTTGCTTTGTAAATAATTCAGTCCAAGTGCAAAAATTAAAACTGAAGTTGCAGCTTCTGTTCACCTCCATACCCTGTGCACCTCATGCACCAGAGGTGTAAGCACGCCGTTAGGAAGGAGATGCAGTGGTTGTACTGCTGCCAGAGCACCCGAGGAGATGCAGTGCCAATCCTGCATGTGTGCTTCTTTTGGTGCAAAGTCCGGTGGCTCCTGAAGGGGAGCTCAAAGCTAAGCTGATTTGGGTTTGTTCGATTTTAGCTGAGGCAATTAAAGGGAAAGTACAGGCTGCTGTTTCCGGAGTTGGCAGCATGTGGCACACAGTAGGATATTCACCGGGTCGTAGTGGTGCTGCGTGTCCACACCAGTGCATTTCCCAGAGCTCATCTAATCACAGATTTGCAGTTCTCTAGGATCCTTAACGCAAGCAGTTTCTTTCCCTTGTACTGCTTGTACTTGTCTCCTCCAGAGGAAGGCCAAGCATTTCTACCGTGCAGTCAAGTAAAAACGTTCAGTTTCAGTGCTTTGGGTGTGCAAATGCGAGACTTAGTCAAAGCAATTAGCTGAGTAACCATTCAGCTTAAATTGTTTTGCTACTCTGTTTCCAGGCGGTGACTAAGACCCGCTGTGATACCCACCCAGCCTTTTCCAGCACTCACAAGGGATTCACCAAGCCTCAGCCACAGCTGCCTTGGGATGAACAACCACACAGCTCATTTCTGGGCTCTCTGCTCAATCATTGCACATCTACAAGTCAGACTTCAAAACAAAAGCACATATAATGGGGCTGATGATTTGTAGGTACCAGTTTTTCCTTTAAACTTTTACTGTGCACGTTCTTGTTCAAGTACTTCTCACTGCTCCTCACACTGACCAGCTTTGTTGTGTCAATAGAAGCGGCTCGAAACTAAGTCCTAGACAGTTTTTTTAAAAGCAAGACTGTATTCTAAAATTGTTTAAAGTGTTTGATAAAATAATTTGTAAACAAGATGTCAAAAAACATAGAAGAGGGAGGTCAGATGAGACTTGAAAACACATTGCTATAAGAGAGATTAACAAGCTCATTATTGGCTAGAAATTGAGGCTCACTCCAGGCCAGCAAAAGAAAGGCCACAGTTTTCTGATCCTGTGGCCTCAGAAACATTCCAACATCCAGTGTCACCTTATTTGTCCTCACGCCATGCTGCACCACTCCTCAATCTTCCCAATTCCAGCTCTTTGCAGGGCTATGCTGTGAACCAGATCAGGGAACCCGTTCCACTGAAAAATAATAGAAAATAGCAGCAGAAAATAAGAATAATGTGCCTCATGTCTGGGAGGAGCACTGGCTGAATTCCTGCCATCTGCACTACCCTGGAAATCAGCCTGGCATCAAACCCTGGTCCAGCCTGACCAAGGACATGGAAAAGGTGACTGTGGCAGGGAACCTGAGGGATAAGGAAATACAGAAAAGAGCTTCTTTCAGTGGCTACAGGGAACCCCGGGAAAGGAGGTGATTTTCAGCTGGATCATGAGGAGCAAAGCCAGAGGATATCTGTTGGAGTGTGGGCAAGTCTGGCTTGTTTGGACATAAGGAATGTAAGCAGCAGCAGGAGCCTTCGTGGGGAAGGACGTCATTGCAGCAACACGAAAGCACCAACTGCTAACACTGTATTTATCCAAACCCTAAAGAACAATTTTAAATAAGAAGAGGTTTCAAAGCTGTGTTTAGCTGGAAGATCTGTGTGGGAGAGGGGTGGATACCTTTGGACTTTGTTAATAATTAAGTGGAGGAGTGTGTTAAAGCCTATGGAATGGACAGCATGGTAGTAAAAATACCGTGACTCATTGAAGCTGGAGGTTAGCAAACAGTCCCAAATAAACAAAATTACGCATGACAGATTCTTGTGTAGCAAGACCCATCTCTCTTTAGTGAAACCAAGCCTGAAATGCTCCATTTGCTTCTGAAAACATAATGACCTTGTGGAAACGATTTGATGCTGAACCTGCAAGAAATAGAAATTGTATTCAGAATTAGATGAAAATCCAGCATGTTTTCTAAGCTATACATTTGCAAAATTCAGCATATTTTCCAAACAGTTTTTTTTCTCATAATAATCTCTGAGCTAATGTCTTTCCAGTTAAAAAAACCCAAAAATGTGAAGAAACTGACTTTTCTCATATCATTTCATTCACTCTTAATGCAGCAAGAGCCAGAAGAAATATCTGGATATATGGTTTAAAAAAGGCAAGAACAAGAACTTCTCTAAGGAGCAGCCTGTGAAGTCTGCTTTTCTGTGTACTAGTTTTATCAGATGTTTAGTTTTTAACTGAATTATTTTACAGGTCTTCCTTCATCTAAAAAAAAAAAATTGTTACTATCTTTTGTGTATCTTAATATAATTCTCTCCCTTTCTCCCTTTTTACCTCCTGTTTATGTCTTGAGGTACATTTGGCTCTAGAAACTGGCAGACGAAATCCATAAGGTTTGAATGTAGAGCAGCAAATACACCAAAGCTGGTCTCCTGCCAGCTGCCTGCCTCTCAGGGGGCACACACTGATTGTCTGGCTTCACCCTTTCTACAGCCATAGCTGGAGACCCCAGAAATTCCCAAGCCACTGGGAAATGCTTTCAAGAGGACAGGCAGATCACTGATGCCATTCTGGGAGCCTCTGAGAACAAGAACGATCATACAAGAGTGGTTAATTAGAGCTATATCATAAAGTTTTGCACACATTTTAAGTTGCTACCTGACAGCAGTTGCTCTGATTACCTAATTCATCTGTGAGCAACTCTGCAAATATTTGTTAGAGGGCACAAAATACTTGCTGTTTGTCCTGGGGTTCAGCATTACAAATATTTGTTTAATGTCCAGGCTGGGATTTTCAAATGTTTCTGATATCTCAGTATACCTCCAATTTATTCCTATTTAATCTGGAAAGAAAAAAGATCTTGTCAATATACCTGCCCTGTACATCTCATTCATGTTTACATTCTGGGAGTTTGCCTTGTGGAGCTGTGCAGAAGGTAAAGTGCCCTGTCACTGTCCCAGATGTCACCAGGTTTGTCACGGCGCACAGACACGCACGGAAAAGCCTCAGATGCCCTGCACAGAGCGAGGTTCCTGTGGCTCTGCAAATGGGGAAGGCAAGGCACTGTTATGTTATCACAAGGCGAGTGAGGTTAGACAACCGAGGGTGTGAGTGTGCTGACATCACCTGATTACTCGGCAGTGCAATTACAAGAGCTGTCTCTTCACTCAGATTTTACAGTTAGATTAGCTATTACTTATGACTGTGCTTCAGCACAAGCTGTAAGTAAAAACAAACACAGGCCTCCTTTTTTTTTTTTTTGACCCAGTAAAACTCTAACTACAACACAAAGTCAAAAAGTGATTTTTTTTTTTCTTATCAAGGGCAATGCCATAAGCTTGTGTTCAGACTGGAAACTAAGTCAGGAAGAAATTCTCAAAGCCAGGTGTCACAGGTGTCACACAACTGCACTTCACAGTGTTCTGGCAGCAGAGGAGCCTTTTGGGGTAATAGCAATGTAGCACTGCTGAAAATGGAAAACCACATTCCCTCCTCCTACCCCTTCTTTCAGGCACAGGTGCCACCATTTACCTTCTTTGGGCTTTAGTATTCTTGGCATTTTTCAACCCCCCCAAAGACTGGCTAGTTGTCTGTAGGTTAGGGACTTGCGTTGCCTCAGCTGGGAGCCATGGAACACCAGAGCAGGCACGAGGGTGAGGAGAGGACACTGGGAGAGGGCAGAAGGGAGAGAGACCTTCCCCCTCGCAGCTGTAAGGTGTTACAGTTCACTTGTTTGTTACACCTTGGAAGAAGGTGGTAAAGGCCATACCCACTTTCCCCGGATATTAAAAAACAGATCAAACAGTGGTTGACATCCCTGGTGGGTTGTTTGGTTTCCCACTGCACCAGTATTAGTTTTATTCCTCTTTTCTTTCCCCCATCTTCAAACCCCTTGATTGGGTCAATGTCCCTCTTCACAAGCACACACTGTCCTTGCCTGCTCTCTTCATATCAGTACTTCAAGCCCTTTTTCTTTTGCAAAAGAAAAAGTTTTTCCAGTGTTTTTCCTTTATTTTTCCAATTGGCCAACTCTTCATTGACAATTTTAACATAATTATACTAAAATCTTGCTCTTGTTTACCTGACTATTCAGTCCTTTTGGGCTAAATCTTACAATTACTCTCAATTTTGTAAAGTGATATTTGCCTATACATAGCTAAAGATCCTAAGATATTTTAGCAACTTTCATTTGGTCTTAGAGAAAAGCCTCAAGTCAGCCATTACCCCACTATCAATCCCATGAACTATATGAAGAAAAATATGATTTATTACATAAATAAAGGTGAACTAGACTTTCAAAAAGATCAGAGTGGGATACTGGTATCAAAATGTACTTAATCCAGACCCAGTGAATTTCTGATTAAAATAAAATACCATGCTGATTTTTTTTCTCCCTAAACACTTTAAATCCTTGGAGAGCCCCAGTGGAACATCCATTTTTTGTTGGTTTTCTGTCTCTAGGTCCTACATTGTTTTTTCACTCCAGAAATAAAAACTTTACAGCTGGTATGTATATTACACTAATGATGCTTTGATTTAGAAATACAATTAACAGATGTTAAATTAATCTAGTCAGATTTGAGTTACCTTTGAGACCTGGCTACAGCATTTGCTTCTGGAAGGTATGCACATTTTATTTGTACCCATGCTTCATGAAAGTCAGGCTGTCTTTGGATAAATGATGATTTCATGTTTTTCTCAGATATCCACTCATGTCCATAAATTTGAAAGATGTGTATTGTGCTATCGGAGAATGTACTTTGAAGTCAGTTTTAGGTTTGGTTGCTAATCTGGTGGCCCTGCTTTTCCCTTCTGTAAACAGTGATAAATAGTTTCCAGTGGGCCTGAATCCAGCAAGGCTCTTCACTAAAAAGCCTCTAGGTAGAGTTACTTTGGAGTGCAGGGACAAACCCTACATTAAAAGAAAAGGTTGATAATACAAATATATGAAAATACCTAATGCTTCCTGCAATATGTGCAGTTTTCTGAATTTGGATAGCTGACTTGGACACTGCTCCAACCAGAACAGCAGGTTGTTTCCAGTGCAGTCTGTACCTGATACAAGGTTTCTGATAAGCTCCTAGATATCAAAAAGATTATTGAACAAGTACCTTTGATACAGTAGGCTACTATTTTATACTGTTTTTCCATTCCTTATCACAAGTCATGATAGGACTAGTAGAAATTAGGTTACTCAGTTTTAAGGCTTTGCTGCTCTGAGAGAATAAAATTGTACTTTTAAAAAATATTCACGTGCCTCAGGAAAAAAAAACCAAACCACCTGTATTCCGTGGATTAATCACTTGGAGCAATGTGCTAAGTATATTGTTCTTTTTGTGGAACACGAGGTTCAAGCCTTTGTTCTTGGCAGCCACATCCTTCATGCCGTGCATACTGGAACCCACCGCTGTTATTTTTCGTTCCTCACCGAGAGCAGAATGCTCTGCAGCAAAAAAAGGGGCAGCTCCTCCCAGAAGGGCTTGTGCTACAGCAGCAGCAAACTCCCAGGGAGAGCCTGAGGACACACAGGTCACAATAAAGGTCACAATGAAGGTCACAATAAAAGCCTGATGTGGCATCTCTGTTCTGTAAATGCCACGCTGGACTTGGCACCTTCATCAATTTTTATGGGTGGTGTTCAGATTGAGGCTCAGGAGTGGGAAGCTGGTATTGAAAAAAGGAAAATAATGGACTGCTGAAATGTACCAAATGCAGAGACGTTGAGGAGGAAAGAAACGGAGGCCTTCAAATTGTACTTTTTTGACAGTGAAGAACTCTGAGTGGAGCCAGGAGGCAGGATGGCTATTGACATTTCTGCCCTTTTGTCTCTTATCAGCACCCTGCACCCTGTCTACCCCATATCTTGTGAACAGGTTTTACTTATTTTTGGGGGGTGCTGTGAGAGAATAATGTGGTTATTTTTGCCTTGCCATAATCACTGGTGTAGAAGAGAGACACAGCCAGAAAGTTGTTTTATAAAACCCTAACAAACAGCAAAATTGCATTCTTGCTTTCCTCTCGTATCACTACAAAAAGTGTAAGTGGTCAACACAGCAAGACTGCAGCTGATAGGAGGTCAGTTCTCCTGCACACCACGTATACCATGTTACCCCTTTGTCAGGAGTAGATGGATGCACATATTCCTTGTATATATTCACCTTTGACTGATGTGACTCCAAACACCTGGGCCAGAACTACAGAGAGATGAAGGCAGCAGCAGAGAACACCTTGCTGCAAGCTAATTCTTCCAGCATTAAATGGATGTAAAAAGCACTGCTTTTCAGAAAAGAAAGGACTCATAACCACGTGCAGTGGCTTAGCTTTACAAAGTGCAGTCACTCAGTGTTAACAAAGTTATTCTTCCTATTTGTCAGCAGGCACAGACACCTCACAGGGCTCCACACAGAACTGTGCAGGCCCTGTAGAGTCATCAGATTTGGTAAGAATTCAGCCCTGCAGAAAACAGCTGCAACCATGAGTGCAGAACATACCCTAAAGTTAGTGAAAGTTTGATGTAACAGGTGATCTTTTAGACTGACTTTTAACACTCAAGGTATATACATGACTTCTCTGCAAAATGAGGATGAATGTCTACTTATTGAATTAGTTTTCACATTTTCTTGATAGAACCATTCCTCTCTCATTTAAAAACATTTCTCCTTGCTTTTGTCTTATGGCATTACAAGAACACAAATAGGTGATTTCCAATAAACTATTTTTTAAAAAATCCTTATAAAACTTTGTCTCTACAAATAACAAAGAATATCTCCCTGGAAATTACTTAAGCCTAAAATTTAAATATTTGCTGTCTAAATTTCTCTCTGGTTGAAAAGACAAGCTGTAGTCCCTCTTTTGAGCAGACAAAGCACAAGGCACAGCAGGATCTGAGCAACGTAGTCATCAAAGCCACAGAACAAACCCTAAATACAGTTTTACCAAACCATACAGTAGCAATTTAAAGTACTCTGGGAGTAGTTTCATATTACCAGCAGCTGGTTTAAAATAGTAACACGACCATTGTGCCATCATCTAAAATAATGTTTCTATCATAACAAAAATATTTGCATAGAGTAAATGGACATTGAGTAACTGTGGACTTCTGTACTGGTGATTGCAGTGTGTAAAAACAAGGTGGAGAGAATAGAAAACACCTGAGACAAAATTATTTGCTCCCTTTCCATATTGCTGCTTAGAACAGTAGCCACTCACCCTTTGAACAAAAATAAAAAGACTTACTTCTACTAAAAAACCCCAAAGCCTACCCTCCCGAACCTAAATAAATATAGTTCTTCATTATTCCTAATGTGTATTACTGGTACTTCAAGCTTTTTACTCTTAGATTATTTTGTTTTTTCAGTTGTTGATAAAGTTAAATCTCTCAAAAAATTTGGAATTGATGTGCTTTGAGTTTTTCAGTGATTAAATTTTATACCACCTCTCACCCTGTAATGGTTCCAAGACATTGCATCGAAAGTCCCCTGCAATTTAGCATGGAGGTAAAGATTACAAAGATAACAAATAAGAATTAGTTTTTTCAAACACACCTGGAAAATATTTTGAAAACATAGTGATGCCAATGAATTCAGGACTGTGCTCTGGGACATATTTAATGATTGTTGTTACCATCACAGAAATCTCTGTAAGAGAATTTGCTGCACTCTAAAAAAGGCAGTGAAGGAAAGAACTGGCTTTGAAGATCATCTCAGTGTGCTTTACACAAGACATTCTGTATGTCAGGTGAAATATCTTTTGAAGTGAAGCTGGACACTCTCCAGGTTTTTCTGTGGAGACATCTCAAGTGAAAAGCTTACAAAACCAGAAGTTTAAAGTGCTGGAATGGCAGTGATGCCTGGGGCTGATCAGGGCTGCATCCACATGGCCTAGAGCTCTTTCTTTGCTACTGAGTGGTTTCTGACAGAAGACTGAACTCAACTCTTTTATTTAACAAAGGAAGGATAGCAGATGATTTTTTATCTCTTCTACAGAAAGCAAAATATCTGCTCTTGCTTGGATCTGTGGAACACCTTTGTGATGGTGTCATGGCATGTCATGGGAACACCTTTGTGAAAGAGAAGGAGAAGGGGACCTTTCCTTCCTCATGCTGAGCTGGGTTTGGGCCTTTCAGAAGCACCATGAATGAGCTGGAGTTTCTGGACCTGTGTTTTCAGGAGACTGCAACTGCTGCTTGCTAAATACCCTTGCACATGCCTTTGGCCTGTGGATCCATCCCCATAAATTCATTTAATGCATCTCCCTGTGGAGATGTGGAGTTGGGAGGCAATAGCGTAAGTGGGGTTCTGGCTTACTTAATTTAAATAACATCTCATTTAAAGCAATAAAATGATTGGTTTTTCTTAGGTTCTTGTTTCTTAGGTTCTTGCTCAGAAAGTAATCATGATCCTCCATAAAATACCTAAGCACTGATGAAATGGGCCTACATTCGGACCTGGAATGATTGCTCTACTTGTGTTGTGTTAGTTTGCATGACTATTCACCACATTTACTGGGAAAGACCCAACCCAATAAAATTTTACATTTGTATTTTTGCACAAGGCAGCAATATTGACTATGTAGTTGCTAAAGAGCTTGAAAGCAAGTTGGAAAAATTAAGAGAATGATTTCCAGCCATATACACATTGCATGTGTGCCAAGAAACAAGCAAAACCTGATTTCCCAAGCATTTTGTGTGATGGGAACTTCAGCTGGCCACGTCCTCTCCCCCAGTTCCTTTTGCTCCATGTCCTTTGTTTTCAGCCCTAGACTGAACATCCTCCAGCATCCTTTGTTTTGGGGCAGCGTAGCTGATTTGCCCCTGTGCTCATGCTGCCTGTCTAGCTGGCACTCACCTTTGCAGAGACCAAAAAATTGGTCAGACAAACACTAACTGCATGAGGAGAATAATCATTAAAAAATGACACCAGAACCTGCCCTACATCATTCCAAACCTACTGTACCATACCATTATTTTCATCACCCTTACTGATAGCTTCTCTATTGGTTTTGGTGCAGCACCTGAATCAACGAATGTTTTCTTTGCCTGTTGGGAAATCCCATCTTTGTACTGCAGATTTCTCACACGAAATCTTAACGAAATTTTAAATGTTGTGATTTGTGAATAACCGTCTTGTAGATTCGCAGCTCATCCTTGCTCTGATTTCTGATTTGTCTTCAGGCAGGTTCGTTTCTAACCAAGCAGCACGAGAGGTGATTGATGGCAGTGAGGAGAGCGATAAACACCTGACCTCTAGTGGCAGCTCTCCGGGCTCGGTGGGAAGGGAGAGAGCTGGAAATGTGAGGAAAAAAGGGATTATGGAGTAAACTGGAACTGTGAAGTGGAGCCTGAACTTCCATTAGTTGCTTTGTCAGTGTTTAACTACCTTTTCTACTGAAATCTCAGTTCAGAATCCAGGGTATTTCTCTTTATGAAACTTTTCTTCACATTTATCACTATATTTAAGAAGTGTGTGCACAGTCTTCCAAAAGAATTACAGCAATATCTTAACAGGTTTTATATCTTCATATAGAAAGCTTTTGAAAAGTTTGTCACTTTGGTTGCTTCCCCCCATGCACAAACCATTTGAGTCCTCATTAGACTTTATTCCTGCTCCTCACTGACACAGAACATTTCCCCATGAAAATACATACTTCATTATCAGCACTCTGGACATCAAAGCTTTCCTTCCCATTGGGCTAAAAATACAGCAACTATTCTGTAAACAAAGGTCATAACCTTGCTAATCAAGTGGTTGACCCAAATATTAAATCCCTTCATGGAGAAAAAACAATCTTGTTTATAACCCCTGTAGGATTAAATTTCAAAGTGCTAGTTTACACAACATTTCTCCTAAGCAAAAAACCATTATCAGGAAGCTGTTGTTAAACCTACTTTTCATTACAGCTGTGTGAGGCCTTCAGACCACCAATAGAGTCTGTTAATGTGACAGTAGCAATGTTGCAGGAGGACTGGAGCAATGGCATCATTATTTTCTGGTTGGAGTTAGAGTAGCTCAGGCTTATTTCCTGAAGCCACAGTGAAAATGAAGCTATGTATGACTCAAAGAATTCTGTACATTACAAACAAGTCGATACGGCCATATGAAAAGATTGAAAAAAAAAAAAAAAAAAAAAAAAAAGCTGTGCAAATACCTTAGCCCATTTAAATGATCACATTAATTGGGGCATGGTGGGGTAAATTTGGGGTTTCCTTATGGCCAACAAGTGCTGACTTGAGAAGGGCATAGAAACAGTGTTGTGCTGTTTAATTTTAATGTTTCTCATAAAAAAAACTTTAAATTATCATAGTTATGTCCAAAACGCTTATTTTGTTTGAGCCATTTATACGTTTTCTATTTAATAAAAAAAAATTTGCTATATTTTTCATCTAGTAGCCTCTGAGAATCTGATTTTTCTGCTCTCTGTCGAGACTAGTTCAAAATCTCCTTCCTTACCTTCAAGGTGCTCTGGCACAAGCCCAAGATACCCAATGGCTTGTCCTACACAAGATGTCCATGTGAATTACCAAAAAAAGATGTGAATTTAAAGTGAGTATAACTCGAGCATATATAATTTCTCTATGGACACTCATTTAGGAGTCAGCTGGTCATAATTACCTTAACTTAATTCACACTCAAAATGAATTAAACTGAAGTGAACTAATGCTTTATCAACATGGGAGAGACACTGTACAATAAGCTCGGTGTAAATTCACAATTCATCAGCTGCTGTTCTCTGACTTCCCTTGTGGAAATGCAATGTACCCTCAAGGTGCCTTTGTATGAGGTAACTTAATTTTTTTAGGGGGGAAAAAAGGCTATATATGGAAGTGTGGGCTGATTGATGGCAGGTGCAGAAGTGATTGGATTTCAATGGTGCTACGCTAGAGAAAAGGTCAGCATACATCATCTGTGTAGTTGAAGTTTCTCTGCCATTTTGGGACCACAATGGCACCTTCTATGCTATGGGGTCTGTTTTGAGCTGCAGAAAGCCAAACAGCATTTTTGATGTTTCCATAGCAGGGGAACAGCCAATTACACCTGGTGTAACATCGAGTCATATTTTTATTCACTATTCAGAAAATCACCATAGAGGAGTGCAGAGAAGCCCTAGCCATTTCTGAATGAAAACAGCCAAAAGCAGCTACATACTAAAATTTGCACTGTTACCCAGCTTGGTTTAACTTTACTGAGTATCTCGGTATTAATTTCCCCCTAAATGATCTCCCACCTTTCTTTATTCATTAGATTTAACAACATTTTATGTTAGCATAAGCAAAGCAGTAAGAAATATGGAGAAATATCCCTACTTGCAGTACTCCTTTAAATGTAACCAGCATCGTCAGGCAGTCTGTGACATTATTATCCAGTTAGGAAAACATCCCTGGCTCCATTCATTCAGCTGTTCTTGCTCATTTTTCCAGGCACAGAACGTTTGTGCCGTAGCAGGCCTTGTCAGATTTGGAGCCCTTCCAGTACCTGATGAGCATATTAACAGTGCTCCCATTCATGGCCCAGAGCCTGCCAGTTCCATCTAATTTTAGGGAAGTTGCTATTTATAGTTGGATGGCTGCACTCGCTCCAGTGAAAGCCTCGCCACGGCTGGGCGTGGGGGTGAATTTTATACTTTTGTGCTGTTTTAGTTGGCACATGCAAAGTTCATGGTTGTAATTTACCCTAGTCCAAAATACTCTGCCATCCTCCCCAAGGAGCAGCGATGCTCTGAGTGAGGATTTACACCAGGAACACTGCAGCACTGTTGGCTGCCTGGTTCTCATCCAGCCACATGCTGGCTGTGTCCAGGCACAGGTGACCCAGAAGTCGTATGACAGTACAGAATCACAACCTTTGCTAAATTACTACAGGCAAAAAGGTTTCCAGGTCCAAAGGATGGGGGAGAGGGGGAGAATGTAGACCCAAATCTCTCTGTGCTGTAACTCCTGTAGTACAGGTCAACCCAAGTGAATTTCTTTTGCCTTGTTCCAAAGCAGTAGTAACAATACTCGCCTTTGCACCACAGGATTTTGTCAGAACCTATTCACTAACCTTCACTTAACCTAGTGTTAAATGCCAAGAAAAGTTACGGGGAAGAGATTCTCCAATATAGACTTGGTGGTCAAATTTACTAAAATAGGCTGTTATGACTGAGGCATTTCATTCATGTACCAAGAACTAACACTACACTGTGTATATATGTAGAGGTGTGTGTGTGCATGGAAACTGAGAGAGCTGAGTGGAAATCAGAATTACAGTTCATTTTCTTCTGCAGAAAAACAGCCACATAAAATGTGAGAATTCCAGAACTATTTCATTTAGAAATACAGTGTTCAAATCATATATAGTCTGGTGGCATAAGGTTGTATAATGACCCTTGGGAAAACATAAGCTGACCTCTTCCTGTTCAAAAGATACTTCATTCTGTGTTTTAGTAATTGCTAATTTATTCCCAGTTTTATTGGTGTGACAGGATGGTGGTCGAAAAACTAAATTCACTTTCTTGTAAATTGAAATTGGGGTTCAGCTCACATTAGATTTTCAAAACTATTCCTGTCCTTGTAGAGGAAGATTTGAGTCACAGAGTTTCAGTCAGATTGTAGTGTTTTGGCTTTAAAACACACAAAGCTGATAGCGTCTACTCTTGCTTGTCTCTACACAGGCCTCTGGTATGGGTAATTTCCATTTCCTAGATTTGTAGGAGGTGCTTGCAGGGTTTGTTTACTCTCTTTCTGATGTTGTAACTTGCTGACATAGAATACATGTTCTGCTCATCCCTCATTCTTGCTCCTATAGACAGGAAGACTTAGAAGCTGGGACAGATACAGCTGTGAGAGTAAAAAAATAATCCTTGTACTCATCAGTCTTAATTTCATTCCAATTCCTAGTTAATTTGTGTATTACAACAAGAAAGGAATATTGAACCAGCAGAGATTCTGGTTCAGCTGAAATTCATATTCAGCCTGGCTGGGATTCTGCTGAGGCAGAGCTGAACTGGAACTGAACCAGAAAAGCAGTTGAAGGAAGAAATAATGCCATAATTTTGTTCCTAATGTAGTGCACAGGACAAAAAGTATTATTTTCTCTATTAATTTGCAGCTGACTGCAGCATATGATAAAGCCCATGCCCAATGGTCCAGAGGCCATGGGCTGGCAGAGGACTGTAATTTCCCTGACATTCAGACCCAGAAGTGTGTTTTAGCTGCACAGTAACGTCAGTAAATGTTCTTTTCCCACCCTCCTCTCCATCTGAAAACAGATGTTCCAGGAAAATGAGGGGTTCAGATGTTACTGCAGATACAAACTGCAGTTCTGCCTAATGAGAATCACAGGTAAAGCTGTAACACAGCTCTGAAAGGGCCCTAGATTAACTAATGTTTGTACTGGTTGGAGCACGAATTTAAATCCATGAGGATGCACCTTGTGTGTTACTTGCAAGGTAACACTGAGCAATCCTTGCAGCTGCAGGAGTATTTGGGGTTTTTAGGTGTGTAAAAAGAGGTGGTTTGGGTCCAGAGGTGTGGATATTCTCAGTTCAGTCAAAGAAAGAACAGAGATAATTTCTCCTAGGCTCAGCCGGGGAAACTCAGAGAAAGTAATTAAAACATTATTATCTTATTCCCTGCACCTGGTATTGTGAGGGATGTTTACAAATAGGAGTTGTTCCCTGCTTGACCAATAATGTGAGAGGAGTCTCCTAAAGACCAATCGGGTCTTAGGTTCACTATGCTCCCTATAAGAGTGTGATTTTCTATTAATAAATGCCTTTTATGCCTTCTGAATCATTGAGTCAAAATGTCATCTTGGTCTGTCCCCTGTATCACTGGTGTAACACAAAGGGGTTTGAGCTTCCTGTCACCAGCAGCCCCCAACCCTGCAGGGTGGGTAGAGCACACACACATGTCCCACTGAAAGACACAGCAGTGATGACATCTCTGTGCCCTACATCTCAAAACACTACGTGGCACCAGGGGAGGTAGCCCCTGAGCCAGGTGCCCACACCACAGGTTTTCCCTTGTGCACTCAGGCCAAAGGGGCATCCCCTCACAGATGAATTTCCAAATGCTTTGATTCAGCCACTTCTGAGAACCTCTTCCATGCACAGCTTTTCACAAAAAAACCCACCACAATTTGAGAGAATCCTCTTTCCTGCACAGGCTGTCAAATCTCCTTCCTTGCACTAAATCAGCCTTTCTGGGTTTCCTGTCTTGTGTGGCTTTATGTTGTCTATTAAGCAAATTAATTATACTCTCCTTATTGTTTGCATTTTACATATCTTTGCAGCTTTCCCAGAAAAAGCTGACATGTTATTGCACTTCAGTAAATCGTACTTTCTTCCACGTGTTCTGACGTGGAGACATTGTGCTGGTTTGCATTGTTATATTCAAGCCCAGTGTGGTTTCTCTCCATAAATGCCTCCAGTAAAACCTAAAACATCATCACCTGCTGCTCTGCACTGTATAAGGGAGAGTAAAAAAACTGTACCTGGTGACCAACCCCAGAAGCTTCTGCCACCATCTGGTGGGATGGGGCTGGGTTTTGCCAGCACAGAAACTCAGTGTCTCCATCCTTCTTCCTGGGTTTTATCTGGAACTGGTACTCCTACTCATCCCAGCCATCTTAGAGCATTAGTGAGTTAAATTACAGTGACTTTGTGGGATGATTTTGAATTAATCAGCCAGTATAAAATTAGTGGCTTTTCATATACTGTGGTACTTGAAGAGTTAGTGAATTTTCCTTTATGGAGAACATCTGGCTGGTGGCATGGCAGGGATTATAACTTCAGGGAAGGCTTTTGCTTATATGCTGAAATGAGACATTTTCCTCTACAGCTAATATTTGCGTTTTTAGCTATTTTGAGGTAAAGCAATTGCTTCCATCTTTCCTATCCCCATTCCAACTCTTTATGTTTGAGGTGTATTGTAGTTTATTGTTCCCAAAGCAAGAGCAGCAAGATCATTCTTCAGTCTCAAGTGATGCTGTGCTTCTAGAAAATTTAGACTTTTATAGTAACGGCCTTCCATTCTTTCTTATGGCAGTAATTTTGGGGTCTATAAACACTGACATCTGCATCCAAAGTAAAAGAAAATTTGAAATACTGGATGGATCCGTGTATCCACGTCAAGAAATCTCAACAGCTTTTAATTTCCTTTTGCAAATTCCTTGCTGCTGCAGTTTCTCTCTGTCTGTATGAGCCAAAGCAGTCGAGTTTTTTTGTACTTCCTTGCTGCTTAGGACATTTATGATCAGTGGCAGCCAGCTGGCCACTGGCTCTACCTATCCATCTCATATTTCTGAACATTACATCTGGGCTTCCTAATTTGCCCAGACACTGTAGCTGCCCCAGAGGTTTTATCTCCTCAAGTCTGTATCACCTGTAATTACTTCTTAGGAAGCCAAATTATGTTAATTTTTATATTTTTAGAAAGCATCCAGCTCTTATTTAAGACTATTTTGGTCTTTTTGATTTTTGTGTGACTGTCAGAGTTCAGTTTCTTTAGCTGCAGCAGTTAATCAGCTTTTAAAATCTTGCCTATTACTTCCACTGGGGAGACTGACAAAGATACCACCTGTATGTTCCTTTTTTAGACAAAGAGAACATCAGTTCTGTAACATTTTTCCTCAACCAGACTTGTTATGCATTTTTTTCCATGAGCATCTCACTGTGCCTTTTAAGATTTCATGCTGTGTAAATAATTCTGAATAAACCCTTAGAGGGTTAAAATTAAACCTGAAAGGATAAAACTAAACCAAAGCAGCTAAACTGCTAAAGCAGCTAAACTGCTAAAGCAGCTAAACTGCTCACATCAAAGCCAAAACAAATAAGTGGAGACTGGAGGAAGTAGTTTTGTAACTCAGATTTTGGGGGGAAAGGAGCATGAAGTCGGAACAGAAATATTTAGAAATGCCGAAAGGGAAAGTAACTTCTTTCAAAGAGCAGCTTTATATTAAGTCAGTAAAACTTGCTGCAAAAGAATTGAAACTTTGTATAAAGGCACTATTGTACATGGAAATCTTGTTAAATAAGTAGGAAAGGAGGAAGGAAGATGTTAAGGCAGAATCACACTGGGGGTTTGTAAGTCACAGCTAATGTTTCAAAGCTGTTCTTTATAATTTATACTGCTTTTTTAGGGACTTCCTTAAACAGAATTTTCTCATATTTTAGATGCCTCCGTTTCCACCTTTTGCCAGGGAGCTTCATGTGCATCTCCCAGATTCTCAGATAAGTGTGGCAGCTGAAGCTTTACCCCAGATTCCCAGTGTCTGGAGGCTGAAGTGTTTGTTTTGTGGTTGGGATGCACCTGTAGATATAAAATTTCACATCCATTCATCCATCCATGCATCCATCTATCCATGCATCCATCTATCCATCCATCCATCCATCCATCCATCCATCCATCCATCCATCCATCCCTCCATCCCTACTGTGGTCACAGATGCCCCAGCTTGACCATTCTCCAGCTTCTCTTCAGACACAGTTTATTTCAGCTTGATGTGTTATATTAATCTAGTATTTCACTTTCCATTCTTGCCATCTTTAACAGACACACTGACAGTCCTGGCAATGCTGGAACATGACCTTCTGAGCAGCATCCCCTTGTCTCTCCCAAGCCCTCCCTGCCAGTTCCCCTGTACCTCCATCTCCTGTGGATGTTTACACCTGCAAGTCAGTAACTGTTTCTGAAACCTCTTTTCTCCTGACTGTTTTCCACGACTGCCTCTTTCACATGAGGAACTGAAAAGCTTTGACAGCTGCTGAATATTGAATTGCAGGAGATCCTTCTGCTTGGTTTGCAGAATCTCACACTCTCAAGAGTTCAGATACTTCTTGAGACAAACTCTCACTTTGAAGACCAATTCAAGTGGAGTTATTTTAAGCCAATGTATACTATGTATACTCTGTTCACTAGAAGATGTCCCACTGAGCAGCAGGAATTTGTATTTTGAAAAACTCAAATCAGATTGACCAGGCTCAACTTCAGACTGTCTCCAGCATCAGATTTCTATCTCCTGACTGACTAAGCCAACTTCTTCCACTAGAGGTTCATTTTGCTCCCAGCTCAACTAATTATTTTTCCAACCTGATCATGTTACACATATGCAATCTCAGTTGAATTTCCATCACCTGTTGAATCATTCCCTGTGTCCTTCCTTCCTTCTGCTTCTAATTTTCTATTCTCAGGATTCCCTTCTCCATTAGGAGAGAATGGACAAGTATCATCCTAAGGGTTTCATTCTTAGCTTGGCTGGCATCACCTTTAGCCCACTAAAAATCTGCTTTAGAATCAGGCTGGACAGAGTTCAGCATTCAAGGCATTAATTACAAACACCAACTCATCAGTGCACATCCAGGCCTCCCTCTGCCTCCAGGAACTCCTGTACATTAGGCAATGCAAACTTAAAACAGATAAAGAAATAAATATTTTAGTACACTGATTCTATCATTCAACCAGAAGGAATGTAAGAAGAGATATGTAGAATTTTCTCCTCAGAATGTCCATTGGATTTTGTCTTTTACAGAATTTTACTATGCTTTGAATATTGGGATTTCTTATATGATTTGAACTCATTTCTCACTGCTTTACTTTGTTTTTTTTTTTTTTTTTTTTTTTTTTTTTTTTTTTTTTTTTTTTTTGCGGTCTCTGTATAAGAACCTTGCAATAGGAGAGAGTTAATCTCTGTTTCTGAACTTGTTTTGGTATGGAAAAAAATTAATCCTCTATATTGAAGCTGAATTTTAGATTTTTGTTATCCTTTTATTCCAGTATCTGCATGAACATATTGATCAGGCCACAGCTACTCAGGACTTGTTAGGATGAACCTGGAATTTAATGCCCAGTTTTGGCCCCCAGCTCAAGAAAATGAAAGACATTGGAAGACACCAAAGAACTGGAGAGGGTCCATTGGAGAGAGGGTTGGAGAACCTGACATATGAAGAAAGGCTAAAGGAAGTGGGTATGTTCAACCTGGGGAAGGAAAGTCCCAGGATAGGTCTAGTCAGTGTCTCAACACCCAAAAAAAATGGTTCTAGAGGAGATGGAGACATTCTTTTCCAAAGGACTCCTGGTGCCAGGACAGGAGGCTGTGGGCACAAGACAGTTTGGGGGAAATTCCTTTACAGAATTCAGCCAGAAAATAATTGAGCAATAGGCTTCCTAGAGAAGAGGTGGGACCTTCCTCAGTGAAAATATTAAAGATTTTGCTTGACAACGCCCTGGATAATCTCATTTAAGGAAGAAGATGCAAGTTCAGGATGCAGAGTGCAGTGCTAGGAGAGACTTAGAGCACAAATCAACAAAGCTGATTTCACTAAATGTTTATAGAAGAGCAGGGCTTGTCTGGTGCTAAAGCATCAGCAAGACACTTCCTCAAAGTCACCAAGCTTCCTGAAAGCCAAAATATCATCCACTGCACCAGTGCTGCCACGGCCATGAACTGCCAGACACAGTCTCTCCTAAAATTCCAGTGATGCCTGGCTCAGAGCACAGAAAGTGTTGCTGAGTCTCTCAGATGAGGCAAATAACTCACAAGCTGGTAATGCCAGGCATGGAAAGCAATGGGAGATAGATGCCTTTGGTGATCAGAAAGTCTTCACACAGAATGTGCCAGGCCTTCACTGGACACTGACTGTTGAGAGGCTTCTTCAGGGAGACTGAAATCTAAATCATCCAGTGCCTCCTGAAGAGGTCTCTGTATTTCAGAGTGAAATTTCAGAGTGAGAGATTGCATCAGCAGATATCTATCTATCTATCTATCTATCTATCTATCTATCTATCTATCTGCTTTTAGTTAAACTTTTTGATTGGCTCTGGAGCCTGCAGCATTTATTGCAGCCAGGGGATTGAGGTTTCCTACAGCCCACAGCTGAGATGAAGGACACTACACAACCAGAGCACTGTTTACAAACCTTCAGTATTGATTCCTGCTTGTAGCTATGAAGTAGAAAACTACAGGTATGGTTAGGAGTTTTTGGTTTTTCTGGACCTAGATATGTCACCAACAGAAGAAGGAACATTTTCAAAGCTTAGAGCTGACCAGAAATTTCTGTTATTCCCTTATCAGTATGGTCTGTCTTTGGGTGCATAGGAAAGAAGAGGCTGTGTTCTCCTGAAGTGTGAGGCATAAAGCCACAGCAAGCTTAAAATGCTTAGTCCCCTCAGTCATCCTCTTGCTGACAGTTCTTACAATATCTCCTGGCCCTGCTAAATAGAAAAGTTCATTTTTGTGCCCTTAAGCTTGCTGAAGCCTTGGTGGAGAAGCACACGGGATAATCCATGTTTTACAGATAAAGACATCATGTGCCCCTTTCTATTGTGGTGCAGTGTTTTCACCTTTCTTCATTTAAATACACATTACACAGCCCAGCAAGAAGTGCAACATAGTTTAGGCTGTGACTTCAGACTTTCACTCTACCATAAAATATGAGTTTTGTGTCCCACTGGAATGGTTATAATTGAGCACACAGCTCAAGTGCACAGGCAAGAAGCTCCTGGCAGGAGAAGTGGGATCTGAGGAACTTCTTTGTGGCTCTTGCATGAGCCAAGTGTGTCACCAAGGTAGGGAAACAAAATGCAAAATTTACTAATTAGCAAACTATGTGATTACCCCTAGCAATGTCTGCTGTCAACTCGGGCTGCTTTTAGCTGGAAGTCCAGCCCTGGCCAAAGTGGGGCAAACACACAGCCTGAGATTAATCTCTATACTTCTCAAGCCAAGTCACCCCTGTGAAGAAAACACATTAGAGAAAATCAGCTAAAGGACAGCAGGTGTAGCACTGTGACAGCTTCTTACCAAAACTCCTTCAAGCCAGTGCTCATGCCATTAAAAAAACAAAAAAGCCTTTCACAGCTTTTAAACATAACTGAAGAATCCTTTCAAAAAATTAGGCTGTGTCCTTCCTAGGATCCCCCCTTAGCTGAGACAGGAGTGCTTTGTACACTGATCTCATCCACATCCACCCCTCACAGTTTGTTGAGATGCCAAGGGAACCACAGCACCTTCCACACAAACCCTCTCCACTGATTTATCATAACAGCCTGGGGAAAACCATCTCTTCCTGATCAGTTTGAACATGCCCTTCCTGAGAGCTCTTCATGCATGAGGCAGGATCCAGTTGTTTCTCCTCACCTTTTCTGCATCATCAATAATGAAAGACTAAGCTGAGAACAACCAATTAGCAAAAACATAGGCAAAAATACATTCATTCTGTATATTGAAGCTGAATTTTAGATATTTTTTTCTAGTATCTGCATTGATAGTATACATATTGATCAGGCCACAGCTACTCAGCACTTGTTAAGATGAACCTGTGGTTTAATACCCACTTTTGGCCCCCCCAGCTCAAGGGAGTCATGAGAGGAGTCATCAAAACTACAGTGAGGAAAAAGGACGTAGCATGTTTGTATTGTACCAGGTCTTGCCATGTCAAATTTTCAGTGATACAGATTATTCAAAATACACAAGAACTGACTGAATTAGATGTTACACTTAAACATGTGCAATAGTGTTAGTGTTTCTAAGAGGTATTGGTTTTGATATAATGATAAACAGCACATACTGTCAGGATATAAGCACAGAAGAAATTCAGTACTCAGTTCAAAAATAGAGAGCTGGAGAACACGAGGATCCCAAGGTCAGTGGGAGGCCACACATCTCCCCTTTTGGCAAAGTGACATCACTCATCCTTCATGGGATGCCACTTTGGAGGAGGCCTGGAATCTCAGGAGAACACCCATAGCTGAGAGCTTCTCAGGCAAAGCCCAGGCTCTGAGGACCTGCACCTGGGAGAGAAATGGCACCAGCAATGGGTCACTGACAAAACACCAAACCTCCTGCAAATTATTTCCAGCAAGTAGTTTATTTGTTTTAACCATATTCTGTGTTGAAAACTAAAGGGGTACTGCTTACTTTATAAATATGAGTCACCTGTGAAATTGGTTAAGAGGAGGCTGTTTTGTGGTGACTGTCAGTGCTGATGTCTGCCTTACATCTCACAAGAGTCCAGGCTTCTAAAAAAAGGTGCTTCAGATGCGGACTCATGGCCTGTGAAATTCCCAAAGAACATCTGGGGACCAGGCTAGTTCAACTCTCCTTGCTCTAGAAAGGGCTTACAGTGTGAGCAGCAACCAGCAGCTGGAGAACTGGAGAGGATGTTGCTCTGGAAGCTTAGGAGAGCAGGTGAACTATTATGCAAACTGTTGTATGCCTTCCAAAATGAAACAGACCATCAACATCCCCCCTGAATAAACCCAACAGAGCCCCCACACCATGGGAACCTCGCTACAGCCCTAGGCTAGAAGAGAGATAAATTCCTTTCCTCAGATGGAGAAATAATGATAATAAATCTGAATGAAAGGGAGCGCACCAGACCTTGTTTTGCTAATGGAAAGAATGATATTGTAGCTGGAGGGGATTACAGACCTCACCCAAGAGAGAAAAGTTCCTGTTCTCTGCTTCTAGTTCAAAACCAGGCTCTGAGTAGCAGTCACTGGCTCAGGAGTCAGCTGTTGGCTGTAATTACAGCTTCTCTCCCCCTTGCCAGCTGTTTCACTTTGCAGTTTGAGGCAGTGTTTAAGGCAGGCCATGGGCCTGCAGGTGACTCCCTGCAGCTCTGCCCTTGTACTTGAGACACCTTGAACCTGCTGCAGGTCTCACATTATCCATCTGCAGGCTAAGGGCAAGGCCTCTATTTTTATCTGCTACAGTTTAGGAGTAATTGGTTAATATCTGTAAATACAGCTACAAATTAGAACTGCTTACAGCATTACTTTCCTTGTCCCACAGTCCTAGCATGGAATCAGGCACAGCTCTTGCTCCATGTGTCCATGAAGGACTCTCACAAATTATTCTCCAGCAGTGAAAACAGAGGAGCTCTGCAGGACACCACTGACCCAGAAAACCCCGAGCTGCTGCAGCAGCAAGGGATGTCAGGAGACAGAGAGCCTGCCTGGATGAGCGTGGGGTTCCTACCTACCCTGATGCTATGTGTTTTCCTGGCACTATGTGTCTAAAATTAATTTAATTCACCAGTGGCATTTTGGGATTTCCTACATGTGCTAAATATTAATTAAAGATATCCGCTGATGGCGAAGTCTCTGGGCTCAGAGGATTACGTGGGGTAGGGCTGCCTGAGACAGCCCAAATCCACTTGAGACTGAAAAGGTGTGAGCAGCAAATAAAAGGAAATCCTGGATCACCATAGAGTGTTCAGCTCCCACACTTTGACCTCCTTTGGTCCCTTCTATATTTTGTTAAGATCATATTTCTTTACGTGCTGCCTGGCTTAGAAGCCATCGTAAATCTGTGCCGTGCAGGCAGACTAACAGGGAAGGCACCGTGTAACACAAGGCGCTCCAATTCCATCCCAGGCACTCGGGGGCAGCCGTAAATCAGTTTGAGAGGCCTTAGACAGGAGAACTGGGGGCAAGGCTGGGAAGGCGGCTGCAGCTGGCCCCTGCCGCTGGAGCCCATCTGCCCTTGGGCTGAGGTGAGCACACCTGCCTCAAAAATAAAGGGTTCTGATGTCTCCAGACTTGAACAGTGACCAAGTACTTTAAATGCTCTCTGGAGAGAAGCGCACCTAGCTGCCTTGGGTGGGAATGCCCTGTGGGATGTGCCACTCATTGCAAGTGGGAGCAAGGCTGCCCGCTGCTCGTGTTGGGCACGTCCAGGTTCGCCTCTACCTGGGGAAACTGAACAGCACACCTGGCTGGGCTCACCTGGGGCCCAGCCGCTCTCGTGTCCCAGCTGCGGACACGGCTCTGGGTCAGCGAAAGCTCCACCTGTATCGCGGCCCTTTCCCAGCTGGACAAGGACCTGTGAGCGATGGCTGCTCTGGGCTGTGTGCCCACACGCTCACCCAAACAAATGGAGATGTAGCTCCTCCACTAGAAAGTTGGGCAGAGCTGGAGCTAGGGATATGCCACCATATTCTAGACAGTAAAATCTCTTTTGCTTTGCTCTAGTGGGAAAAATACTTTCAAGTGTGGAAGTTTTCCAAGGGAGACCTTCCTAATAATAATTTTGCTCAAGTTTTAAAAAAAAATTGTGAATAAATTTTTCTTTTTTCTGCCAGCTAGTATAATATGATGGATGTAATATTTTTATAAGGCTTCTTTGTGCTACAGTTAATACTTACTCTGTTTTGGAAAAGATGATTTGCAAAGGGGAATGAAATGTAAACATATTTGTCCATTTGAACTTCCAAATAGACTCTAAGTTTTGCTAAGATGCAGGAATAAAAGGTAAATCATTGAATCCTGGGCCATCAATTATTTTATACTACCCATGGTAAAAAGCAAAAAGGAGGAGAGAAAAAGAAAACACAACCAAAGTTGTGGCCATGTTGCAACTTTGGAGGAAAAAAATATGTTGCAACCATGAGTATCCTATGCCAAACCTCAGCGGAGGTCACTGGAATGAGCCAGCAAGCCAAGCCTAAATAAAAATTGGACCTGTGGGATTCCCCATCTGATTTTCAAATAGTCACTGCTACGCTACCATTTGTCAAGTTTGCAGGGTAGTTTTTTACCAGATGTGAGAAAGACAGTACCAAATCCAGGCTGAAGCCAGAGAGAAGAGTGTATCCTTCCACAGGGAAACAATCTGCTCAGGAAGGACTGTAAAGTCCAAGACTGGACTGAAACCTCCCAGATCCCTGAGTGCTGTGAAGTGTATTTTAATAATTTCACCACGAGTGAGACACTTTTGTCACCAAAAGCAAGATGTTCAAAGGACCTGTCTTAGTGTGTAAAGGAAGGTTAAACTGCCTTTTTTCATGAAAGGGAAATGCCAATTCACCATATCAGGAACAATTTTATTTTCAGTTTAGATGTTTACATTAAGAACCGTCTAAGAGTGGTTTTATTTGTGTTATTCAAAGTGCATCAAGTGTTTCTCACTCTCTTCCAAGTGTTAATTAACACCAGATATTAATGTGTAACCAGCTGCTCACTTTCAGGTGATTGAGAAACCTTCTTAACACGCTTAGTTTGCTTTATAAAATCTCACTTGGGCTCCTTAGAATGGAAATATTATTGTTTACATTTGTATAAGCAAACTGGACAGGGAAAACTCGGAACAAGAACCTCTGGAACATGGACACAAGACACATCAGGGAACTCATTTGCAACTGTCTCTTAACCTGGTTCCTTGTTGGGTTTTGATTTGTGTTGGAGACTAGGCATGAACAGTATCCCACAACCAAACAAGTCTTTATACCATCAAATGCTTAGCATCACTGGTGCTCATTATTTTTAATTGTAGAACAATTAAAAGTGTCCATGTGACTTAGGAACACCGACTTCTTTGAAAACCAGTGGATATTTTGGCCTAGGTTTTTTGATACCTTTGTCTTGCTTTGTTTTCCAGTGCTGGCTGGTTTTGGTGAAATCTGAGCATGAATGTCACTGAATCCCACATCCTCACAGACATCTTCCCAGGCTCTCATCTCCCAGTTTTTGTCATGGAGTACCTGGATGCCTTCATGGATAACCGTCCATGAGTCACATGGATCAGAGCAATGCCTATATAGCTTTAAAATGTTTTGTTAATGTTCCTGTCATTCAAGATTAGTGTGCTGCTCTTAGGGCTGGGCAGTTTTGGCCACCACAATAAGAAAGACCTAAAGTTCTTAGATAGCACCCAAAGGAGGGACATGAGGACAGTGAAGGACCTGGAGCGGCCATATGAGGAGTGGCTGAGGGCATTTGGTCAGTTCAGTTGTAGAAAAGGGGATTAGGGGGGACCTCATGGCAGTCTGCAGCTTCCTCCTGAAGGGAAACTCCAACCTCTGCTCTCTGGAACCAGGGACAGGACCAGGGAACGCCTGGAGCTGGCTCAGGGGAGGGTCAGACTGGATATCAGAAAAGGTTCTTCCCCCAGAGGGTGTCGGGCACTGCCCAGGCTCCCCAGGGAATGGTCACAGCCCCAAGGCTGCCAGAGCTCCGGGAGCGTTTGGACAAGGCTCTCAGGGATGGACAGGGTGGGATTGTCGGGGTGTCTGTGCAGGGCCAGGAGCTGGACTCGATCATCCTTGTGGGTCACTCCCAACTCAGGGTATTCCATGAGTCCATGAGTCTACTGTTTATTTCCCAGTAAGAGCACAATGCTGGGACCAGGCCCTGTGTGGGAACCCTTTCCGAGTCCAAGGCCGGGCTTTCTGAATTTCCAATGAGCACCAGCTCTCTCCCTGCAACCACAACTGCCCCCCCTGTTTAGCCAGATGGGGTGTGCCATGTCACCTGTACCAGCATGGACTGGCACACCAGTTACAGTCTTACTGGGCTTTTGGATCCTTCCCCAGTATAAATACGCCTTTGGAATTCGCCCTTTCAGCCGAGTGCCCAGGAACCACTCCTGTGTTCTGTGGTTTTGCCCCTGCTGCAGTCATGGAGGAAGAGCCCCAGCAGCTGCACTCCAGGGCACTCACACAGGGGGGAAGGCTGGGTGTTCTCAGGTGGGGCTGGCAGCACATCAGGGTAGTCATTGCAGTCGTCTGTAAATGTCTACCTTTGTTTAGTGTTTTGCCAAGTGAAGTAAAAACTTTTACACTGGGTAGGGAACTGGCTTCAGAGAATAAGGAGGTTTGCTCATGTTTAAAAACCCAACAAAACTGTAAGAACCTTGAAAAGGTAGAAGAGGCAGAATACTTCACACATTCACGCAGTGGAGATGCAAAGTTCAGTAGTGGCTTCAATGTCAGAGAGCTGCTTAATGTCTTCTCTGTGCCTTCTCTCAAAACACCATGCACTTTCTCCAGGGCACAGAAGGGAAGCTAATAACTGAAATCCTGGCCTCAGAGAAAATCCCACACCCACCAATTTTTACCTGGCCTGTTATAAACAAATGTACAAGCTTTGTTCCAGCAAGATGTATTAAACTTCTGCTCATCAATGAATACTTGCTGGCACACTAAATTGAAGAGAGATGTTTAAGCAGACACACTACATAAAAGTGCATGTCATGATACACATTTCTCATGTGATGTTATATGTACTCATGATTAAGCTGTTTCCTCATACCTGAGGTGTGCAACAAACAGCATGACACCCCAAGAAGTGGTAATGCTGACTGGAGTTTTAAAAAAACCCAGCTGTTCCTCCCTTGTGATTCCAGCAGCCAAGCTGCTGCTTACATTTGGATACAAGCATTTTCAGTATGCAGTTCTGGGAAATACTCAGTGCCCCTGAGTTGTGCTTTCAAGTTTCTGGAGGAATGTCATTAGCTGTAATGACAGCCACTGCTAAGGACAGGCCTGATTGTCTGCAGGCTCACACGCTACCAAGTACAGGCACATGATTTTGCATTTACAGCTGATCCTAGAGGAGAACATTAGGGATATTTTTGGCCCTTTATTTTAATGGGATTGCCAGAATGACTAGAATCTGAAAACTCACAGCTCATTACTAAGAACAAAATGTTGACCCAGGCAGAGCCAGAAGATTTGAAAACCACTTCAGAGCTGAGATCTAACAGGCTGCTGTAGAACGTGGACAGCGTTTTCCCTCTGTCAACCCCACTGTCCCAGAGAGAACATTCTCTCTGTATTTACAGAATGCAAGACTGTGCTATCCAGCCTGCTTTGCATCCTGGAGAGCAGCAGGATGCTTTAGGCTACACACAATGCTGCAAGAAAGAGCTCAGGACCTGCAGTGCTGCATTAGGAGATGCACAGCCAGAGGAATGGAGATTAAAACCAGCCACAGTATTGCCTGTTCTCCTGTGGGTTTTTCAGACATGTATCAACTTTTCCTCCTGTACCAACAGCCTTTATTTGTCTCTATGAACCCAAGTCAAAAAGCCTTCCAAACCTTTGGTAAAGGTATGAACAAAAGGCCCTTTTTGAGGTGTTGAATGACCTCAAATACCACCTGACTCCAGATAAGGTGTGGTATTTTTGGACCAGAGAGGCAATAAAATACCCACTTTTGCTGCTGACTGTAGCATGAGTTGTCCCATTTGTTTTCACAGCAAGTGGGATGTGCATGTCACAGCTCTCCCAGCCTCAGAGATGAGGGAAAGCTTCTCAGGGAAGGCGGGCTTGCCTTTGTGTAGCACGGCAGACAGAAACACAGGATTACAACTACCTTCAATTTTGACTCCAGTCCACAGTAACAGGCTGCTGTATAATCAAAATACATACTAATGGTTATACAAAACCACTCTGATACCTCTTGTCTTGAGGTAACCTTAAGGTTTACAGGCCTCCTATTTTTGGGTGTATTTTGCACGTGGGAGAACAATTTCTGTGTCTAGAACCAAACTCAGTGCCTTGTTGTTATATTCCCTTTCTTTCACAGATTTTTCTTGTAAGACTCCAAATTTCATATTCTCAAAATATCTCTAATGACCAAACATTTTTTTTGTCCATAGTTTTTCAGATGCAATTTGTGCTTTTTAGATAGCAGAGAATTCTTTCAGGGGCACTAAACGTCATTAAATGAGCCTGTTATGAGAAACTGAGGGACTAAATAGATGTCTGGTTTTGGTTTTTTAATTCTTATTCTTGACTTTCATTGCTACAGCTTTTCCCTTGCAATGCAAACCTTACCTGCTGGAGAATGTGGTGTGACTTTACCCAGTTCTATTTGTAAAACACTGCAAGATTCCTGAGGAAGAGGTAAGGTTGAACTACACCAGGGCATTGTGAGTAAAATTTGTTTCACTCAGATGTCAAGGAAATACAAACTTCCTGAATGCAAGTTCACAGCATTTTTGGAATGATTTCCCCTAGTAACTTCATCCCACTCAAATGAACCAAAACCAAAACAGATCGAGAGCAGGCAAACTTTGAACCAAATAAAACTTCTTTAATTCAATTTTCATTATAAAGACTTTTAAAAGGGTAATTATTTTGCAGGCAGTTATCAAAAATCTACACTTAAAATCTGTTTTTAGAGCTATTAGAGACAGGATAGCGACAACTGAATCTAGACTTACTTTGCTGGTCTCAGAAGTGTATCTCAGGAGTGTATTTTAGCTCTTGTTTCTCTGTGAATTAAGATACTGGTGTTGTTATGCTGCCTCTCAGGGAAGGCAGTAGGTTGTATAGTTATCTCCTGATTGGGGCAAAATCACTACCCTGAAACCACACAACCTACTACCTCATCCTGTTAGAGCATCACGTGCATCTTCTGAAGGAAACATTTCACCATTGCTAAGTAAATTACCTTACCACTCTCCAGCCCACACATTTCTTAGCCTTAGAAAGGCCATGTGTGACCTCTCAGCCCTTCCCCACAGCTCTGCCTGGGAGTCAGACAGAACTGGGGGAGGGACTGCAGAGACAGGAGAACTGCAGTGGCAAACACTGTCCCTCCCAAACTAGCAATATGTAATAACAAAGCGAGTTAAATCAGCATCCAAAACTGACTGAAGAGACCTCTGCTTAGGGTTCAAGAATTTACCATTTCCAGGGCAGAGCATGACTGACTGGAAGACATCCTCTTAGGGTTTTGTCCAGATCATCTCTCTGTAGTTTCTGAAACAGCCTACACCAAGTGGATTTAAACATCTCCTGAATCAAAAGTACCATTTTATGTTTAATACAAACACAAATGCCAGAAAACAAGGGAGAAATGGATCAGCTGTTTCCAAGTGGCCACTCCCATGGCAGTCCCAGACAGCTGTGTGTGAGCAAATCCACTGTGAACTGGGTTGTACCTCTGTGTGTCCTGGCACTCACACCCCACCTGCTCTCCAAAAATGCCAGAAGGAAATGGCTTTTCAGCCTGAATGGGAAATACAGGAATCTAAACACTCTGATGACATTTGTGTACAAGAACCAAACACGTGGACGGAGCCAGAGAATGGTACAGTTGAAAAATATCTGCATTGTCTTTCGGAGACATCCAGCGCTGACATCACAGCCACTTCAGGAAAGACAGTAGATTGTATAGTTATCTGACAGGCAGGGCATAGCCCTAAAACTATACAACCTACTACCTCACCCCAAAGGACAGTCATACTCTGATCACAAGAAGCACAGGCTGCATTCCCAGACAGCTGGATGGCTTAATGACAACCTAGAAGACAAGAAACTCTGGAGACAAATGTTAACAGTCTTGAATTTGAAACAGTTTGCTATATACAGTCAACATTCTGCTTAATGGGCTCCAGTTCCATGTTTGAAATGTTTAATAGATTTGCAACTTGTGAAGTCATGTCAGTGACAAGATACACAAGGGAAACTGGATACAGCATTCATTTTTAATAACTGCACTTGTGTACTTCCAGCTCCTACAGACTGAACCTTATCAAACCAGTTTCTCACTTCGGGAAAGGTGTTGCTATGACTTAGAATGGATGCTGACTCAGAGGGATTGTTTAACATGCTTCCAGATACTCTTCCATTATCCTGATGGGGAAGAGCAAAGGTTCTCTAAGTGAATTTCCCAAGTTCTGCACAGGTAGACTCCAAAGACTGAGCAATGAATTTGTCAAGACTGTGAGGAATTGTGGCCTACTCAGCAATTCTCCTAACTGAGCAGTAACCCAGCTCTGAATTGATGACCAAATTAAACACACCCCATTGTACCACACAGACCTTGGTTAGGGAGATTAGCAGAACTGCCAGTACAGCATCAGCTTCTGTAGCTTCAAACCTATGCTCGAGTTTGAGGGAGTTGTTATTCCCTGCCACCTGGTTTGATAAACAACAACACTTCCCATTCAGGGTGGATATAAAGAAGTGGGAATAACTGAGATATCAGTCTGTATTCTAACATAAACACTGCTTTAATAAATAAGCAAACTTTTAAAACAATCACCCTACCTTAATCAGAGAACTAACCTTTTGCTAGTTAATTAGAGAACACAATAAATGCTGCATCCATCAGCCCCACAGGGATCAAGGAGAGTGGTTTCACTCAGCAAACAGCAAACCAGCTGAGGGCAGCTGGTCACCTTGCAGGGGGACGGAAGCCATCTGCCCTGGCTTTCAGCATCACTGCTGTAGGGATCTGAAAACAGAGGAGCAAGACAAAACACTCAATTGCATCTCACTGCACTCTGAAACGACTATAATGTGGGTGAGAGCATGTGCAAAAACAGAGCAGCTTCTTTCTTCAGGAGAACCAGGCATGGCACCCTCTTTCCCATTCACCTGTTACTGCCACAATTACACCATGGCCCAGAGGACCCCGACTCAAAGAGACAGGCAAGAGAAAAGGTATAGTGAAAAGAGAATAATTTTTTATTAGACTGACTTGAATATTAGGAGCATTGCAGAGACAGGCAGAGAGAAGCATCAGGTACTTCACCTTAAAGGAACAAAAACTCTTAAACACAGCAGAGAAATAAGGAGAATGCAGATATCTGATCAAATTGGATATCAATGTGTTAATCTATAAAGGGCAATGTTATGCCATCAACATCAAAGATGATTTCACTGTAGAAAATGGTTGTTGGTTGCTGTTAGCTGCACATGGTGCCATTTGTTGGACAAAACAGGACAGGTGCAACTCTGACCATGCTGAGATCACTGCAAGGAAGGATCACTCCAATGTCCAGCCCTACATTTCACCTCTTGGAACCTCAAAGCCCTTGCAGGCCCGAAAGGGTGATATTGTTTCAGTACCATACCGAAGGAATACCTTGAGAGACTTCAATTCATCATTCAACATTTCATCAATGTAAACACCCTGCCCCCAGTATCAGAAGCCACTCTTAACCTCTACAAAGAACCCCTTTGGAAAGCTCTCCAGCAGAAAGCCTGATAGTCTTCTCTGTGTACTTCAGGGTTAAATCTCAGAATTTTCCGAGTACCAGCTTTGGCATGGTCAGTTACTCTCCCAATAATCCTCTGAAACAAGCCCCTACCCTGTACCTCTGTTTTTTAGATAAGACATTTAAAAAGAAACAAGTTCTTTACATGTGCAATCAGAGACCTCAGTATTTTTCCTAAGGGCCAAGAATGTGAAGTGGAGCTGAACTTCTGTGCAGTTTCAACAAGGCTGGATGTGTTGCACAGTCACCTCTCAGAAAGTGTTTTCTGTGTAAAATAAACCCTGTGCATATATCAATAGAACAGCGTTACATAATATAATTGGAAGAAAGCTGACTATTGTGTGACTTCAAAGTGTGAGTTTTTGTAAGCATCTACTTTATAGTGGACGGATAAAAACAAAGTAGCCTTTCAGAATAGCAACTCTTTATGCTGGATGGTGCAGTGAAACCAGATCAAAGAACCAGCCTGTCTCTAAAAGGATACAATCACAGTAGTGAAAAGCCTGAACTATCCCACAGACCCATCCAACTCCAATGACAGGGAATTTTGGGTGAAGAACCTACACTTTCAGCTGATCTCAGTGACTCTAACAGACAGAAATACAGATTGAAAGAAAAGCAACATTCTGGAGTGTGTTCTAGGGATTTACACTGCCTGTCTTTAATAGATCTGGACTTCACTTACACTTTTTGGGGCAATACTAGGTGGGATACTGGAAAATGTTCATCCCTGTTGAAAGAATGGTTTCCATTTCTAAATCCATTCTAAAGGTTTCCATTTTTGATCAATTTCTAAAGGATGATCTTATTTTCTATGATAATGATATTAGAGATTCTTTCCTCTAGGTGCTGTGCTGATATAATGTTGCCTTAATGTTTATTTTCCCACAAAAGTAGTAGTTGCTTAATTTATAATGATATTGAGATAATTACTTGTAAAGTACCATAAACTCTGTGTAACACTTTTCTATAAGATCTGTTATTATGGGTATAAGTAATACTCATTAGCAAACAAAAATGGAAAAGAATGTGCTTTATACAACACCTAAAATTAATTAGTCTTCTGCTCTCACAAGCTGCCCATAAACTTATTTTAATTGACTAGATCACCAAACAAGGATGAACTTTAAAATACTTAATGAAAGAAAATTGCATGTTCATTTTCCTTCTATAAAGACGACAGGCACAAGAAATAGCTATCTGGCAAGAGTTATGTTTCTGGTTTAACAATTGTTTAGTATTAGGAAAAATATGACATTTCCATATTCCAACTCTCACTGAAAAATGGCTTGGAACTGATGTTAATAAGTACCTCAGCAGTCACTTTTCAAAAGGCAGGGGGCCAAGTCTGCTATTTCTGTGATGTTACAGGAAAGCAGACAGTTTTAAAGCAGGGTTGTTCTATAACTAAAAGCCTTACTAATGAACAGCCTGGGACAGCACAGACCAAGCATTTTGCGATTTCAAGGTACCTTTCCCCCAAAACCTCATGAAGATTTACAAAGGCTAAGCCTCCCTGACTCCCAGGAAGAAGGAAATGCCCTGGCTGTGTGCTCTTGGAGTGCACTGTGATTACCAGGGAAGAAGAGGGCTTGGAGCCTTCTGAGGCAGGGACGTTCCTCAGCAAAATCTGGATGCAGGCCAGACCAGCAGTTTCCAATCTCTTTGCATGCAATGATTACCTTCTGGCTTCCCAAGTGACGCACAGTCCCCACTCTGCTCCTACAGACTATTTATTCACTATCAGAAATGTCACCAACGCTTTCAGGAAGAGTGTTGTGGGGGAAATGGCTGAGGATATGCCAAGGTGGACACTGCAGCCGAGGAAAGCCTCCTGACTCTGACTATTTTCATTGTATGCTAAAATCAGTTATATAATTTTTTTCACCCTTTCTTTACTACATAGGACATCACAGGCAGTGCAACATAGCTCTTTATAATAAACAGTTTTACGTATTCAGTGAAACCATTGTCATTATTGAACTGTTTGCAAGTATTTGGGAAAAAGGAGCAGCTGTGAAATGAGTCAGAACTCTCTGGCTAAATGTCTCTGAGCTCTGCAGTAATTTCTGTATGTTTCTGAAGTCCGAACATTTCATGTATGGGCAAAAAAAAAGGCAACAGAATGTAAAAACATTTAAATACATCAGCTTAAAAAAGTCAATCTCCCCTACTGTAACCTGACTAGCAGCCAGACCTACACAGGAACCTCCTCACTCTTGTGTAGAACCATACTAAAGTCAAGGAAATTCCTCCACAGAAACGACCTTCCAGAAAAGTTTTACACTGGTTATCAGAAAATGGGAAGTGCTTAATGTCAGCTGCTCTAACTCCTTGACTGGGTATAGGGAGGTCTGACAATCAGCAGATTCATGGAGCTGGGCTTGGTGTGCACCAAAGGTGCTCTGCATCACCACAGACATGTTCTACAGGTGTTGTGTTAGCATTTCATACACCTGTTCTGTGAAATGCCTGGAATGTTAAACATGCTTCAAAATCAACTGCATAAGGAAAAGACCGTTTTCCATCAAAAATACACCTCATTTTTCTTGGAGGCAGGATCATGTCTTCTGCTTAGGACAACTCCAGTACCTACACTGACAAAATAGTTATTTTTCTATTGCATTTATCTCTCTGTTTTGCTTATGTACTACTCTGAATTCTAAAAAGCCACAAAAGCTGGTATTCCAGAGAATGATGAAACACTTGATGTCTCAAAGCCTCCACAAATACAGAAATTTAACCAGGGCTAAGCACTGGCAGCTCTGTCTGTTGCACTTGTGATCTTATGAAAAGAAACATTTAAGGAGATACATTTTGTAAAAATAAGCTGTGAAAGACACAACAGAACTGTTCAGCGTATTACAAGCTATTAGTTTTGTAGGACTTAAAGATCAATCTCCTGTTGTCCTGGCATAATCTTTCCATCTCCTGGCTTTCCAGCTGAGCTGCTGTGCTTGCCCCCACTGTATCCCTGAGCTCTCCACGGCAGAGATGAGGACCACCAGATCCTAATGCCCAGAAATCAGGGCAAGCCCAGAGTCCAGGGGAGATGAAACCTATGTGGAAATGGCAAATCCATCAGGTAACCTTATGAAAAAGGTACTCTTGCTAACTTACCATGTGTAAAAGAAAAAGTACAAGGGCTGCATTATCTGGGAAATGAACTCAGCAAGAGGAGATGAAGCTGGGACAAATTTGGGATTGTTTTTTATTAGGAAAAGAGCAAAGAGAATGTGTCAGGTTTATTTTCTCTTGGCAGATGGAGATTGCAAGAGTAAAAGGGGCACAGAACACCTCTCTTACAGTATTTCCTAAACATTCCTCAGTTATCTCCATGCTCCTGGAAGGATTGTATTCATGCAGATCACACAAAAATGAAATGTTAATGACAACCCCCCCAAATAATCACTGATTTTAGGATGTTGAGCAATGGACCTTATATTTGAAAGAGCTGAGCTCACCGAACTCAGCTGACATCCCCTGGATTTGCCTTAACATCTCTGAACACAAACTGGACAATTCAACTGATCACCCACATCTTTGACTTGATATGTCATATCCAGCTCTCCAAAACTGCACCTTTCCCATTCCCTCTAAAGCCCTGTGAAAATAAAATTCAGGCACAGTCAATGATGCAGAGAACAGTCAGAATCACTGTCTTCCAGTCTCTCCAGCTAAATACTCAGCCATCTCACAAGCAATTATTTGAGTGATATTTTAAATTCTTTTTGGATAGAAAATGCCTTTACTACACAAAGAATCTTAAATAAGCCATCTGAATTTTAAGTCAAGTGGATTTGGCTTTTTAGTATGTGCAATTCATACAGTGTCACACCTAACCTATGTCACACCACTGAGAGAGTGCTATTTTTTTCAGTTCCTTATAGAAGCTAGGAAAAATTGAACAGAGTCACATCTTCTTAAAAAAATGCCATTCCCAATCTCAATCCACTAATTCCTTTCTGGGAAAATGGAATTTTCACTCTGAAATGGATTCAGATCCTTGAAAATGGTTTTTCTTTAAAAATACATGCAATAAACTAGTATATGCAAATCCTAACGTAATTAAGCACCAAGAGGGAATGTCTGTCAGGTTAAGCCTCAACAAGAAACTAAAATTCATTTTGCAGAATGCAGCCATGCCAATAATTATAGTTGGTAGAAAAACGGCTTCTGGCCTTTCTCCCATAAGGCTTTAATTTTAAATTTTAGCCCTTAGTGAGAACAAGCAGCTGACAAGTAAGAGTGACTGAATTAGTGGTCTAGGAACCAGGACTAGGTCAAAGCTCCAAATAAGCTGGTGTTAATAGATTTAGACTAAAATTCTGTATTTACATCAATGCACGCTTACATTTGCCATCACCACAAATAGGATGAAGTTACTTGAGTGCTCTTGAAGAAGGAGCTTTGTATGATGGCAGACAGGCAAAATCCATCCTTTACAGACACAAATGTTCCATTTGTGATGATCACTTTAGAGCCTGCAGCATTTGAAATTGGGGATAACATTGTATGGAAAGCTGGCATGAAATCACTGTTATGTATAGTATGTTTGTTTTAAAATATTGCTAAAAGCCTAAAATTCACTTCTATTGCAGAACAATGTCCTAGAGTCTGGACTGCATTTGGGGTTGAGCCAGTGGCCTTGGTTCAACCTGACAGTCAGCCAGCAGAGGCCTGGAGCACTAATATGGAGAAAGCATTTGTACAGGCATTGTAAACCCAATCTGCAGTTTGTTTCTGGTTACTTTTGGGCCTTGGGGAGGGTGTGAGGCTATAGACATGATCAGACAAGCCCATTTGCAGGAACAAGTGTTGTCCCTAACCATGTTAGGCTTTTTGCGTCCCTGTCAGGGGACCTCCAGGACTCTGCCACTAGCAACACTGCCACTTAGGGAGTTTCCTGTGTCCTTTTAGTGACTGTCTTTCTTTGGTCACCAGCACAGATCCCTGTGCACTGCAACAGCTTTGTTATCACCCTGGGATGGGATGTTGCCTCAAGTTGTGTTTCAGAAGCACACACTTGTGCTCTGTCATGATGACTTTGCCTCTGCTCTGACCAGTTATTTTCCATCCTGAGCATTCCAACGACACTGCCAAGAAGCTTACGCACACACTCACCCAGCCCAGCTTTACACCAGTCTTTAAAAAGCAAGGGGGAAGCACTGAAAACTGCCATTTTCACATAAAGGTCCTTCTGCCCACCTGTGTCTGCATGCTGAGGGGGTGAAGGATTTTGGAGCGTTGGGGTGAGTGGGCAGTGCCACTGACATGGCGCTCGCTGGCACAAGAATTCCTTGTGAATTCCAGGCTTGGCGTTTGGGACTCAGACACACAGCACTGCCTGTGCTCAGCTCCACACAACCTTCTCTTTCCTCACGTGACTGGGGCTCTCCATAGATGGGCACTAGTGTAAGTTTATGTACCTGAGACTAAAGCTTTTATTGGTTAATCATTCATGAGTGGGCTGAAGGGGTGGAGAGCCAACAGATCTTTGCCAGAGCTCCACGGCGTGTTCAGCTCTCCGTGTCCATTATTCATGATGCTGTTGCTACAGGCCCTAATTTTACATAAACGGAAGTCACAAGAGAACTGTTACAAAGAACGACCAAGGAAAGCACAGGGAAAGAGTGCCTTGTCAGTCAACATTAAAAACACAGTTCAGTATTACATTTTCTGATTGTGAAGGCTCTTGGGAGTCAAAGTATGCAACACATTTTCTCTGAAGAAGCTGAAACCTAAAATCTTGTAGATGGTCTTTAGAATCAATTTCTTCATGTACCATGCACAACTCCGTTCCAATTCCCCACATATGAAAAATACATAACCTTTTAGCTTCAAATTCATCTGCCTTACAGTTCCTTTTAGCTCTTGTTTAAAATCTACTGAATTCTATCTTGGCTATCATGTAAGCTATTGTTCTGTGCCTGCTCAGGGATGACAGACTCCAGAATTTAAGATATGTTGTGCCAGGAACAGAATAAGCCTTCTCTGAAGACAGAAACATGCACATTACTAGTATCAACTGAGAAATCCAGCAAGCAGACTTGGTCCAACTGAAATAATTGATTCCCTTCCCCTTATCAACACAAAAGATAAGAGCCATGTAAAAGTACCTGTTTTTCTATCTCACAGCATTTGTAGCAAACACACTGGACAGTATTTCAATATTTTCCTGTTACAGAAATAAGCTTTAGGCACAGAATCCATGACATGTAAATTAAGATATACTTCACAAGACATATCTTACTTGTGAAAGTAGGTCATGCATTTAAGGCATTTTTAGACTCTTGATGTAAATATTCTGAAAATATTTTTGTGTGTACAGAATAATATTTTAATTATTTATCAGACTTCATTCTCTAAGAACACTAAAGGAACAGATACTTCTAGGAGTCCTCATAGGGTAATAAGTACTTCTTGCAACCTTGGACAACTTTATATAGTGCACATTTTGTTCTTAATGGAACTGCATGCTTGAAGCACACCTCAAAAAAAGTTGATACAGTAGAAAAAGTTATTGTGTGAAGATCCCAGACTGCACAGGTAGGGAGCCTGAGTAAACAATATCATGACATTTTCAAACGTTTACTACCTTGTATTATTTTGGGACTCTTGGAATTTCCTCAAGACTGGTGTTGGTTATTTGTTCACCTGCCTACGAGCAAGTTATTCCATGAGCAAAGATAAAGGAAAAAAAAAAGAGAAGAAAGTTTGAAAGCAAGAGAGTCTACGTGTTTGTGATGTGAATTGAGTTTCCAGGCCAGAACTTTTATCAAGGGAATAAAAAAAACCAGAGGCAATTTAAATCAGCACTAGTATCAATTTATCCACTAGGTGTCACAAAATAATCATGCAACCAGACAAGAAGCAATTATATGTAAAATATGTCAGTGTACTACATCAATGAAGTGCTGCTTTGAAACAAAATCTGTGATAAGAGCAGATGCAGGAAAATGTCATGGATCTCATGAATATGCATAAACTGTCAGGAATGTATGGGAACCTGAGCCATGACACACAAAAGCTGTTGCTAACCATGGTGTATGTCATGTAATGGATCACATACAAGCATGTAAGTGTTCCATTAAGAAAAAAATTCTTCCCAAATCCTAAAAGCAGTATTACAAGTCCTCAGAACTGCAAGATTGATGGTTCTTGCTTTTTAATGCTCCAGCTACTGGACAAATGTATTGTATCAGAATCTCTACAAATACATAAAAATCCCTCATGACTACAGTGAAAAAAATGCCAAGAAAACAAGTTCTGAAAGCTAAAACATATGAGGAAGAAAAACATAAATATTTTATTAATCTTAGTATTAAATCACCACAAATGCCAAACACTGGAACTGGCAATAACATGTGACAGACACTCCTTAGATCCAGACTGTTCTTTTGGAAGGGCAGGGTAGAAAATTACCAAATGGTTCTGTAGCCATTATTTTCCAGAAATTAACTTCTAGTGCATAGGCAATATTTTTGTCCTTAAATATTCGTGGACCACTTTAAATACATTATTACCTGCACTCATCCAAAACACTGAGCCTATGAAAGAATTAAGGTTGGGCTGGTGAAACAGGCACCTTGGTTTCCAAAATGGTTCTTTAGTAACAGTAACTTTTCCTCAGAGGTGCATAAAATTTTTATGGGCCAAGTAGACTCCAGTGTGAATTTATCATTATCTGTACTCACACATAATCCAGACAATTAGAAATGCTGTAATCACTAGCATATACAACATTATGAAGTAGAACAGGCTGGTTGGATAAGAAGAGGAAACATTTCCTGGACTTTTTTTATCATCCAAACATAACAGTACCAGGGCTCTATATGCTCTGCTGCCAAGTGCCACTGCATACAGCCAGTCTAAGCAATGTCAAAACCCCTTCCCCCCTGTGAGAAGTAAATGCAGTAAAGGAACATATGCCCCACCAGGGCACTGTATGTTTATACTGCAGTTTGTATGTTTTATCCTGGCTGTAAAAACCAGGCTTTTTCAGGGTGTAAGCAAGCTCACATGATAAAGTTCAGATTTTTTACACAGTCTTTTTCTGTAAGATGAGCTGTCTAAATGTCAGAGGTGGCCAACATTTTCCAAAGCTTGGAAATACTTTCTTACTTGGTGATCATAGGGAAGTTTTTCTTTTGTGCAATTTTCCCTCTTTTTTTTCAGCCAATCAGCTAAATACTTGTGCTGCCAGGAACACAGGTAGAAAGCTGAGAGAAATACCTTTTGTTTGTTTGTTCCCAAAACTAGCATAACAATGTCTATATGCTAAAGGAGTCTGATGTTGTGAAACACACTTTCAGAAAAACTCAGAACTATTCTCTGAAGTTCTCCCCACATTCAAACAGTTTTAAAACTGACTTTAAAGAACCCTCCAGTGATGCCCATTCAAGCTGGCAGAATACAGAGCCTCCTAAAGTCAGTAAGAAATTTTGTTATAATGTAGCAAACCTGAGATTTCCCTTTAGGCAGAGCTATACAGAAAAATGTTGAGGTTACTATTCATTACATAAACCCCTGAGTGTTTGATCCCAGAGGGTGAATGAGCAGATGTACAGTATTATTAATTCCACCTAAGGAACTTAAGTTGCTCCTTTCTGGTCTTTCAGTGGTCCAAGTCTGCAATACTTTTTTTTAGTCCTTGTTGTGAAATAATCAAAGAATGACAAAATAATCCAGGTTGGAAGGGGCCCCTGAAAGCATCCAGTCCAACCTCCTGTTCAAAACTGGTCTAATTAATGAGGTTGCTGAGGCACACACCCCGTTGAATCTTGGACACCTCTAAGGATGGAGAACCCACAGCCTCTCTGGGCACCCATTCCAGCCTTTGACCACTCTTTGGTTGGAAGATTTTCCTTGTATCTGACTGGAACTTCCTTTGCTCCAACTTGTGGCTGTCAGCCCTTGTTCTATCGCTGTGCAGCTCCGAGAAGAGCTGGGCTCCAGCCTCTCTGTGTGATCAGGCTGCTGCTGGCAGCACTGCAGGTCTCTCCTTTGTCATGCCCTTCCCTGCCTGGACAGACCCAGCTCTCCCAGCTTCTTCAGTGCTCACCAGGCGGCCCAGCTCTGAGGAGCCTGGTGGCACTCCTGAAAGGAGCCCACAGGAAAGACAGGGAAAGACTACTTCTAATGGCCTGAAGTGACAGGACAAGGGGGAATGGCTTCAAACTGACAGAGGGCAGGGTTAGATGGGATATTGGGAAGAAATCCTTCCCTGTGAGGGTGGTCAGGCTCTGGCACAGGATGCCCAGAGCAGCTGTGGCTGTCCCATCTGGAAGTGTCCAAGGGCAGGCTGGACAGGGCTTGGAGCAACCTGGGATAGTGGAAGGTGTCCCCGCCCGTGGCAGGGGGTTGGAATGAGATGAACTTTAAGGTCCCTCCCAACCCAAACCATTCTGTGATTCTAAGGCAGTGTCTGCAGTGCTGTGAAGAGGGGGATCACTGCTCTGAGCTGTGTTTTGCTCATGCAATCCCAGGTGCAGTTGACACACGGCTGGGGGGTGCCAACCTGTGCATCAGGACCCTCAGATCATTTTCTGCAGAGCTGCTTCCTACACAGCTGCCCCCAGCCTGTTTCATTATGATCTAGCTGATGACAGTATTTACACCATTTCTCAAATTATCAATATTAAAAGGTTTTACTTTTTTTTTTTAAATTTCATCTATTCTAGGCCTCACTTGGCCTTGAAGCGCCATGAGTAGAACAGCTTCCCATTAGCTCCTAATGCCATAAATCCAAAATCCTTGATACTACTGTTAGAGCAGTGCTTCCACTCAAATCTTAAAAGAAGCTTTAGGCAGGATAGGAAGACTAAGCAGCCACACAAGACACTTATTGCTGCGCAGAACAGGCTGCAAATGCTCGTGGATCAGAGGTCCTGCCCCTGTGCATCATTATTTCACTTATAATGGAATAATTTTAAATTACATTAGGAACTATAATCATATTCTACTATCATTTACTTTTTCATACTCTCTGCCACTAGAAATAAGCTTGAAGATACCCATCCAGCACCAAGTGCACTACTCTGGGAAAGTTTCCATTTAGATGAGAACATTTATGCTTATAACTACATGATATTTTTAAGCTTAATTCAATATGAATAAACGGTTCAACTTGGTGTCTGCTCATGAGTGAGCAGTTGGAAGGAACTGGTTAATCACTGTTTGCCATCTGCTTTGGAGAATCAGCATGGTACAGAACCCATTCTACACGAAATAAAACCACAATGCACAAAGAGCACTAAAGGAAAATCCTGTTTTCAGCTACGGGGTGTTTAATCAGATTTCTCAGCCAAAAATGAAGGCAGCCCCTTTCAGGTATTTGTTGTTCTCTCAGAAAGGCTCTGAATTCTCTAATCTCTCCAGTCTGTTTTATTAAAACCAATTCTAAGTTCTTCTGAACTGACAAACCAGGAAAAAACGCTATATTGAGTCAAAAAACGCTATATTGAGTCAAAAAATGCATTTGCCTCCTCACAGAAAAACATCAACATGAAAAAATAAAATTGGTTGACTATCTATGCTGCTTTCTTGTCTCATCTTCCCCATCTGGTGTGACTGAAAAATGCTGTGTCATACTTGGAGAGGGAATGAAATTTCCATTTTTAGATTTCGAAATCCACAAGTTCCTAAAAAAACCCCATTTGCTTCAAAATGAGGAAAAATATATGTGAATGATGGAAAAATGTTCCACTTAAACATAGAAAGATGGCTGGGAAAAGACACTTCCTAGACTGAGGTTTTCTTGAAATACACATTCCTAACAAGTGGCAAAAAATATCAGAAGAAATGCTGAGCATAAGAAAATCAGTACTGCTAGGCTCCCTCTGCTATCAAAGATCTAGCACTGGGGGCCATAATTCAGGTTATTAAAGTTCTTTTTCAGGATTGATTAAAGTTCAATTTAGGAACATCAACAGGAAACCCAGGCTCCAATGTTCTTAACATTGAGAGGGCCGAAGACTGCAGTCTTCTGTCAGAAAATCAGAATGTGTTCCTCTAGGCCTTGCAAATACTGAGCTCTCAGTGTATTCAGTCATTCAAAAATCCTGTCAGTGAAAAATATTTTACCTTTAACAAACTTCTTAAAACAAACAATGGGAAATGGTCCTTCTGACTTCTTGCTCCAGCCATAAATTTCAGTTATCCTCCTTTTCTCCACAGATCTCCTGGGGTATTGAATCATGTAATCACAGAATGATTTCGGTCGGAAGGGACCTCAAAGATCATCCAGTTCTAGCCCCTGCCATGGGCACAGACACCTTCCACTATCCCAGGTCACTTCAAGCTCTGTCCAACCTGGCCTTGGACACTTCCAGTGATGGGGCAGCCACAGCTCCTCTGGGCAACCTGTGCCAGGGCCTCACCACCCTCACAGGAAAGATTTTCTTCCTAATGTTCAATCTAAACCTACTCTCTGGCAGTGGGAAGCCATTCCCCATTGTCCTATCACTCCAGGTCCTTATCCAAAGTCCCTCTCCAGCTCTCTTGGAGACCCTTTGGCACTGGAAGGGGCTCTGACATCTCCCCAGAGCCTCCTCTTCAAGTAGTTTTATCTAATGACTGGGGAGACCTACTGTTGCAGATTCCTGAGACTTGACAGTCATTTGCTATTTGAAGTAACTGGTACCAACAGAGGTCTTAAAAAGAGATTATCCAGTAAGCCTTTAGAGACTTTAGGGTTCCAGATCCAGTGTGGTCTAATGAGTACAACAAGACTCTGTGACAGTCCTATTGGGATTTTCCCTCTCTTACAGCTGGCAGTAAGAGAAAGAAAGATTTAACTAGCACAGAAGAGCTGCATTGCCTTCCAAGTACTCAGCAAAAAAATCTTTGGAACAGGAAAGGGAGCAAGGTAGGAGAGAGGAAGCTCCTTTGGGTATGCAGAAATTTAAGTGAGCTGGACTAATTTACCAACTGGACCACATATTTCTTTCATAATCTTAAGCAAATACTTGGGTCAAGTTTTCAGAAAAACAAGCTCAGTTCTTCTGGCTTCTTTAGATGCTAAAATAACTCACCAGAATTTTGCTTCTCATTAAGGTGAGATTAGTACAGGTGAAGACATTAAATACCTGCAAAAGTTCTCTCTTTGATCACTCAGCTGGATCCACCAGAAGTCAAGGGTCAAAGACCTTGCCAATAGGAATTTCACACAACTGATTCCACATTCTGCAGCTGTTTCTTCTGAGAAAGACAGAAGAAGGAAGGCCTCAGGAAGATATATCAATAGTTTTTTTCTGCAGCCATGAAAGAGTAGGGAAAGCAGATTAATAATGCTAGAGTATCACCCTTAAGCTGGGCAGGAATCAGTATCATCCTTAAGCTGGGCACAGTAAAACATCCCATGTGGGCAAGTACCTTCAGCCTATACCTATGTCAAGACACAGCTATACAGGGCTGTATTCTTGTAGACACAAGCCAAGACAGACACAAGAAGTCTATACTCTGATTTTTTCCTATGGATATCTCCACAAGAATGTCTTTGGTTGAGGATCATGTATTTTTTATATATATATTTTCCATAAAACTAGTATCCATTATCGACACTCCCCACTTCGCCACATCAACATTTTATTTGAAGTATCAGTCATAGCATCCCATCAAAATTTAATAGCCACTTTCTATAATTGAAGCATATTAACTCTTGGTTTCACCTATGCTAAGGTTTATCTTTCTCCTTCTTTTAAAATTCTAATGATATTAAAAATACAACACCTTTCTGCGGCATGACTCAGAGTTGCATAATATTTCTTTCTTCAGCTCATGGGGAAGGAAAGAGATACAAGCAAATGCAGAAGAATTCTCTATCCAAGTCTGTAGCTTTATACTGAATCCTGAGTGTCAAACCAACAGGGCTTTTAAGAAAAATGTCAACAACTGTAACAGTTACATAAGACATAGTTAGAAAAATACTTTGCAAGGAAAAATGACAGTTTCTGTCACTTGAGAAAATGATTTATACTTCAGCTTTAGAATGCAGGCATGTGACCTGACATTTACTAAAGAAATCAAAGAAATGTTGAGCAAGATTACAAAAGGCAAAGCACTGATTGCCCTCTACCAGCAGCTCCCCTCTGTACTACAGAAAGATCTGCATAGTCTTCCTCTCAACATTATGCAAAAAAATAGAAAGGGAGGTCACAAGAACAGCTCTCCCTGTTGTCACTTCATGCTGACTTGCTCCAGTTATGAAGGCCATCTGGTGCTGTTTGTGCTGCCTTTGTGCCAAGTGTCTCATGTTGTTCTCTATGGACGAGAAGGATTCACAGGTCACATCAGGTGTGTTTGAAGTTTCTTTGCAATAGAATTTAATGACTGAAACTGTGCATAAAGAGTGTATATCTGCTGATAATGGAACATGGTGAAAAGGATACCAGGTGCAGGAGTGCCCAAATAGGAAGGATGGCAGGTCAGGTGAGCTGGGCTTCCTTACTGGTTCTATTATACACTTCCTGTAGGACTTGAAGTGGTTACATAAGCCCTTTGGGGTTCAGTTTTATCACTTGTTAAATGGAGATCATAATTCCCTATCTCACAGTGATACTGTAAGGCTTATTCATTAATGGGTTCAACTCAATGCTGGGCAGATGGTCAATACAAATTTTATGCATCATTGAAGTAACATTTAACCTCAGAACTGAAGTGCCACATAGCTTTGTGCTGGTCTCTGAGCAGTCACTGGATAAATATTAAGCATTCACTTTACTGAAAATATTTGAGAAGCAGGAGTTGTTAGTAGTGCTGATTTTGCATCCCTTGAGTTACAGATTTTCAGGATGACAAATGTAAAAGGACACATTCTTCAAATGCAGTGCAAAACAGGTACTAAGTGCATCTCCTTGTGATGGTAATAAATGACGAAGAGAAAATGGCAACACTGCTGAACCGAGCATACATTGATTTAAATGAGTCCATGAAACAAGCACTTTAAGTCTCAAGAATGACCATTGATAGTATCCTGAGGGATTTCAATTTTAGTGTTGGGAGAAGGGCTGTTTTTACAGGCCTCAGCCAAAAAAACCAATTCATTGAATGTGATTGCCATTTACCTGCAGAAACACAGCTACAATTCAGCATAGTAATGAGTTTAAAGGTGCATCTTAAAGATACTTATAACCATATAAATATTTGCTTTGCTTAGTGCGGCAACAGGACTATTTTTAAACTTTATTGCCACAAATAATGTACCATGAAGACCTAAGCACCAGCAAGAAATGAATCTCCGGTGTGATTACTATGCATACCTTGTAATTTCCTCTGCAGAGATGACCAATCTTCACTTCTTTAGTTTTTAACTTGGTTCCCCAGTAAGTTACTAAGTTACTAGTAAGTTACTATTCCTTCTGTTACTAAAGAGAGAGAAAGGAAAAAAAATTATGTGTAATCCTTATGACAGAAAAAGTGAGGAGCAGACATACAGATATTGAATACAGCCTTCCAAAGTCTTTTCTGCAGATGAGGAATGTGTTTCAGAAGAAGGCCAGTGTCCCACAGCAAACTTATTTTGGAAGCCTTAACTGAGGGTAAGTAGGGCACGAATGGCACTTTGTAGAGGGATGACTTTACCCTCAGGGAAGCACTATGACAAGATTTCTGAGACCAGTCAATTTAATAGCTGCAAATCTTGAAAGCTTTGAGTAAAAAAAGTCTCCTCCACTTTCACAGCCAAGTGAGTTTAAAGAAAAGTTACCAGATAAAAATATTTCAACATTTACCCCATAATATCATCCTTGTTTTCAGACCTTTAAAATTACTACACCAATCACCAGTAGAAAGATTAATGGACCAATCAGGGACATCAATACATCAGGTATAAATCACTCCTAAAATGTAGTACTCAGCAGTTTAGTCTCAGAAGCCAGGGACACTAACATTTTGATAACGCATTTGTGTCAGTAATATCTTTACATATGCTTTGTAATCACAGCCAAGTACAGAAACCACTATCTCATATAAAAATACATACAGTATGGTGAAAAAACAATTCCTGGTTTCTTCCATCGTGATGGTGATAGAACTATGGGGAACATAAAAACCACTCTGTCATGTCCCCACTATGAGAAGAGGAAAGGAGCTGAGATTCACAGATTCCCTCAGAGTGGATTAAGGTGAGATAACACACTCAAAGTCCATAATAACACTCAAAGTTCATAATAAGCAACTCTAATGGCACGAGTATTACAAAAATGGCGACCCTGGCACAACTATATCCACATAAGCTATGCAGAAACACCAAATTTAGTGGAACAAGTATTCACTAAACATTAGCCCTCTCAACAATTATATCCACTTAAACTGTGAAGGAATGACACCTATAATGGAACAAATATTCAGTAAATGTTAACCCACTCACAAGTGAGACTGATCCTAAAACGGGCTCAAGGACATGGCACTGATAACACCAAGGCTGCGGGTTCCATCCCTGTCCCACCTCTGGAACTCTCTCTCAGGGTCCTGTCTGAACTCACAGTGCAATTACGTGGGCCTCATCCCTTGCACACACCACATAAATTACTCTGGGTCATTCCAAAGAAGTGATGCTGTGATTGGTCTCTCTCTCATCACATCACATCATCACATCACATGCTAAATCTATTCACTTCTTACTGCTTCTACTTTTTTTTTAGCTAATTCTGCTGCTGTTTTAACAAGAAAGGTCACTTTTCACAACAGCCTCAAAATTTGTATATATGTAACAGTCCATTCCAAGTCAATCTTGTTGGAATACTGCTTTCCTCCCACAAAAGACACCTCCCATTTTGTCATTCCTCAGTCTTTGACCACCATAATATCCATGTGCTTCACAACTTATTTTGAATGTCACCCTTCAGCCTCACAGGAGAAAAAAAACTGCCTTCATTTACCCAACAGAAAGGTAGAGACAGGGAGAGGATACAGCTACTTTTACTGTCTCAGTTAAGGTGATAGGATTGTACAGAGTATCCAGATACAGACAGGGTCCTTCAGAGAGAAATCTGCAGTACATCTCTAACATACATACCCTGAACCAACCCCTTAGGAGCCTCTCTTTTCCCTCTCCATAGCAGCAGCTTAGGAATAACAATTACCTACACATGCATCTAAATTAGATCTAAATGCAAGTGAATATTCTCTTCACTGCCAAGTCTGAGAGCAAAGTCCTATAAAGACTTAAGCATCCTAAAAATTAGGATTGGGTTACCTACTGTGAGATGATACCTGATTTTGGAATGAAAGGCAGTAAGGCATCAGAGTTCCGCACACAATCTACAAGGAGAGGTAACAGTCTGGTTTGTCTTCCTCAAAGCCATCACCTTGGCACTGCTTTGTTTTGCTTTAGTGGTTAGAGACCACCTCCTCTTCCTCAGCTCTGTAGGTGATGTAATGCTTTGCTCTCTATTTAACTCACTCTGAAATGTGCCAGTACATCTGTGTACCATTCTGAACAGCTGAATGAATTTATTTTAAATTGTCACTCAGTTTATTAATAAAGAAGAAAAATGCATGTGTATATTTTTCCTTAAAATAGAATATAGGTACTGTACAAAAATGTACACAAAAATAATCTTTAGCCTCAGTCACACATCTGGCCAATGGGAACCTACAGGCAGAAACAAGTCCAGACACAAGATGGGCTAGAAATGGTACAGATAAAGAAACTCTTCAAAGTTGACAGCCTTAAGGCTGTATAAAGAGTATGTGTTGATACAGTGCCACACTGAGATTTTACAGACATGGTTTTCTGACAATTCCATTATTACAGTAGGCTACAATCCTGCAGATGTTTAGGCATGAAGGACTTTATTCAGTCATGGCAGTGCTTTCATGACCAGGTCTTATTAAATTTCTTCTCCTGAGAGTTAATAAGAAAGCCTTCTCTCTTAAATTGGCTACAGAAGAGCAACAGTTGCCAGATATAATTCTGTTGAAACATGAGAATGCACAACAAGAAACATCCTATTAAACTTTCATCCTGAAATGCACGATGTCTGTGCAGGGCCTTAAAGGGCTTACTGAAATATGGAACTCAAATTAAAGATATGATTATGCATTAGTCTGAATGGGGACATTATTGAACATCAGGGATATTGTTCCCCAACAAACATGATCTTCTATAGCAAGAACTATATTTTAATGTTGTGAGTAAAAGCAGAAAGAGGTGAATAGCAGGAGCATGTTAACTACAATCTTCGAGGAAGCCAAGTGACCCAGTCTGAGAGTCAGAGAACTAATGATAATACTGGTCTAGAAAAGAGTGTGGAATTTCCTTTGTACTCGATATCTACACACCAAGACAGTTAAGCTTAAGTCTACATCTAGTTTTGGCCCAGAACCACCAGAGCTGGTGGTTCCTCACTAATGGAGTGCAACAAAAAAAGGTATAAAATGATAACCTCAGCCATTAATGTCTGACACTGGAGATCAAGTGTACTTGGCTTAGCTTAACCTGGGTATGTACTTTTGAAGGCCAATGGCATAAGCCACCCTATACCATGGCAGGCTGCAATACAACAAGATTGTTGTTTTAACTCATGATTGTTGAAACAGTTAACTCTTACACATCGTGACAGTAGTGCAGTATTGAACACCAAATGCTGTAGAACTGACACTTGGTGTTTGCTAAAATGGAAAACCCCTAGTTTACTGTAGAGCAATGCAAGATGTTTCCTTTGTGGGAATAAAGGAGAAATTATCCTTCTGATTGGTTAACTCCCGCATCCCAACAACATGACTGACTGGAACCCCACTGAAGTAGGATCTCCATGAAATGGCATCACTTGATCCCATTTTAGGAAAATTCTTTTCTGGAATACTTCATCTCTGCAAAAGACATTAAAGGTGTAATAACTACATTTATTTCCTGTCCCCATAAGCTCTACAGCCTGACTGCAACTTTACTAAAATACTTTTGTGCAAAATGCAGATTTTTGTGACGCGATGCCACTTCAACTAAAACCAGAAAATAACTTCTACAATCCAAGTCCTCAAAACATAGGATCACATAATATGCTGAGTTGGAAGGGACCCACAAGGATCATCGAGTCAAATACCTACAAAGACTAAAGAAATGGAGTTTATGCTGAAATAATATGAAAACAACCCAGGCAAATCAAAGCCATTATTGAAAGAAGCAGGTTACTAAAGTTATTAAGAATAAGTTAGTAGTTAATTGCATTTGAACATTCTGGTACTTACTGTCACTGAAGATGAATGCCCTTACAAATAGATTATTTTCAAATGGCTGGAACCCGTGGGCTTAGTCCCAGACTTGTCTGGTGTTTGTGCTGTGGCCAGTCCCTATGCTCAATATGTGACTGTACATCCAACCATACAAATCCAAGCTTTTGCCTAAGAATTCTCTGACCTGTTGCACCTACAGTCCAGGGGGACTTCCCACATGCAGTGACTGAGTTCATCAACCACCACACTTCTGCCTATTTATTCCATGTACTTAGCACTTGTATTTTTTCCATAAGCACAGACTACTAATCACTGCTGGAAACAACACAGTAGGCCAGAAAGACCTTTCTCTAGCCCAGAATTCTTACATTCTTAGCATTTTTAACTGAGGAGACTGTTTCTCTCAAAGTTTTAGTTAGCATACATGCATATTAAAAACTGTCACATGCTTCTCAGGCTACAATTCCCAATCAAATGCTGCAACATGGTATGGGCAGGAACTATATCATTGCAGACAGAGAAGAGGTGAAACTGAAGTAGAGCTAATAGAGCTCCTTCAGAGTCTCTGATTCACTGCAGCTCATTGCCACTACAACTGCAGCCTCCTCTTACACATCTATATGTGCTGCTAGGATTCATAGCTTATCAGAAATCTCCATGGAAAATGTTTAGAAACAAAACCAAAATGCAGACATTATCAATGAGGCCTTGTGACACAATTAAGAAAACTGTGAATGCAACAGCAGATGTGCCTGCTTGCAGATATTTCAGTCCATTTATAGTGTAACAGGAGCCACACAACTACTGGGAGTGTGTTCCCTGGAAACCACCTGTGTGCAGGTAAGAGCACCTGAAGCTCCTCAGGACCAGCTTGCAGGAACAGCATACTTTCCTTAAGAGCTTACTGCTTTTTGGCAAAAAATATGGCATGGGCTAGAAGTACTGGCAGGCAGTTCCCAATGTGTTTGTTAGGAAAACCAAACGAGAAAATATATGGCTTACTGGTATGTGAAGTGTTTGTGCCTCTGCTGAATCAGCAGTGGTGTTTGATAATGGTTTTGATCCTTTGTTTTTTGTCATTAAAAAGGAAGACATATAACTCTTGATATAAACTATATTGTAGAATGTGCTGAACAAGTATTTCATCAAAGGGGAAAAGTTCTTTTTAGAGTCATTTTGCTGCCGAATGATTTATTAGAACTCAGAGCCAAAACAGGTAAAAGCCCTAAGGAAGTGCTGTATCTTTCTAATAATTCAACTCTAAGAAGAGTTAAACTCTGCATACAGGAAGGCTGGGGTCTGCTAGGAAGCAGAGTCTTGCAAAACAAATAAAGATTTCCTACACATATGTCAATGCAATTCTCTGCATCAATACCTGAAAAAGGAGCAGGCATTGAAGAAATACACACTTAAAGCCATGACTAATGAGGACACTTCTGTATTACAAAGTCTGGATTAGCCAATGAATCTTTCAGACAATCTAAGTTGAAAAATAGCATTTGGCAAGGTCCACTGACATCTGCCACCACTTTCTTTAGCCTCCTGCATTCCCCGAAGGTACCGCCTGTGAGCTGCCCTGCAGTAGCACAGCACAGCAACTGCAGACAGCAGGGAATGCAGACAGCCATGCAAAGTGTTTAAAATAAACCCAGGCTCTGTATAACAGAGTGTATATATACACTGGTCAACAGGTGTATATATATATATTGGGACCTCATATTAATGAGGCTTCTGTTACACATGTTGGGGCAGCCGGCAGCCTTTTCAGAAGTAGATGGGTATTTTGGTTAAAGTCAGACAGAGTAACCTCGTAGTAACCTCTTGTCTGGCTCACAGCCATAGGGAGGACTCTGAAGGACTGTCCCTTGGTGCTGCATTGATTAGATTTCTTCCCATAATACACCCAGTGTTTTTGCTCAGTAAACCTTACTAACAGCTGAATCAAGAATAAAGACTGAGAGGGGAAATAAAAGCTGATCTCCATGTGAAAATGGGCCATAAAATTAACAAGGTTCTCAGCATCAAGTAATTCTGTCTGCTCTATTGTGGCCAGAAAGTCAGAGCCTGTAAAATACATATGCAAGCAAGTACAAGAAGAAAAAACACCCACCCAGCCACCCTCCCAGCCAACCAAACCAAACCAAACCAAACCAAACCAAACCAAACCAAACCAAACCCAAAATCAACCCCCTGAAAAAACCAATAAAAAACCCCCAAAACCTGAAACAAACAAAAACCCCCAAAACTCAAAACAACCCCAAATAAACACCCCCACAAATTTATACAGCAATTCAAATATTTAAAGATATAACACTTAAGAAATCTAAAAGCTTAACTTCTCCCTCTACATTTAACTATTCCCTAGTATTTTAAATATTTTCCTTGATTTCCATATATTATACATGCATAAATTTTGGATACCAGTTCTGCTGGCAAACGCACATTTTCCCCAATCTTTTATCATGCTGTGGAAGTGCTAATATACAAGTCTCCTAATTTCTATGTCTTGCAGCATCAACAGTGCCTAGAAAGCACCTTTACAAAAGCAAACAAAAAAAGCCACACACTTAAATAAAATGTAGATGACAACCTGGGACCTACCAAGTCTACTAGAGGTAGTAATTTTTCCTCTAAGAACAATGGGGGGTATGATAATCCCAGAACACTTCCTAATTGAGATATTGGATATGGAGAATGTCTTGTTGTGGATCACCAATATTTTTTGCTAGAATGATCCTTAGTTGCTGAAAAGGAAACCAAACCCCAAATCACCATCATCAGAAAGACAACTGTAACACTGAAAATTCCAAATTAACAGGCCTTTCCTTCAAGAAAGGAACACCACTTTCTATCAATAATGAATAATCTAGGCTCTGAATAACAATTACAACATTCACTTACTTGGTAATTCATGTAAGAAAAACTATGATCTTTCTAACATAAACATAACCTACTACCAAGTATTAGAATTGAAAGGATGAACAAGATTGCCATGACTTCAGCTATCCACATGGCATGGTAACTGATGAAGTAAGCAGACTAAGCATTTTGCAACATCTAGAGTAAGACAGGAACATAATACATAGGGCTGCTTTAACAAGGCACGTGGGAATACACAAATAACTCATTTCTGTCTTCTCTAATAACACATGCTCTCAGGAAGGACTGTCCCCCCAAAACGATCACTCTAGATACGAAGACAAGTATGGTGTGCAACATAATTTTTAAAGGTCTATAGCTGTAGCAAGATACCAGACTAAATCTTAAGTAGATCTATTCATGTTATCACAACTGTGACCTAATAAATTAGAAGCAAATAAACCCTTCTTGCTAGATGAAAACAGGTGTCTAATATCAAAGGAAAGGACCTTAAAATACTGTCATTTGCTCAAGATTTTCTCCCTGAGATCTTTTAAATGAATGACTCTGGTAAAGTAAAGTGAAGAAGCAATAATCAGACACAAAATAGCCAAACAAAAAGTCAGTACCACAAGAAGCCTAACACAGCTGATGCTGAATGTTAGCAAGCCTTTTCGCTTCTGGAAATGTGGGCACTGCAAGTTTTACAATTTTGTTTTAAAAAGCTGGTATGTCAACTTCTGAACCTTTGCTGTTAACTATGGTAAAGGAATGAAAGTTGTCATTCATCTGGCACTAGCCTGTATTCCTACTGCCTTAGGGGTATCCAAACACCGGACAAACTAAGCGCTTGTGAACTACTTGCAAAAACTTGCAATCTACATTCAGAGGAGAAAGGCCTTACTTCAAAATAATAAAAAATTCCAATTAGAAAAAAGAATCTCAAGAACTTAGTGAAAGAATATGAGATTTTTCATGGAGGTTGTTAATGTGTTTTGGGGCTTAAAACAATTGTGTTGTGTATATATATATATATATATATATATATATATATATATATATATACACATACACACACACATCTATATATGGTATATTTTGCACAAATAGTGCTTCAAATATTGAAATGCAACTGTAGTTTTTTCAGTGCTAGGCTGTTCCTTCCAACATCTCCTTTTCAGAAAAGGGTCGGAAGAAAATCAGATATTTGATAATTCCCTGCTGGGGCACTCTGTCCTTGACTACTCAAGCAAGCAATGCATGGAACAGCAGGATGAATTCAACATGCACTAACCACAAACCTATAAGAGGATCTTTCATTTGTGCCATGTAAGCATAGTGAACTAAACCCATATATACTTATAAATATATCTGACATAAAAATGTGCAATAATTTACAAAAGCATGTGTATCAACATCAAAATGAAACACGTAATGGGAGGAGACCTATTGGATCAGACAAACACAAAATACAAGTCCTCTTTACTGCTACTTCAAAAAAAATCTTTTCAGATACTGCCTAAGATATCACGGCAAATGATTTGAAAAAGTCTTGGCTCAAATATCCTGCTTGATGGGACAGCTGTCCCTAGGAAGGATGCACTCACATCTTCAAATCACAAATTACAGTATTGCTGCTATGAATGCATAGGGTTAGGAAGGACTATCATAATCTGCCTTGTATTTTCAAGACAGTTATTTTGAATTTTCGGAAAAACACTTATTAATCCCCTAAGGAAGCCAGATTTCAGACACCACATTAAAAAAAAAACAAAACAAAACTCTCCTGGAAGAGGAAAGCAAACCTTATTAACTCCTAGTTACACCTTCGGAGAATTGAATAGAAATCCAGATGTCTTAACTTTGTAACCTATGATCTGTGTTCAGATCATCTGTGCTTCTGGCTCCTATTTTACCTCAACTAAACTTGCTTTCATTGAGTTATTTTTTGTTATATAAATACCTATTTGTAGAGGCTACTGTTCAACTGAAATCAAAAATCTCTTTCCAAACTTCCCCTTTTATTTATCTTGAGGCAACAAGAATGGTTGAAATTAATTTTTAACTTCTTGGTCCAATGTAGTGGTCCTACCAGTTTCACGACTGAAAACACTGTTTCTTGCTGATCCTATATAAAAAAGCAAAGCCTTTGATCAATACAAGACTGAGGGTCAGTCTCAGAAAATAAGCAACTCACGAAAAAACTCGCCCTTGAGAAAACCCATGTGGAAGTGAAAACTGAGGTGATGTAAAGGTATGCTCTCACTGTAGCTGGTAATTTGCTGGAAAATGGTGCTGATACTTTTATATTCAAGTTGTGTTAAAAATACTCTCAGTTAATATGTTGTTAACATGTCTGAGTTATGTATTTCACACTTTTATCACCAACAACAGTAACAGGTATATTTGAAGCACACTGGAAGAAAGTCATTTATAAGCACTAATGATAAGGAAGCATTAATCCTTATTTTGCAGATGAGGAACAGATGTACAAGACTCTCTTGTGCTTTTGTGTGAATCCCTGCAGCAGAAGCAGAAACTGAACTTGAATTACCTACAACCTCAATCACCTTTACCTGAACAGTTTTCTGAAAAGGCATGGTAGACATGGGACACCTTCCTGAGAAGTAAACAGAAATGAGGAATTTTCATTGTAATCCTCTTAAAAGGCACTACATAACTCCCACCTCAAAAGTCAAACTCAAACCCCAAGAACAAAACAGCACATACTGTATTTTTAGAGAGAATTTCAGTCATGCAGGGCAGTTTCTCTGTCCCTCCTTGCTCAGTTCACAATGGCAATCCCTGCCTGCTAATCTGTCTTGTTTGGAGGATTTACTCCTTGTTAAGTAATTCCAGACATTTCTTGCAGCATTGAGATTTTACACTACTTAGATGGGTAAGAAAAAAGGAAGAATGACTCTACAGAAGGAGTTTCAGATGCTTTATTTTTACTGCTGTACACATCATTTTCTGAGATGTTTGGCACTAAGGGTGCAATGTATTAAAATGATTGATTGATTGATTGCACTTTAAAAATAGAAGTACTGCTCTGATACTGGGATTAACTATTATCGTTAAGATACGGCAGAGTTCAAAACAGCTTTGAATTTGCACCCTCCTGTGAATGTAAAGTGCCCTTGCCCATCCCCCTTGCCCATATTACCCACACAAACCAGAGCATTTCATAGAGAAACAGAGTAAATGCCACTAACTTTGCTCCTCACACAGCTGGTACTGCATCCCTAGGACCACAGGAACAACAGTGTCCCTTCAATTCCTGCCATGCATTTTTAGTTTGATTTCAGCATGTTTGTAGTCTACCCTGCTGCTTTTTTTTCCCTGAACAGTGTTATGTGTTGCTCTATGGGAGAAGCATAATTATAGCTATTTTGAAGGTTCTTATTTTTAAATATCCTATATTTTCTTGATCAAATCTTGATTACTGAAGGGGCTGCAAATAATATTTGGAATAAATGGCTGTGCTGGATTTGGCTGGGATAGAGTTAAATTCCTTCCCAGTAGCTGGTAGTGGCTGTGTTTTGGATTTGTGCTGGAACAGTGCTGATAACACAGGGATGTTTTAGTTATTATTTAGTTTAGGCATGCACAGAGCCAAGGCCTTTTCTGCTCCTCTCCCACCCCACCAGTGACAGGACTGGGGGGTACAAGGCATTGGGAGGATACACGTCCAGGACAGCTGACCCCAACTGGCCACAGGGACATCACCTGTGTAAGGTGTCACTCCTGTATACAGAGCAGGGGGAAAAGGAAGGGGGAGACATTTGGAGTGATGGTGTTTGTTTTCCCAAGTCACTGTGACCCGTGATGGAGCCCAGCTTTCTGGGAAGGCTGAGCACCTGCCTGTCCAAGGGAAGAGGGGAATGAATCCCTGGTTTTGCCTTGCTTGTGTACACACTTTTGCTTTATCTTTTAGTCTTTATCTCATCCCATAGTGAGTTTTCTCACTCCCCAAGTGAGTTTTCTCACTTTTACGCTTCTGACTCTCTGTCCAGACCCACAGCAGGGGAGGGAGTGGGGCTGAGCTGCCACCTGGGGTTAAACCACGACAGTGCCATAATTTGGTGGCCCAGTGCAGTGTAAGCAGGTGCTGACTCAGAGCTGGGTGAGCGACTGCAGCTCTAGGGAGACCCTGCCAGCAGCACGTTCGTGCCAATAGAAAAGAACAGTTGATGGCATCTACCCAAGGTCAGCTCCTCAAATTTGGGAGCCTGTTTTCTTCCAGACATTGTAAAGTCGCTTGTTTAAACGCAGCCAGTCGGCAACAATTAAATGCCGAAAAAAACCATGCAGATTTGGTGCTCCTTTTGAAATCTCCCCCATGCTATGCTATTTATTTTCTACTTCTCACAGTCTTAATTATCCAACAATCAGGCTACAAAATGGCGGTGGAAGGGAGGCAGACATTTTGTAACTGTCTCATTGAACAGGACAATGGGAACGCACTGAGGGAAAGGCCAAGGGGACAAAAGGAGCACGCAGCTCAATGATGGCCCAGCTTTTAAGCAAACCCTTTATCTTATTTTATAGCAAAGTTAAAGCCAAGCAGCGCTGAGGAGCCACCTGACAGCATTTGGCCACTGAGCAGACAAAAATATAGTCCAGCCGTTTCCCAGCTGTTTCACTGTGGCGAGTGCAGCTCATCACCCATCTGAGCAGATACACTTTTCTGGGAGCCACATGGACTCAGGACCACCCATTGACACTGACTCAGTCACTGTAATCTTAACCACATTCTGCCCTTGGAAGTCCAGACACCAATGTTTTCTATTACAGCCCCAGGAACTTCACAGTCTTCTGCACAGCTCTGAAAGCACTTGCAACATAACCAGCAAATGAACACTTAAAGAATGGAGCCTACACCTCCATCTCTGCAAGTGACTTCTGATTCAAATTTCACTGTCTTGTGTGTAATAAGCCAGGGACAGCTAAAGCTGAACAAAGTAACACCAGAGCTGATAAAAGCAACACGCACCAAGAATTAATAAGCATATTTTCTTCAAGTGTGTGTCCACCAGCCTCCTTGTAAAAGTATTAGCACCTGATAGATCCTAAGAAACAAATACACAAATCTTCACGATAATGGCAAAACACATGCTGCTCATTAAAAATTTAGGTACCTGCCAAATTACTGGTTTAGAGATTTAGATATTTCGCACTGTTTCCTGAGAGGAGAAGAAAACACAAAGCACCTAAAAAACAAAAAACAAAACCTACAACTTTCTAACACAGAAAAACAAAAGATATTAATTAAAAAACGGCTGAAGGGATTTTTCTTACTTTTTAAAAATTACACAGAATAAGCAAAGCAGCTGAGCTACTGGTGGATTTGGAAAGGCTGATAGATGTAAAAAAACCCCAACACCCTGGAATTATATAATGCAAAAAAACCATTATTATTAATTTTTATGCAGCTCTGATTTTGAGGGACTTGTAAAATGAAACCAACAAAACACGTAAGAGAGATACATTCCTATACAAAGGTATGCTGAATACACAGGATTACAAAGGTACACTGAGGCTAGAAGAGCTTAGGCCAAAGCATTTCTGTTCTCTCTATTCCACTCATTCTCCAGTGTCATGCTGCTACTTGATACTCAAAGGACCAGGAACAGGCAACTGAATGGGAAGGGCTTGCCCTCAAAAGCCAAGGGTAGGTGACCCTTCCCAGAGTGCAGGTGGCAGAGTGAACCAGATACCTGGAAAAGCAGTCAGAAGAAGTGTATTTTGAAACTTTATCTCTTGGAAGAAATGGCAGAAAGCCTGACCATGTTAAAAGAAAAATATTCTGAGCCCCCAGGGACAGCATGGTAAAATGTTCTCAAAAAAGGGAAGAATTTAGCCCATAGTTGACATATGTTTCCCAGTAACCCATCTCAAAAGCCATGGATTTAAAATCAATCTGGATTACAGTTGTCCTTTGCTTTTGTTACAAACCCCCAAAATTCTGGAAAGAATTCTGAGTTTTGTTACAAACTTGAAAGTAGGTCAAAGTTTAGGAAGAAGTTCCCTATAGGTTGTGATCCTTCAGAGTTAAGATATCTCTAATCTGAGCTGGGAGAAAAGAGCTCTGAATTAACACAAGGCTTTACACTGGAAGTGTGGGAAACCTGTGGCTAGACAAAACTTCCTTGCAAACCCAGGTGAAGCTCAGTGTGTTCTGCGATATTTCACAAAGACTGTCTGGATGTCTTTGAACTTGAAACAAAGTGGAATCCAGCAACTGCAAACTTAAATACAGCAAGACAAAGATTAAGAAAAAAACGTTTGCATGTGCTCCTGGGAAGAATGTACTAAATTTTACCTGCTGACATTGGAAAAGCAGAAGTCTACACACCCTCCAGTTCCACTTCAATTTAAATAAAGACAGTAGGGAGGGGTGGCAGGGGCACATTTGTTTAATTTTGACTTACCTAAGACAGGTGGCATGAAGAAAACAAAAGAAATGTAAAGGACTATAAACAGAAAAACAGAAAGGTAAAGTGAGATGATTACATACAGATGAGAATAAGGATTAGAAACCAACGCACAAATATTGGGAAAAAGGTTTAGGAACCATACTGAAAATCAGGGAATGGGAATAAAAAGACTAAGCATGTTACTTATGGCGCATTTCTTTGACATGCTTTTTTTCTTAAGTGTAGAAAATTTTTTGAGCAGTAAAGAATTTTGATTCTGCTATTAAATCCCTAGAGAAAGAGAAAAAAAATCCTAAATTTTGTCAGCACACTTTTGTTCTCTGGGGTTCCACTTCTTTGGTGAATTACTCCCTAGCCACTCGGAAATGCTGGAAACCACATATGCTGATTCTAGAATAATATCCCCTGTCATCTCCAATAACTGAGCAAAGCTGTAAGAAAAGTAGACATTTGTATAAAATGGTCAGGCAGATCACCTCAGGGGTACAGCACCATTCGGACTACGCTGCCATTTCTGCCTATCTTAGAGGGAAGTTTGGGAAAGGAGGAGCAGAAAAATATTTTGGGAAGAATCACAAAGTATCCCATCTGGTTTTTTTATTATATAGTTCTCTGTCTGTTTTTGACTAATAGAAATCCTAATGGAGGAACTTAATAGTTACACAGACAAGAGAAACTGGGATTGATACACCTGTAAACATACAAGGGCTGCAGTTTTTGAGTGCAAACCTGAAGAATACTAAAGTAAAAAATCGCCTCGAGAAAATGAACTACAGCAACTTAACCCAGAATGGTTCCTTGTTAGTTTAAGAAAAACTGGATTCACCATTATGACCTAATGTATCTCTTTACATACATTCCTTCTTCCTTCATCATTTATGTAAGACCAATTGCCATGACAACTGAAAGAATTGCTTTAATAAAGCAATGTCCCCTTATATTTTAAATAGTTCTGGTTCCTGGGACAAAGAAATCCACCCTACAACTCCACAGACACAAAATAATACAACACAAAAGAAGCCAAAGGCAAAAAAAGAGAATCCTGCTCACCAAAGGGATTTTGTGGGGAAGGTGGTATTTCTGTTTCACAACTCCAAGCACAAGCTTGCTCCCTTTTATATGCTTTATTACCAATACCTCCTACACCTCTAACTTCAGTCTGGGTCCTCATGGTAAACCAATCCAAACCTGTGTCTCCTGATTGGGCTCCAATAAAAGCATAATGATGCAAAATGTAAGTATTGCAAGGATACAGCATTAAGTGCTGAGAGCTCTGCACCCACTGGGACACCTGAGATCAGGTGAAAAGGCATGTCTCTGCAGGATCAGGTGAGTAACAATCCTAAAGTTCTGTGTTACAGAGACATGGAGATGCATTGGCTTCAGATATAACCAGAGCCTGGTGGGAAATTCCGTGAAGGAAAAAGTGAACATCTTGTTTCACTGCAGTGGAATGCTAACTCTGTTTTCCCTGCACACTGCCATTCTTCAGACAGGGACTTCACTACCATGCACTGGAGGGACTTCTGCCTACACCAAAACATCACCCAGACCAGTAAGAGTTAACATAAAATGTACAAAAGAGAACAATGGCACATTGTCACAGGAGATGAAATTAAATATCCCCACAGACGTTCCTGTTCATATGACATTCTGGCCAACTGCCTCCTCAGATACTACAGCGATAACAATGCAACTACTTTCATTACTAATGCTAATTCAACGGGAATTTAACGGAGTAAGCAGTTTAAATTAGCATTTTCTTTTAGGAATTCTGGGCTGGCAGCAGTAACATCTGTCTCTCTGAAGTGATAACAGAGAGCTTAAGCTTCAGGTCTGGCGGTTCTGCAACATGAGGCATTGCATTACTAACCCAGAGCTAGGTAATCATTCTCCTGCCAGCATTAATGAGTTTCTAGCTACCTAAGAGTCCTTTGAACTAATGAGCAGAGGTAGCCTGAGTGGCAGTGCAGGGCCCTAGACCTGATCTCTTGCGCTGCCACACCCAGGCAGTGCCCGGGGCCCCACTCTGGGTACATTCTAAGGTGCAATTCTGGCACGGACCTCGACCTAGTTCTCACTCATGTGACAGTGACTGCCCCCAAAGCCAGCCCTGGGTAATTGAGAGTGGCACAGCCTGGCTGGATCAGCAGTGGCTGTGCTGCACCAACTCCACTTTCTTTCTTGCTTTGCCCATTTCAGCATGGGGAGTACTTGTCCTTCAAAAGAGGCTCCCCGAGGGCTGGCTGACTCCCAGGGAAAGCAGCTCCACAAATGGAGAGCTTTCTGTGACAGGATTAAGCCAAGGTCCCAGGAGCCCTTGCGTTGGGTCTGTAGTTAACACTTCACGCTCTCTTTCTTTTCCCCCCCATAAAGTATTTATTTTCTGAAATCCTTTAAGAACTGTGTCATTAACACTGTACTTCTGATTTTACAAAGAAGCTGCTTTTTGAAGATATTTTGCCGCATAAATTCTGCACAACTTACTCCATATATGTTTTTTACTTTTAAAAGCATCCCTCTCAGCCACACTACGTATTTTTGAACAGGAATTACCTACTTTAGAATAGACTACATTTGATGTAATCGTCAAACTTTCATTCCTTTGCAACTGTGAAAGAGTTAATCTCACATCTTAATGGGAGTTCGCCCTCAATAAGAAAGCATTAAAATAAGCCAACAATAATAAGATAAATGAAGGTCATTCTTTTGCTTTTTGTCAATATTTTCATAGTGACAAATACATCAAACACAAGATATTTTTTAAGGCTTTCTCCCCCCCACACCCCTTGTAAATCCTAAATGCTTTGGTATATTTAATTTCAAAATGAGTTCCCTGTGAATCAGGCTAACACAACGGATTAAGAAAACCTTCCTAAACCCTGCAGCATCTTAGATGGAAACGTACAAAATATATTCTTTTGCTGTCTCCCTCTGCTGCTTTTTCAACTGTTCCTCTTTCCCCTACACCAAAGGACCAAGCTGTCAATGGTAATCAAAAGTTTCTTAGTCTTATTCTGAGGCTTCCAAACACTGTAATACATACTTTTTCTAAATAAATGAAGGCTTTTAGTCTATATTCAGAGGAAAATATTCAAGTGACCACATATTTGCTACACGACACAGATATAGCTGGTGTAGAGATAGAAAGATCCCGCTGCAGATGAAAAGTAAAGGGAATACCTGTGTTTTGTGACAGTCTGCACAAGTACTACTTGGTGCCTGTTTGTGAGAGACCCAATGGACTGTTACCCTTGCATCTGCACCAGTTTGAAACCCTCCTAACTAAGGTCAGGAGACAATGCTGCCCAGGGAGAGGTGTTTGTAAGACCTGACCAACTTTTCCATGCAAGGGCATTGGCCAGATTCTGAAAATACTCCTTTGCAATACTTGCTTGTCATAAGTGATTTAATTTGCAGACTTGAATGTCCTTTCTTCTGTCCTTCTGTCCTTACTGGTTACACAATATCAAGGGCTCCTCAGTGAAATGTAGAGCACAGCTGTTCACAGCTGCTTTAACACATGGAACCAGCCTCGTTACTGGAACAGGTTGGGACTTGGTTCACTGCCCCACTAAATCTGTCTGATGGTAAGTCCTGTTCCTGGAAAATGCTTCTGTAAGAGCTGCAAGCTCTGGTTCAGCTGTGGGCAGATGTGAGGGCAGCAGAGGCAGGGGTGGCAGCGAGAGTCCTATGGATGTGGCTGCACTACAGCCCCAGTGCAGAAGGGTCCTGCCTCCTTCTGCAGCTGGACCAGAGAATGGAGGCCTACAACTAGAAGTAAAAGTGATAAAACAAGCTCTCTGTTCCATAAATCACCAACTCTTCCAGCCGGCCTAGGCAGCTGTGACGTCCCGCCCATCAGAAAGCCATGGAAACAGCCTGGGATCACCACTTCCACGGGTGCTGGGTGCTACACTCGGCCCTCATCCAAACAGAAAGTGTCCCCTCTAAACATTTTGCAAGAGTGGTAAAGGCAGTGACAAATTACAAATGGCACTGCAAGATTTACCAGTGTCTTTGGGAACAGAGGCCAGCGTGCAGTGTAAACACATGAAGGCTCAGGGAAGCAAAAGGCCTGGTGCAACTCTAAAAAACTCTGAATTTCAGCTTTAGCATGGACATGGTTTTGGTTACTTACCACATATTTGAAACAATTGAAGTGGTTTTTTTCTGTGTTTACTTTGGAGCAAGCTATTTTTAAGGTCACAGTCCCTGCTAAAGGAGGAAACTGTGCCTCTGAGGTATTGGGAATTAAACAGAGGAAAGAAAAAGGCAAAGAGAAAGTAGCTGCCTTACATAGAAAACTCAAATATTTTGTTTCCTTTCTTGTCTTGTGCAGTCTGTAGTCAAAAGAGAACTTTACAGTAAACACTAACTCATGTTTTTTTAAAAAATGAACGTAATTCGAATTCACAGGAATTCTTTTTTAACTCCTGGAATCCCTTTCTGCTAAACTGCAATACAAAGGGACATTCCCACTTGCAGATTTCCACTTGGCTTTTAGAGTCTCAGAGCACATGATGACCACTCCTGTATGTGGTGACACATGGTGGTGGCACCTACATCCAGTCAGGTGTTTTGTGCAGGCAGTTTTCAGACCAGGAGATACAGATGAGGAGGTGGAGGGGAGGCAGCACATGTTTTGAGAGCCTTGGAAAAGCCAGTCAAGACAGAATCAGTCACTGCAGAGGGCACATATTTCGCTGTGACCATAGACTTTTGTGGCAGGAACCAGAGGAAACCAGTGCCAAAGGGATTGTGCAGGAAGGATGGGAGTCAGCGGACAGAGAGGCTGCAAATACAGGCAAGGAATTCCACCCTAAGGAAGAGCAGGGCCTGCTGTTATCAGACTGCAGCCTGCCCTATCCCTGGTCCAGGAGGCCACACAACACTTTACCACAGCGGAGCTACACTCTGTATTTGACACCAGGAATTAACTCTGGAGCCTTAGATCTTAAATAACGCAGAGAAGGATCAAAGCCAGCAGCTATAGGAAAAGAGGCTTCTTTCATAACTCAACTGCCCATTTGCAAAATACCAATGTTATTTATTTAAGTAACTATGAGCCTTCTTGAGGCACTTCTAATGTAAATGCTCATGTGTAGTTGTCAGAAGAAAATCATGATAATAAAATACTAATACCTTAGATCAGGAGTTGCCCTATTAACTTTGCTGGGATAGCATTCCTATAGAAAAGGATCTGCACTGTACCTCTTTGAGGCAGGGGTTACAGCTGTTTCCAATTCTGCCCCAGGCACTGCACTTGCAGAAGACAAATGCATTTGGGGCCATTTTGCAGATGCTTTTTTCTCATGCGAGTATCATGAGAAATACACCAAGATTTTGGGAACCCCTCCTTCAGCTGGCCTCTGCTGTTTCTGTCATATCCCAGATTATGGTGGATGTCTGCTCCCCCAGCTGTAGTGCCAAGAAGTATTTTTTTGAGGTGCACAAGATGTCTTCCATGGCTCTAATTAAACAGCTCAAACACGTACAGGCAGAGAACAGCATGTGCATACCAGTCCAGAGGACATATAATGTCAACTAGAATTGGAACAGTTTCACTGGAACAACATCAGGAAGGCCAGAAAGTGAAGGAAGACTCTTCCATGCCTTGACAGCGGTGCAACACTGGACACCATCTGTTCCTTATGTAGATGTCAGCAGCAAGATACAATTATTAAGGGAATATCATTAATATCTACTTATTACTTAGGCCAAACTGGGATACAGAACAGCAGTTCTTGAATAGAAGATTATAAACTCTGGGGAGAAAAATGGGGATGGGGAAGTATATATAAGATTTCTATGAGTGGAAAAATAAGAATTTATATGAGTTACTCCTTCAAAAAGGGCACGCTCTGTCTCATACACAGGTATCACAGTAAGAATACGGCTTCTGTTTCAGCTGTTTCTCAAATCTGAGATATTAATAAAATGGGACAGAAGCCCATGACAATATAAGATAATTTTCTCTTCAGAAATTGTCTTTAGATGCACATGCAATTTACCTTTGGGTGATATTTACACGTTCATATGGAGCCTCATCTGAGTAGGGTACACGTGTATTTACTTTCCAGTGACACCAAAGTGTTATACAGCCTTTTTTTTTTTTTAATCACCTGCACAGATACTCTGTAACGCACGTGTGTTAATGTAAGAAAGCAAAAATACACATCAGAGCTGACTGCTACTGGTGGGAAGGGAAAATGTGTGACTTCTCAACCCCAAGTAAACACATTAGTAGGCTTTAATAAAATCAAGCAATATTGTTAGCTGTATTAGCACCACTGAAGAGTCCTCTAGGTATAAAAGAACCATCCATGCAGAATGATAGCTTCAGTATATTTAAGAACTAATAGTATTACAGCCATATGGTTACCAGCTTAAAAACCAAGCTTTCAAGGGTTCAAGAAAGAGATTAAAACCACGTAAATCATATTTACATAGTGAATGCACAAGAGTTACATTTTGTTTTTGGACTAGTTTTATTTAAATTCTGGTGCAATCAATACATATTTTGGAAAGCAATGCAAAACTCCTCAAGTAGATGATATTCTTCAATGTTGTTTGAACTTGAGACTATTCCTCTTGATGTAAAGCAGGCTTACCAAGAAAGATGTTCCAACTGAAACAGGTGAATTAATAACTCTGAAAGAAGGTAGAAGTTGCAGATAGGAAGAGCACTGTGTTATACTTGACCAAAACCAGTATACCATACTGAAGCACTGTGGAGTTTTCCACAAGTTCAGGCTGTGGCAGGATGTTCTAAGCCTTCCTTGTATGGAGGTTTGCTCTTCTAGGCCTCTGAAGGAAGAAAGACTTTCCAAAATGTGAACAGTCTACTATGCTTTTTAGCAATGTTTCTTGAAAGTACACTTTAGGTCCAAAGAGCAGAAAGAATCTGTTATCACTTTCTCAACTACTTAATGCACAAGCTCCTTATGTGACTTACCAAAATACTTCTGGTTTTGAATCATACTACATCAAGTCTCCCTTGTTGGCTTTGACATCATATCTGGAACAGCCAATGGTTAACAGATTCTGATTTGCACGTTATCAGTGAAACTGAAATAAAGAACAGAATTTTGTTCAGAATGACTTTTGCTCTCCATGCCTCAAGGAACACAAGCACTTGTCAAACTTCAGTACTGATGTATTTGAAAATCAACATCCTGCTCATCAGAGGCCAGTACCAAATGATTCCACACACAATGGACCTAAGGGAAGGCAATTTTAAAATAAGGTTTCATCTATGAAATCTTCTAACTGTTTAGCTGATGTCCAAGACAAAGTCTGAAGCCTGTTTTTAGTAGCATGCTGTTCAAAATATGATAATTGCCTAAAAAATACTGGAAAATTTTCTATTTATGATTCTCAAGATTTTCACTGTGACCATTTAAAAAACTTATGAAAGAATGCCACACTTGTATTTATGAACAGCATGGCCCATGCACCTTCATACTGACTGCAATATGTTGTTAAAAGCAAAAAGCTTGTTGTAGCTGAACCTTGTCATGGTAGCAAGAATGCAAGGTAGCAACCCAAAGTATCCTCCTCATTTAGCTCCATGACCTTGATTTTATACATTAATAATCTGATCACTATTTTTACTGAAATCAAAACAGACTCCATATGAGCTGATATTGGAATAAGAAATCTCTGTCACTGCATGGCAATGTCAGAGACAGAGAGCACAGTATTCTGGTGGGCTGTGCAACAGTTGTGTAACAGGGCTTTCAACATTGATTGTATTCTCAGCTGCCATAACATCCAACAAATTATGTGATGCAAAAAAATCCTTTTGCATTGAATGTAAACTGGTGGGAAAACATAATCTACCTGTTACACTATGCTTTGTTATCTGGGAACAATCCCAAATTGCCCCTCAGGACTGTTCAAAGGTTGTACCAGAGTTTTCCAGAGCATTCGAGATAACATCATTTAGCTGTAAAATCCCATTCTGGATGCAATAAAGTTTGCTATATCTGGAATTACTGCAAGCATCCTGGTAACAAAAGTAAGAACAAACCATCTTCCGCTGCTAGAAAGTTGCTGAGAAGGTAGTTTTACCTTTAAGAAACCATGACCACTCTTATTAAGCAAGACACATTATAATCATGGTCTTTTCTGTCATCAGGTCTTGTATCACCAGTATCCAACCTGAAAATTGTCACTAACAAAATATCTTTTAATTCAGAAGGAAAGTACACCCATAATGGAATCTGAATTGCTTTACTGCTTCTAAAACTTCACAAAGTACTGATTCCAAGAAGAGAGGGGCCTCCATTTTGGTAAGCAGGAACCAGCTTTTTAACTTATTGTCAGCCTGCAGAAGCTGCTGCATTATTCACATGTTCTTTCACCTTGCCCAAGGTGAAGCTCATTAGTCTTTAAGGATTAAAGGAGTTTTTATGGGGCTTACTACTAGCCAGGTAGGGGTCTGTCTCTTCTCTCAAGTAACAAGGGACAGGACAAGAACAAACAGCATCAAGTTGTACCAGGGGAGGTTTAGTTTGGATAACAGGAGAAATTTCTTCATGGAAAGGACTGTCAAGCATTGGAACATGCTTCTTGGAGTAGTGGTAGAGTCACCATCCCTGGAGTGATTTAAAAGGCATGTAGATGGGAACATGTTTTACTGGTTGCCTTGGCAGTGTTTAGTTAGTGGTTGCACTTAATATGAGAGATCTCTTCCAACCTAAAGGATTCTATGATTCTGTAAACTATGGCAACAAAATAGAATTTTTCTTATATCCCTGAATTTCTAATGACATAAAGTGGTATTAATAAAATAGTCTTAGGGCAAGATAGGGCAAGTACTCACCAAAACACCAGAAAAAATATGTTCTGACACAGCTTAAAATATATTAAAATCATTCAGAATTCACCTGATTCTATCCTCCAAGTCAAAGGGAGCAAACCAGGAGGAAAGGTTCTCAGGTGTAATTCATGCTGCAGCTTTCAGTGAGCACCTGTGACCACAGACACAGATCTGGCACAACCCCTGCTACTCCTCAAAGCATTGCACAGAGAATGCACAATTGAATGCAAGAATCACACCCCACCATGTCTGTGTGCAGGCTTGCCCCATGCACAGGGAGATGAGGAGAACCCTTGCCTGGGCTGTGACTGTTGTGATAAAACTCAAGGTCTGGCTATGAAAAGCAAAACTCTCCACAGGGTGCTTTACTGTGATTTAATCTTTAAGGGAGGAGTAGTATTTCATCTTGCTAATGACATTTTCTAGGAACTGCTTCAGAGACATTCTTTCATGTGAGAGACTGAAATGTTAAGGGTTAATGATTCAAACGATGGGCCATTTGCCAAAGCAGCAGGTGCTTTGCTGAGCCCCCAGCCAGAGCAGAGGAGAGCTTTTGGCTGTGTGGTGGGGAAACCGCTGCTCTGCAGAAGCCCAGGGGCAGAGGGGGTGAGCATCCACCACCTTTGTTTAGCAACAAGCTGATTTTGAGCCAGATAAGGGAAGAGGTCGATAAGAAGCAGATCCTGTGAGGTGGAATATTGCTCTTGATCATGGTAATGTCCTCCCTTACACAAGGTAAAACTCCACCTGACCCTGAGGAAGCCATTCACACAGATGCCTCAGAGCTTTCATCCCTTCTGATAGGCGGGCATAACCGGCTCAACTGCACTGACTGAGAGGAAGGGTCTTAGAGGGTGTCAGAAACCACCAAAGATCCCTGAATGCCCCAGATTTATTGGAGGGCCTTCCACCAGAGAACTGTTTGTGATGCAGTGTTGTATCAGACAGTGTGACCCTTCCCAGGCCCCCAGGGGAGGTCCCTGGGCATTCCCACCTGCGCACTGAACTCACATCACCTCAACCAACAGACACTGGAATTGCCATCAGCTCTTGTCCCTAGACCCATGGGTGGTGACATCTTTCCTCTCCACTATCTACTCTTATCCTTTCTTCTTTCTTTCTTTTCCTTATACTTTTTCTTAAGTTATATCTTTAGACTTTTATATTGCTGTTTTTCTGTAGATACTAATCAAAACAGCTACATATCTCCTTTCCATTGCAACAAAATGTTCTAAAATAAACCTGCTGTCTATCTCTCTAAAAACACATTTCTCTCTAATCCACCCCAAGGGATCTATTAACAAGAACCTCAGTTACTCGGCCTTCAGCAGTGGGTCATAACATTTCCACACCAAAATTATTTTCATTGTCATCAGTACAAATCAGGCTCCCAAGTCTTCTTACACACACAATGTCAAATTGAACTGACCTGAATCTATTTTCTTTGCTTCTTAGATTTTTCTTCTACGATGGATATATATATATATATTTGTGTAAATCCATATTCCAAACCTTGCTCTATTATTTTAAATAATAACTAGGACTTTTAAAGACAAGGTAAAATAAAATATAATAAATTATAAAAACTTCTTAAATTATAAATAATAAATTAAAAAGAAAACCAATATTCAGCTTCCACTGTCAAACCTATCACTTCAAACTGCTCTGCTTCTATAAGGAAATTAAAGTTTCATGCCCCCAGTACTGGGAATTCAATAGGAGCCTGATCCTTTGCACATGAAAAGCCTTCCTTTGCCTCAAATCTCAAAGCCAGCTCCATTCTAGTTCTCTCCTTCCCATTCCATCTGTGCACTAAGGATTCCTTTCTGCTTTCCTTGGTCCATTATAACTGATATACATTTAACTATGAACATACATATCCATAAAATAAATAACATGTTCTTAGTTTTTATCCCCTGAAATATGAATTAAGGAATTGTCTTTGGTGACAGTCTGCTCTTTTGTCTGTGCATTACCAGCAGAAGAATAACAATGCTCAATGGATTTCAATCAAGAATTAACAAGAGGAATGAAAAATATTTTATGCAGTTCCTTTTCTTCATATGCAGAACTAAACCAAGCGTGTCTTCTCATATTCATGCACACAGACACAGTTTTCATACAATTATAAATAATCACTCAGAGTATCAGCACAGTAAAAAGTTAGTGTGGAATAAACACATAAAAAACCTTTCTGGTTTTGTTTATTTATCACTATTTCAGAGCACTTTTTCCTATCATAAGTGAACCAGTTTGACATTGCTGAAAGAACCCTTGTCCAACAACAGCAGGACGAAAAAAAGAAGCCTTGGAATTATTTTTATTATTTTTAAAATAATTGATTATTTTTCAATAAACTGAAAGCAAACCAAAATAGGGTTCAATATTCACATGACATTTGAAATTTTACTTCCCAGATTTTACTGAGGGGAAAAAGGGCAAGCTAAGCACCCCCCTTTGGCTCTCTCATTTCAGTAATTTCTCACTAGTGTATGTACCTACAAAAGTCTTCATCTGAATTCCAGTTTAATCTCTTACTTGACTATCCTGGAGACATTCTGTTTAAACATATTTTCATTTCCTTTAAGACATGTTATGTGTTTCTTCCCTGAAGTGTCGTGTGTTGTCCTGAGAGGGTAATACAGGTAACATTTAATACCTAATTGTAAAATAATAGTAGCATTTATCAACCCTGAGTTCCACTGGCACTACTAATTCTCACAACATATACCCACATAACTGAGGCCACAAGCTCTGGTACTCCAAATTCCATTTTTAGGTCCAGCAGTAGGGAAGGATGGAAAGAGAAGTCCATTTGCATGGAGACCAGTGACTAAACCAAATCTCTGTCCTGGTTCTGACAGCTGCCCTTAGGATTTTTTCCCACTCTCCCTAAAATACAGCATTTGTGCAATCACAAGGAAGCAAGAAAAACAAAGGATCCATGAAACACATCTGAATTTCCCTTTCAATGGCAGCTCATTTTCCATTTGTAGTTTTGCAGTGAACATTGATTAATTCAACAACAAAACAATGGATGATCCACAAAGTCTATGGGGAAGTCTTTAATTTCAGTTTCCTCTGTGTAATCATTGATAAAAATACCCTCAGAGTAAACAATTACTAGACACAAACAGCTCTGCATCTGGCTACAAGGATGTAGGTGAAGTATGTAAACTAAACAATATATGGCCTAATACGTAAAGCTAATGCGGTATAACATTAAAAATCACAACTTCTGTCTAAAATACATAGAATTTAATTTTACAAAAAGATCACCACCTTTGCTAGTGGAATACACCGCTTTCACCTGAAATATTGCTGCATTTTTGAGACACCTGGAATCAAGTGGCTGCTTTGCCACATGCACTCCAACAAATACTGTTTCAGCAAGTGTCACTAGAGAAGCCCTCATGCTTTCCTATAGTTGAACACATATTTGCTTCAAATATTAATATGACACACCAGAACAGTGCAACATCTGAACATCCGAAAATGTTCTGGCCATGTGGAAACACTGTGCCTGCATTCTACACTTTAAATTTTATTTTGCTCTTAATTTTAATTATCAAAGCAGATAGAAGTTTAAATATTGAAGGATCTAAGCATAAATTCATTAAACGTGTAAGTTTATTTATGTAAGAAGAACAGAGAAAAACAGGAAAGTAAAAACAACTGCAAAATATTTTCAGTAATTAAAATGAAGTAACTGACATTAAGTAGGGAAGAGAAATCTGTATTTTGTTTTAATATGAAATTTTAATATAACACCTACTTAGGGTGGCATTTGAGAGCTAACATAAATATTTTAACATTCTAAATTGCATCTTTACTGAACTGTACATAATCACATTTACTATTACAATTTTCACTGAAACAGAAACCTGGTAAACATACATTTAATCTCAGTACCTTAAAGCAGTAACAGAGCTGTACCTTTGCCTGCACTCTATGTCCATCTTCACTGTGCCCAGGACTATTTCCAAGTGGAAATGACTCCTTAAGCTATAAATGCACAGTAAGATCCATAACTGGCTGCATGACTGAAATGGCTTCCGGAAGGAGGAGGCAAAATCTGAACTGTCGCCTCCAGCTCTGTTTCTCAGTGACACGGAGGCAGACTCCCACAAATAGCTGAAAGTTATATTAAGAGGTTCTGTGATGTCCTGCCAGGGTCTTTACTAGGCTTCTAGAGTACAAAGGTCATATATTGTTTATTTATAGATAAGGAGGATACTGCACAAACCATGAGGCTTAGGGAAGCCTATGCTTCTAAGCTAAATATTTCTGTGAAATAATGCAATATATACATTCTGAGAAATTAATTAAAAGGTGTCCCCATTAACTAATATACAGTTTTGATTTGAGAAGAAAAGACACGTCTTTTTTCTTGCTTAGGTGGGGCAGAGCTTACCTTGACTTATTATTAAAAATAAATTTACAGGAGATTCCTCCTCATTTAGATAGATTGAGCAGTGTTGTGATGAGGATTCATTGTACTACGTATTTGTAGAGCATTTAGCACAGCTGTATCTTTTGTCTCTACACACAAAACTACTTTCTCCTCTGTGTTTGATGGTTGGACTTGACAATCCTAGGTCTTTCCCAACCTAAACAATTCCATGATTTTTGTAGCAACTGTAGAAGTTGTAAGTATAATGCTGTGTGCTCACCCTTGGCTGCAAGGCTTGGTTAAGATTTGATTCTCACCCCAGTCCTGCCAATCACTTGGTCAAATCACTCCTGCCTTGCTTCTGCTCCCCTGGGACCAGGTAGTAGAGCGCTAATGTTTGCCAGACAGCTGTTGTATGCCTTAATTATCTCCACAAAGGGAAACAGAATTACTGCAAATTCTCATCCAAGGACATTAAATGCACACAGTGTCTGTCAGTAACATCAGCAAATCAGTCAGTATTTTGAGTGCATACAAACACAGGCTGTTCTCTAACAAATAAACATTTTTTTCCTCTTTTCAGTTAAAGAAAGGGCTAAAGTAGCCCCTAATCCTGTAGTGAACCCTGCTTTACCTCCCACTCCTCACTTATTAAGAGGCTGGAAAAAGAAAGCATATTGTGCCTCTCTCTCCAGACACTTTTTATTTGAACATTTCTGATTTTCAAACCTGACACAGCCTTTAATAAGATGTAATAGGCAAGCTGAATGTCAGTCCCAAGAGTCAGAAAAACACTCCATTTTAACCTGTCTGAAATGCAGCAAACAGCTTCAAGAAAAAAAATTAACAGACAGAATTAGTTCAGTATTCTGTATTAAGACACTTCTATTGTATCAGTCCAAAAAACTGGTGTACACTTGACATATATTGCCTCTGGAAAAGGTATAAAGTCACTGATTATAGAAGTTTATATTCAGGCTTTTTGCTTAGGCTGTATTCAGTTTGATTAAAAACAGTATTTTTCCAATTCAATTCAGATATTAACTGATGTCCTGGGTTAACTTTATGATGCTTGTATCCCCATTCATCTGTTTAGCCCAGAAATAAGTTTTGCACCTTTAAGATTGGTTCTGAGAGCAAAGGGGGGAAAGAAGAAGCACGGAGTTTGTTTTGAGGAACTGCACTCACTCCTCCACATTCCTGCTCCTGGACTGTGTTGTCTGTGGATGGACAAACAGCAGGACAGAGCTCTCCTTTGCTTTTTAGTTAGTTTTTAGCTAGCTGAGGTAGAGAAGTTCCCTGGACTGTGTTTTTTCTTTTTCTTGGACCTGTTTAAACCTGCTCTGACTGAAAACCCAGAAGAGGACTGGGAGCTCCCACCTGTGGCCCACAGGGCTGGGCCTGGGCTGCGGCATTCCCAGCCCCGGAGGGATGGATAACAGAGCAGGTGAGCTGAGCTACAGCCCACCAAGGGGACTTCCTGAGTTTGTCATCTCTTCAGAGCACCGAGAGGTTTTATTGTTTAACACTGTTCATTTTTTGTGCTGGTGAATGCTTTGCCTGTTAAACAGATTTTCCCACTTTTCTTCTCCAAGGAAATATTTTCCCAAACCAGTTGGGGGAGGGGCCGCTTGAATTTGCTTTCTGGAAGAACCCTTTTGGAAGTTTGCTCCCAAATTTGCTCCAAACCAGGTCATCTGATTTCTTATCCGAAAGTACAGCTAATGGGGATGTTCCTAGGGCAGCAAAGCTGGTCACTGCTGGTTACTCCTGTCCCACAGTGGTGAGGTTTATGGTTTCCTGCAATGATGGGCAGGACCATTTCCTCCATCTATTGACCCTCACAGTTTCCTTCCAAATTCTGCTCGACAGCAACACCTGTGGGAAAAATAATTCCCATTTTTTACTGCTTCCAGCACCTCAAGCTACTTTTGACATGGCTTTTGATGGGTTGCATCTTTTACTGCCATCTACGTACTATCCATGGCATTTTCTTCCTACATCTGCTATGCTGCTGCCCTCATCCCTCTCCATCCTAATGGAGACTTTTCAGTTGTTCTGTTTCCTTCCCCTTTACTCTTTGTCTATCAAGAATACTTACAAGAACCCAGAAATATGTTTTGCTTAGACATTGGGTTAAATGTCAGCATCCTCGTTTATCTCCTGCAGTGAAACAGATTTTCCAAACAGCTTCTCTATTTTCCACTGCTAGTGACACCACTGGTGACAGGTTTTCAAGTGAGCACAGCGTCAACCTGCTCTTGCTCCAGTTCTTTTGATTGGATGTTTGGAATAGCTCAGGGCCAATACAGCTAAGCATTTTTTAAAGTCCAGTCTTCTGTCCTGCAGTCTAAATAGGACTTCAGAATTTTTGACATTGTGACCATAATCCTTCAGTGCCCCATCATGTCATATAAAAAAGAAGGTATTTTGTCTTCTCCCAAGCTTTATCTTTTCCTAAGGAATTTAGGATATAAATAGATCAAATATTTTATTATATACGGCTTGTCTTAAATTTTAACTGGAACTCTACTAAATTAGAAACAGCACTGTCATGTCATGTCACGTCATGTCATGCATTATATTTATTATATTTTGCCAAAAGAGAAGATTTGACTTTTAGGACAGCGCAGTTTCAGCAGACTAAGATTTGCGAAGTCCATTTGCCTTAAAAAACCTTCTCAAAATTAAATGTAGTAAGGACAAATTCCCACAGGCAGCAAGATCCTACTGTGATTTAGTTAAAATCAGTCTCTCCATTATTATGATTTTGTATATTTGTTTGGCTGGTCATTTGGTTTTGCAGGAATAATCTTATTAGTCTAAAAAAACTAGTGAACAAATTGTAATTTTAATACTTTTCTCTTTCCACTGTTTTCCATTTGAAGCTTTTCTTGTGTTCTTACTTCATAGAAGGTGCTATGAAGGGGAAACCATGTCTGCAGACACAGTAGCTCAGGCAGCTGAAGTTACTGAAGTATTTTTTAGCCCATCTCAAGGAGATCCTGTGTCCCAGTATGTAACAGACTGATGATCCATGTTCTTCCTATCTTCTTTAGATTTCAGGGTTCCTCATGCACCTTTACCTCTCTCTTCTCATTACTTCTCTCTAACATTCATCCCTCTTATCACTGGCAAGCAGAAACATCCCAGAACACGTTGATCTCAGTAAGCTCCCAATTAGAATCAGGGCTCTACACAAAATGCACACTATCCAACACGGGACAGCAAAGTCAAAAGCATATGGTGTTATTCCAGCAAACAAACAAAACCCACTCTAAGTGTTACAATAGGATTAAATTTTACAAACAGAGAGGAGTACCTCCAGAGCAACACCCAGACTCAGTACCCTCAGTACCCTCAGACAACTCAGTCTGAAATGCGTAGAGGAGTTAAATGCAGGCTCAAGTGATTCATTAACTGGAACCCATCAGGAGTTTTCCTGCTATTACCAAATATGCCCATGCTTAAAACTGATATGGCTGCTAAGATTTAACTTCTCTTGAAGCACAGACCCTTTAGGTTATACTTATTTCACTCACAAGGCAACCTGGTCCTGGATTATTTAACTGTGCTATATCCACCACACTAACCTAATGCCTAAACACAAATTACATTTCAAAAATACAATCTTAAAAAACCTTTTCTAGTTTCCCTGCCAGATTCTATGAGGCATCCTTTCATCTCCAACCAGCACGAGGGAGTTTCAAAACAAACAAAAATCAAGTGGCTCTTCACAATAGGTGTTAGGCTGTAGGACTCCTTGCAAGGGAGGCTGCAAGGCTCAGAGGGAGGTCGGGCGAGTTTACAGAACAGAAATCCACTTCAATTGCTAATGAGAAATAAACTATGCAAACTATGAAATAAACTGACTGCATGTTTCTCTGGGGTGGGGGAGCACCAAGAGATCACTTAGCTGAAATATGATCTACAATTTCCTTGTCCTTACACACTTCCTTAGGCATTTGGGTTCAGGCAGGGCTGAGGACAGGTGCCAGTCTGAGCAGCTGGCCAGTCCTCCTGCTGCAGGATAAGTCCCTGCACTCAGCTCAGATGTTCCAGCCCTTCCTGAAGGAACTCTGCTCACTGCTGTGGAGTGAACGATCAGCAATAATTAAACAAAATGCACAGTATTACACTCTGAAGTTAACCAAATCCTGTTTAAGCCCACTGGCTCAAACTGAGCAAAAAAGTTTCACAATTTTTTAACTTTACCTTTCTAAGGAAAAAGCTACCCATTTTTTCAGTTCCACCCAAACCTAAATAGCTCCAGATACAGTTAAAGAATAACAGAGGTTTTGTGGATTTTTAATGCAGTTCACTTTTATATTCCAAATGAAATTTCATACATCCAGCCAAATCAAAACTGCTCTACTGATCACCTCAAATTCTACCAATTCTTTATCAAGTTTAATAACTTTTAATTCAACCTGTCCATCTGCACAGATGAGTCCTTAGTATTCTTAACTAAATTATGGAGCAAAAATGATCGAATCTGTGAGAAACACACATTTGCCTCTTCCCCACTCCTATCAGAATCAGGTGTAAGAAGAAATTCCTCCAGAAAAGTTTTTTTCAAGTGGCTGCCAACTGATTCTACATATTCAGCTAAAGGGAAGAATTCAGTGCATTTCTCCAAACAGATTCTCCTCACCTCTCTGCAGAGGATACAAGAACAAAATTAGAAAAGGGGCAGGGGCCATGGCTACAGTAGCACAACAACTTCACAGATTTGTACAGGCCTTTGTGAGCAGCCAAGGTTTTATTTTCATTTTTTAGCTGAGAATTTTAAGATACTCAATCTTGAAATGGATTATAATTCGGCCAACTGAAATGTCACCCAAACACGCTTGGCAATCAATTCCACCAGTTATAATCCATACACAGTGCCTGGGCTGCAGCCTAGTGTGAAGGACTAGAAACGTAGTTACTTGGAAACATGTTTTCAGTTTCAGGGATGAAAAGCAAATCTTACTGTTTTAAGACAACTGTTGAATTGCTTAGATTGAAGGTGAAAATTCTGCCTTCTGTCTTTATTTTAAGGAATACAGCAGTTTTCTTAAACTGCTGGAAAGACCCCTGCATTGCTAACACTGAAAGGAGGCCAATATGATTTAACCAGGTGAGACTACCCTTGGAGTGTGTGGTCTGCATGTACTGTTGCAGGCTCAGAGTCATCCTAACTTGTGTCTTTGTTTTTCTAAGTGTAGAAGAGAAAAATCTAGCCCCTCTGAGGTTTGGGATCTAACCCATCTTTGTATCATTTTTAACACTGATTTTCCTGTGGCTTAAATCAATCCTCCCACTATGCACAGAAGGCTACTGGGATGTGTCCTGTGAAGCCCCTGCTTTTCCCCTAGCAGACTTCTGCCTGATGATCTCATTCTCCACTCATATCTTCTCATCCCCTCTGTAGGCCAAGAAGTCATACATCTGTCCCTTCTTTCATGGCTTGTCTCATTTAATCTCATTCTGTCTCATGTCTCTACTTGGGTATTTTGTTGTCAGTTATGAATCACTATAACTCAGACTTAATTCATATCTGAAACTCTCTTCCCTCCCCACATTACTGTTCAGTAAATGCTACTTAGGTCCAATGAATGCCCTGACTTCAGAAAAAAAAATATAAGGGAAAAAACCCCAAACCAATTCATGTTTTTGAACATTATCAAGGAAACCAAACTTACAGATCTCAAGTTCAGGAACTTTAAAAATTAAGGCTGTCCTTAATTTTTTTTTCCCTCTTTGGTGTCATCACTGCATTTAGGTTTTACAGCTGGCATTCAACTAACCACTCCTCCCTAGTCTTCATTTTGCATCAGGAACTGCTCACATCTGGGCTGTGTAGTAGGTGCAAAGCCAAAGTTTTGAAACAAAGGCATCCAAACTTCCCCACCAACTTAACAGCACCCTGACATCATGGTCACCACTCAGAGCAGAACCAATTCTCCTTGCACTGTCTGGAACCGTTGCCTTGGCTACCAGACCCAGCAAACATCACATTCTCTATTAGTTATTTGATACTAATACTTCCTGTGCTCAATGCAGGGTGTTTTGGAATGAGAAGGACCAGGGTTTTGAGAGTTTTGCAAAGTTTTATAATTAGGAAAAGTTCCTTTTAAAGCAACATCATCTTCTAGAAATACCGACTGTGACAAAATACTGATTGCAAGTTTCTCAGGTCCCAAATGACACAAAATTTGTGAAATGGAAGCACTCCTTCTGTGAAAACAGAACCAAATTAACAGCTGTATCTCTCAAACAGCAACATTTTAAAGTACCTTTGTTACACCTGTAATTTTAGAAAATAGTGTATCAGAGTAGTGTTAGAAACACGAAAGGTTTGCAAAAAGCATTAAGTATGTTTTTTCCCCATAGAAGGAAAAAAAATTCCTTTCTAAAATAGTTTGTTACTCATAGTTACCCAAATCATATACAGTCTGAAATTTCTTAGAGGAAAATCTGGCTTTTAGAATTTTCTTATTTTGAGGAATAATCACAGTCTGAAATTCAAAGTCTATTTTCCCCATAATGATCAGTTTTCAGAACATTAAGGAAAGTTAGCAATTCTCATCTAAAATACTGGATGTTTGATTTGACCACCACTTTTGGGTACAGAATGAGTCCATAATTTCAGCTTATAGAATGTTCTCAGGTATTATTCTTCCCATCTATTGTCAATCAAATTGGTGTAAGGCTTGTTTCTCCTGCCTTTAAGTGATAACTCTTTAGAAGGAACTGCACAACTGAGCGGTAAAACATTTTTTAATCTCAAGTGTATGTATTTTTGAAAGGGTTAAAAGTTGAAATTATTTAGATACAATTAATCTTCTTAGAAGAAAATAGTATCGCTCTTCAAAGTTGAATAGAAACATTTCCTAAATCTACATCAGGAGATTTTGACAGCACTTTCCTGTTCTTACAGAGAAACCTGTAGTTCGGAAATGAGACTGAGGATGTTTCTGAAGGTTAATAAGCTGGCTCAAGGTTCTAAAACACTTGGTAGAAAACCAAGAATTTTCACCATTGACATTTTTTGGGATGCCATGGCAAGCAACTACTTGCACTGGAGGTCCAATGCTGAAAAAAAAGTAAAAAAAAAAAAGGAAAACCAAAAAAAGATAAAATACTGAAAGGAAATGTACTAATAATACTATACCATCATTCACTGGTCCCATGTGTTACATCTGCATTATGTGCAGCAAAACCTGGTACTCTGGAATTTACTACCAATTTTACATAAAACATATCTGGGTGTCTCAAATGAAGCAAACTGCATGAAGTCCCAGAAGCAGTTTGGTAGCAGAATCTGAAGGAGTACATCAATAGTGTCTATGAGTCTTTGTCCACACTGCCAAAACCACGGGAATGCACACATAAAAAAGACCAATGTGAATAAATATCTGGAAGCTGCTAGAGTGTGTCATTCAAGAATTGAAGTAATACCCACAGTAACTTTGCTGTTTACTTACATCTGCTTTTCAGACAGTCACATATGATATAACATTCAACAAGAGTGACTTTTTACATATCAGTGATATAACCATTAAATATATACCCTTAGGAGATACCTCTGCTTTTGTGGGTTTGTTTAAAATACTTCATTATGAAAAACAGTTAATTATAACAGCTTAATCATTGCAATGAGATAACGTAAGACTGCAATGACTGTACAAATTAAATGTTTTCTCTGTATGCACCTTGCTATTGGTGCACTCTGCAAGCACAACTCTTACCTTTACTCCCATTAGCAGCTCATTTGCTTCCCTCAATTAATCAGCTATGAAGCTGTGTACAGCCAACCTCTGCACTTACATTATTATACAAACATGTATGTAATTACTTGCTGCCATTAAGTTGTCACTTTGCACATCCATGGCATGTCTGTCATCACCTGCTCACACAGAGCATGGAAAAGGAATCACACAAGCATTCTCTCTGCTTCAGAGACATGGATCATAGACTTAACACAGCTGTGTTACTTTCTCCTATGTGTATTCATAAAACAAAGATCTATTTTCCTATTATCTAGAAAATTAAAACATTTCCTTAGATTGTTCTTGCTTTCCAACTAGAAAGTCTCATTTCTGCACTGAGAAGAGCTGTAAAAGCCTTATTTTCTTTCAGCTGCATACAGGACATATACACAACCTAAAGCTCACAAAAATCCTTGAGGCCTGGCAAGTGACACAGGACCTCTGGCATCTCCGGGATCCAAAATTAATTTCTTCCTCACGGTAGGCCTAGCCCAGGACCTAATTCCTGAGGTCACTGGGTGTTCACTCTGCTCCAGTGGAAGTCAGAGAAGGATCCCCTTTCCCCAGCACTTCTCAGATGGCCATCAGTGCACTGGGCAGTAACAGATGGTAAAATCTGACCTGGCTAACAGATGTGACAGACAGCAGCATCAACGTGTGTTGAACTTGGAGCTGCACTACCTTTACAAACCTGGCTCCATCTTTAAGCTGCTTGGGGGCATCCTGACTAAAGAACTTTCATCTTTCACGTGACATTTTTATTTCTTTTTATTATATTTATATAATTTTCTCACCCACTTTGTGTGAGTTAACAAGAACAAGAACTGCAGAGTACATATCATGTGTGTGCACCAATTACTGGTGTAGGATATGAAAGTGCAAATACCTGAATACCTTGCAGATGAGTATCCAGTGGTTCCTCTTTGTGTGTTCTGAGTTCATTTTGCAAGATTACTGCTTTTTCTTTTTAGAGGCAGCCTGAGACAGATATGCTGGAACAGAAGAAAAAGCCATTTGAGTATGAATTTAGTCAGAAAACACAGAATAAATACAGCAAAAGTCAAAACAACACCATTAAAGTACTGTTACCCCCTACAGTCTATTTGACTGATAAATGCAACATACCATGCAGAACAGGTAAACAAGCAACGGCAAACAAACATGTCATTTCATAGGAAAGGATGGAAAATATTTGCACTGTTCCTTTAGCAATTGTTTTGGACCTCCTGAACTGAACCACCCTCAAGACCACTGGAAGTGCTTGAAGCTTTGCTGGATTTAGTGGCTATTTTGCCAACCCTTCTCCTGCTCCCCTTCTTCAGATGAACCAGAAACCTGTTTTAGCTGGGGTACAACATATGCATACACAGACACCTCACTGGCTTAGACCAACTCACCTGGAGTGTGCACATTATAGGAAAGCAACAATCCAAACCTAACAAAAACTTTCACCTCTTGGTTACTGAGGAACTGGGGACAAATGATTTGTCATCAAGGCCATATCACCTGCCACAAAAACTGGCATAAGCTTGCATTGAGCAAAGTGATGCTGAGCCATTTCATGCAAGCAGAAAATTTCTGAATTCTTCTAAATTCACCAGAATAAACACCAGAGAATTGTTTTTTCTTGAGGCCAGTAAGAAAATGTGTGTTCTACCTTTGTGGAAGAGTCAGTTAACTGCCATTAACATGAAGATAAATCGACATAAACACGCACATATTGCAACTTCACACAGAGCTGGGTGAGAACAGAAATGTTACAGAATGCCCAGAGTATACTTAATTTCTCCTTCTTTGGCATTTTCCTTGATTCTGCTCATCTTTCAAAATTCCAGGCAGCCCCACCAACCAGACACTGCCATGGGCCATATCAGGCACAAGTCCAAGTTTCCTCTAACCCCTGGTTCTCCCGGTCTCTGTCTCTCCTTACAATTCTGTCCTGATGACTGCATGGCAGATTGATCACCACATCACAGGTCAGACAGCAGCACAGAGGTCTAATTAAAATCCAGATTCAGTAGCAAAAGACCCACATGCTTGTTCCCAGTTTCAAATGCTTCTGTTTGACAAGTTTTTGCCTTTCTCTGAACGTAAGGCTCTACACATCCATTTCAAACAGGTTCTAAAATGCATTTACTGTGCATGTAAAGTACTTTCCATAAAGGTATTCTTTCATTAAATATCGCTGAGCTTGAGTCTCTTATGAATATTAATGCAAGCCTGTGATTTTCAAAACTTGGGGCAATATGATTTTAGAAGATATAATCTTCCCTAACAGCAATTTCAAAAGATTTTGGGTCCCTCTGAAGATTGCTCAACCTAATCACCCAAAATCACAAATTGTTTTCCAATATTAAGGCAAGATATATTGTGAAAAAGGAGAGTGGCCACTATTTGGATGAGATGAAATTATTTACACATCAGTAACATCTCATGGAGCTCAAAATCAGGTCCTTTCCTGGTAGGCAAATTCTGCCTGTAGCTGCAAGTACATAATCTCCCTATAGTAAACTGTAAGGCTAGAGTGGAAAATGATAGATAAAGTAAACTCTGTGTGCTGAGTAACTGCAGGGAGTCTAAAGCTGAGGATCTAATAATTAGTCTTACCTCTATCAAGGTGCAACAAGAATAAGCTGAGAAATGCAAGGATGCCTGACAAGGCCCCAGGCTCTCCACAGCTGCAGAGACACCTCATTGTTCTGGAGAATTTTAAGGCTGATCTCACGTGGAGGGGACATGAGACATTTCTTTCTGCTGCCATTCTGCTGATGCAGGTGTCTGGAAGGTACATTTCCCTATATATTTCCCTATACATTTCTATACACGGCTCAATGCTGGGTTCCCCTTTTCGGGCCTGCTGAGACACAGTGCAGAGGCACAGGGAACAGCTCTGGGGCAGCCAAACGTCTGCTGGCTTGTGGCAGGGAAAGCCCAGGGGAAAACTCTCTTTAAAAAAAGAGATATCTTCCTTGGAGTTCTTCCATTTTAAGCTCTGCCTTGCACAAACAAGTATTCTAGACTTTATGGTTTACTGGTGATTATGACACATTCAACCAGCAGTTGACACTTCACCTTGCAGATTGAAGGGAACAGCCAGGACAAGAAGGAGGTCACTCCTTCCCCATGCTCTAACACACACAGACAAAACACTACCAGGCTGGAGGGCAGTTGCACACTTCTTTCTCTGGACTCTTTCTCTGGATTTCTCTGGATGTGAGAGTGCCTGAGTAACAAGTTTATGGGACTCCTCCTCCAAAACCAAGACAGTTTCTCTCTGAAATATGCAAATGTTATGGCACCAAGTTCTTTCATTTTACATTTGGATGGTACTGTGGACTCTCAGCTTTCTCCTGTTCTAACAGAAACTGCATCATGGGTTGCTTCCAAATTCCCACTGAAACAAGTGGAATGTTCTCACTGGCTTCAAGGAGAGTCAGAATGGCTTTTGCGTTAAAGTATAGCAAATGATATCAGTTTCCTTGGGCAGCATAAAATACTGTACTTGGTACGTAAAAAACTGTTTGACTAAGAAAAACAACCCAAAATTTCCCCTTTTAGTGCTTCAAGCCTTTTCAATGCCTATGGCCCTCCAGGCAGCTGCACTATTTTAACAGCAGTAGAAGAAGAGAAACTGGAAAAAACATAACTGAAATATGAGTAAATGACCTAATCTGCAACACAGATCTGTAGCAAGCCTGGTTTCACTGCCAGTGAAGTCCAAGACAAGTTTCATTCTTCACAGCAAATAGCAGAACATTTTTACTCAGTATTAAAAAGCATAAGCACTTTACAAGTTCATACACTTTAAACATGTTGCCTGTAATTGGGTCAAGTGAATGTTTATGCCAGGTGATTTTTCCTCCCAAGTTTCCTAAAGCTCTTGAAAAGTCCACAAAGGCAAAAAGATCCTTCTTTTTGCATTTTCAGAGAGAGACAAAACACCCTCCTTTCTCAAGCAGAAGACAAATGTGTCATTCTTACTTCAAGATTAAGTTTTATTACCTGGGATATTGTTGTGGCTTTCAAGTCTAATTTAATTCACCCCAACATCAACTGACAAAGCAAAATCTGACGTTTTCTTACACAGCCTGCAAAAAAGTACCCCTGGCAGGCTGAAGCACAGATAGGAACAAACACCTTTACCTGTTCCATGGTTTGCACAAACACACTCTTTGCAGCCTGCAGTGCCCACTTGGCAATTTTGAAAATCTAAGCCCTGCACGGTATCACCGCTATTTGCACCACAATATTTGCTATTTGACTGGGGGATGAGATCCACAAAGAATACAATTTATAAAGAAATTCTGACCCATAAAGTCACTATCCTACTTCATAGGTCTTTTCTCTGCCAAAGGCAACTGGTCCAAGTCTGTCATCATATGTCCCATATGCCTTTCCAGTGACCCCGTACTGACAACCTTATGCAGGTAAATCCCCGAGGAGCTTGTTCCAGGAAGGGCCTCAAATGCTGCATGTGGAGAGGGCAGATGGGATTTGCAGCAAGCCACAGCTTGATCATCCTGAGAAAATGCCACTCCTTAGCCAGCTCCTCTCCTTTAACACATGTATGGGAGGCCCAAAAAGCCCCTAAAGCAGAGGAACAGCCCTGCTTGGCCTCACAGGGGCTTTAAAGGCTGTGAAAAAATCAAATGCTACATGAATGACATTCAAGAGTCACCAGCACAGCCTTTGTTAGTGCTGAATGCAATGATGATAACGATTTGAAAAAGCCAAACTTTACATTAAGAATCTGACTGAAGGGATTTGGACCTGACTAGAGGATTTAGGATGGGAGGTATTCCTTACAGTAACCCAATCTAGCTCAATGAGACTGTCTATATCAAATCCATATTGTTATTTTTATATCCACAGTGGAACTGCACTACCGAACATATTGACTTGAGCTGGCCACAAAGGAAAGTGCTGGCAAAAACGATTCAGAAATAATTTTAGTTACATAAAATGCCTATGCTGCTCTGGCATGTCCCATCAAGAAACAGTTCACAGGACTCTGCCTTGAAGCTTACACATATTACTTCCATGTACAGAAACCAGCACTTAGGGTGAACCATCTGTATTTTAAATACAGGGGACTGAGGCATGGAAAAAGAATAATATCCATCCTCTCCTAAGAAACAGTGAAAAATACTATCCAAAGAAAATACGTGATTTGTGAACTATTACACAATGGACTTTCATTTTCAGTTAGATGTTTCTTTCCTAATCCTTTTAGGACCAGAATATCATTAGTCTAATTGAAGACTATGTGCCTTTATTTCCTGCTTCCCCCCGGAGCGAGGCCACACCGATCAGCGTGCGTTCATCCTGCAAATCGGTCTCTGGGAGCACTGTGCTTTCCTCAGCAGCTGGATGCTGGCTTCACCACTGAGCTCCACTCAGCTGCTCTGCTACTTGCTACTAAAATGCAGCACGTCAATCACATGTACTGCTCACGAGAATTAGCACAACACAAGTCTAATTAGAAACTAAACACTGTGTTATCTGCAATGATTTGGAGATGGAGTAAGCTGATATGTGTTTTAGGAACCTTTCTTGCTGCACAGTAGATCATGATAACACCCACCTCACAGCCCATTAGTGAATCAAAATATTATGCTGTATAAATACTACTTTGCTCTTTTCCTTTTTACAGAAGCCCCAGGTCTCAGAAGCCTCCATTACTGAGCACATGTGACTTGGTTATATTGGAACATTGTAGGAAATGGAAAGCAGCCCTCACTGTCCAAAACCAGCAAAACACAAGCCAGTACACTGTATACTTTGGTCCTGTCTCTAGAGAAGTAGCCCCAACTAGCCTCCAGACATTTTACACTGCAATACCTATTGGCAGAACCAAAGAAACTCTACACTGCATGATGCTGTACATGGACTGTCAGCCCTTCTGCTCTGGGCTGATCCCTTTCACTCTCTCATTCCTGGAGAAAACAATGTAACCCACTATAAATCCAGACAACACTACTTCAAGCTTCAACCTGGAATCCAAACATGAGCAGAGGGAAACCTGGCACAGAGCTGAAGCCAGAGATGTACATGTTTAACAGCAAGAGAAGGATGTGAAGGGATACACAGCTGTTTCACTGCACAGCTTCTCCAAGGGGGAATTGGAGAGCACAGATGTAGACCCACATTCTCACTTCTAGCTGAGATAAACATTTTCAAGCCATTCATTTTAAACAGGAAGACCTAACATTAGGACACGACCTCTATTTTAGAGTGAAGGCAAGCCAGCCACCCCAGCCCACTGCACTGCAGACATCCAGCAGAGATCCACACTGTTCCACTGCTCTGTTATTACAGGTGGGCTGGATTTTAGATTCAATGAGGAAGGTGCAATTTTATGGCTCTGTGGAAAAATCTTTAAAATGCTGGCGGGTAGATGTCTAATGATGCCAGACTGGTGCTGCAAAACATCACACGTAGATAAAGCACTGAAGAAAATGTCTGAGTGCCAATGAACGAGCATGTAGGAAAATAATTCTAAACTGTACATGCAGAGCTGGTGTCATTACACTACTATTATAGATGCCTACTCTGCTTTTCTTCTTTTAAAAGGATGCAATTCTGATGCTTTATCATTAGCTTTCTAGCTGGAAGCCGACAGAACTTGAAAGACAGCACTAAAAGACACTGGAATATTAATTTACAGAGAAAATCTGCAGATTTTGAAAAGCCACAATCTAATTGTAGCTTGAAAGATGAAACACAGTTCTTGTTTGTATCACATCCATGCTTATATATGGATATATATGTGCAGACAATTTTTTAATGCGGGAAACTATCAGATATTGTTTTGTTTTAATTGGGAGGTAGATATTTACAGCAATTTCTTATAAAAACTGAAGTAGGTCAAAGACTGAAAGGTGGTAAATTTGGGCTTTTGTATCCCACCCTGACAGAGTTTAGTAGGTGGATCTCCTGCACAAAGCTGAACGTTTCCAAATCCTTTGAAAGGGCTATCAGCCAGTTTTCTAGATTAGCTCTTCAACGCTGTAATTTCCAGAATGACCAGTGATTTTTAAACTTTGGCTTAATCTTTAAAAACAATCGTAATATCCATACAAGCCACAGAATCTGGTAATTCTGCAGGGAAAAAAAAACACAAACAAAATGTATAAATACATTAAATGTAAAATTCTTCCCTGTTGTGAAGCTGGCTTCTCATCGCTAAAAGCCTTAAGTGGACCCTCAGCCTCAGCTTACAATTCCTTTCAATCAGGAGAAGACAGAGAAATCCCTCAAGAGGTTTCGTTCAGGCTTAGAAAACAATTCATTCCAACACCAGTTGCAGAGAACCAAAGCTCTGAAATGTGAACTTCTGAAAGCTTGAGAACATTTTTTTCTGAAGAAGCACCAGACACAACCATGACTTGGAAATACAAACTGTACCCAACTGGAAAAGGTCTTTTGCATTATTTAATAACCTGGAAAAATGCTAATGCTGTATTTAATTTTTGAAAATGGAAACACTCTTTAGTGAAAAGCAAGTATACTACTTCTGGTGAGACAGATATGCTGTGCTTTGTGAGGTTCTAGCATTTTCAGATAGGCCACTCACACAAATGTGATTTTTACTAGAAAGTTTTTTTCCATTCTGGAATACTTTTATTGCATTAGGTTTTTCTCAATAATAACATGTGCAAAACAAATATTTCCTCTGACTCTAGGAACTGCTTCAGTCACTCTGAGACTGGGACTGCAATCCATATCCGTAATACGCTTCACTTGGATATCTTGGATCCAAAACACAGATGAACTTGAAAATCAAAACTAGTGCTATTCTCTCATCAGATCAAAAGCAAGTAATTAGGAACATGTTTTAGAGCACCTGGCTGGCACCTCATTGAAAAATGGGGTACAGATTTTTAACTTCAAACAAAACTCAGTTTTGAACAGTTCTAAGCAGGCACAGGAGTTGCCTGGGAGCTTCTGCTGATTTTCAGTTGACTTCCAACTGAGAACATGCAAGAAGTGAAATGATCAGGCCTGCCATGTCCTACCCATGAACTTTTGAAGAGCATATTTTTATACACAGTTCTAGTAAGGAAAAAACAAAAGACAAAAATCCAAATTTCAAGCAATACTCAAATGCTGGGGACATATTTGTAAGCATTATGTCAGCAATTATATCAACATTAACTTAAAACTAAAAATTCAGGAAAAAATAAGATGGAAAGAAGGAAAGAAAGACTTTGAGAAACACATAAAACTCTAAAAGTTTTCCTTATTTAATTAAAGAATGGTGCTGGCTGGCATTGCCAAGCTCTGCAGTGGCTCTGTCATATCTGATTTTGCTGTAAAATTCCGATTTTAGTTTTCTTTTGTGAAATTTACAGTTCCTGTTTAAAGGGGTTTTCTTCCTAAGAGATTCATCTTCTGTTTATATGCAGATGACAGTTTAAAAAGGGGGTTCTGCCTCTTTAGTGCAGAAAACTAGTACAGTCCATCTGCAATTTAACAAATCAGTAGGATCCTAGTGCAAGGTGTATGAAGCTGGATGTTCTTTTTGTTCTAGGCTGGCTTTCAGATTATAAACATTATGAACTCATTTTTTATGAGAATTAATTGCCATAGATCCAGGCCAGTCTGGTCTAGTGAAAAGCAGCATGGGGCAAGGCTCAGAAATGAGAATTTCGGTTAAGAGTCAAAATACATTAATAAAGGCATGACCTTTATAAAAAAATAAATTATCATACCTACATAATGTATATATGTATGTTCTAGATTGTCCTGTATTTCTGGTAATAACTGTGGTTATTGCACAGAGAACAGTAATTTGTCCAAACCAAATGATAAATAATTAAGGCCAGGATTTTGACATCGGATCTGTGTGGGTGGATTTTTGCACCCCCGCGGATTCAGTGGCAGGATCAAAGATTAGGAAAGCCAGAAATACACTCAGAATGTGAATATTGCTCAAGTCCATTACCTGGCATTTCCAGTGCAGGGAAGCGTCTGCTTTCACTGTCCCCCTCCCACCCAAGGGCCTGGGACAGACATTTGCAGAGTAGCAAATGATGGCATTCTCGTCCCACCCTGCCCACAGCAGCCAATTCCTACCCCATCCACCTCTTCCAGTTACGAGTTAGAGCTAGGAAAACACAGAGCTGGTGCTTGGAGTTTCACTTCTCCCGACTATTCTAATAAAATAAGTTTAGCCTAAACCCCTCCTCTCAAGCTATGTATCAACCTTATNCTTCCTAAAAAATAGTGTTCATTTTTGTTTCAGCTGTTCTGAAAGTAATCAGAGAAAAACTACAGTGACTGCTGGTGTTTATGGTGTGGGGCAGGGGCAGATCTGCTGCTCTTGCTGAGGAAGTTGTGGACAACTGTCACACAGAAAGTAACTCGGTGCTATCAAATACCCTCGTTTCCCTTGATAAAAGAGAACCTGTTGCACTAACATCTGGGAATCTTGACTTAAATTATTATCAAAATACAGCTCCCATTCACACGGAATAAAAGGGAAAATATTATGGCTGACATTAAGGACAGAATCAGCTCAAATGATGTTCCCCAGTTGCCTTAATTTGTGGGGGAAATTCAAAGCTTATCAAAAATTCAGCTGATTTCCATGGAAACAGGATTTCAACTTGTGAATCAAAATTGCACGAGGGCCAAAATGCCAAACACAAATCATAAAAATATTTTTCCACATTGGGATTCTCAAAATAAAAGGCAAATAGTTAAACAGAATAGAAATAATGAATTCACAAGGGGCGAATTTTTCATCTTCCACACTATCTTTTTTTGTATAGTGCATATCTACCTATATATGCCTATGTTTGGAATATTTCATTAAATGCCCTAATACTAAAATATTAACGTATTTTTTATGGTTTTAATATCTCTAATAACTTAAAAGCAGAAAGTATGTGGAGAAGACACATCAGCATTTAATTCAGCATCTCACCACAGGCCAGTCATGATCTGGACTTAAACTTTGCTTAAACTCTGTTTATGGAAACAGCTAAATACATTTTTACTGAGTATCCCAGTGGAAACATTATCCATAGCATTCTCTGCTTCAGAATTATCACTTCACCTGAATACCCAGAAAAAATGGACGATTATTCCCCTGGAACACATTGGGAGTGTTTGATTTCTCTAAGCAAACAAGGCTCACTGTTGTACTTTTGTCTTTGCAGTAACTCAGGTTCTTGCAATAAATACTTGCAGTAACATTTAACATTTGCAATGACAAAGCTATGCAAGAACTAGATTATTTTATATTTTTCAGTATTTCAGCATAGGAGGTTTTACAGTCCTCTTTTAGTTTACACAGTTTTTCATAATCTACAAAACAAACACAAAAGTGCAATACCCAGTTCAGCCCAAGGATACAGAGCAGCATGTGGTGTTCTGCATTATACCAAAACTACTGAATTTTTTAACATCTGACTGTCTAGGAAGAGATTTCTCAGTTCACATGATTTGGAGAAATTTTAAATTCTCTATAAAGATTGTGCAGTGTTAAGGCTCTGACACAGCTCAGATTTTAAATGTATGAAAATAAGAGAAAAAGTTTAGCAACATTGTTTTTCAGCTCTTAAAATAGTGAACAGATTCCCTCCTAAACTGAAGAGTAGCAAAAACAACAACAAAAAAGATTTTAATTTAATTTAAATTACTAGGAGTCCTTCAATTCCATCCTATGACAATTTTATCCAGCACATAGGTAGTGGTTTGGTAATTTGTTTTTTTCTTCTATATATATTTACTATTTGATCAGATCTTTACGATAATTGAATATTTATCCACTAATTTTACAGTTTTATGCCCAATTTTATTTTTCAATGAATAGCATGCATTGCAGATATATATTGAAATATAGAAGAATACTTCAGAATTGTGTATTTGTTTTGCTGGGGTTTATTTATTTTTTCTACATAACCCTGTGTTTAAGAAACCTTCAAAGTATTCCCAAAATAAAATGGTGGGGTGATGTTACATGTAACGTTTTAAGTCAAAGAACCATGGTTTCCTAAAGATAGCTTCTAATGAAAGCCAGAGGTTTTTTTACACCACCTTTACTGATGCAATTATATTAAATCACTGTTAAGCGTCAAGATTTTTAGCAGCTAGATGAAGTATACTGGATTAGCTTAATAGCCGTATCTTTCTCAGACTTTTTTAAAACCTGTTTTGCTTTCCATTGAAGCAGAGAGCAAGGGGATTGGAAACTTCCAGTGATTCTTTTGTAGACTAAAGTGGTTTAACTCAGTCTGCTCATATAAGAAGACAACTCTAATTCTCACGGGTCAAGAAAGAGAACAAACAAAAACTACATTCCCTCTCTACATTAGCCAGAAGCACATATTGTCAGAAAGGAAACAGGACAGAAAACATTAGGTGCTGTACCAAAATATACAGGCATAAAATAAAATCCTTCAGGAAATTTGAGACCCAAATCTTTTTAGTTTTATGAAAAAGAGAGCTCGTACATTTAGAGCTAAACTGGATGAATCCATCACTTGACTCAATACCCCAAGGAAAATGTGACACGTAGTATATTAAGTTAATAAAAAACAAACAAATGAACAGCTAATAAGTCTGAAAATTCAAACCTTAAGTTCCTTATTATAAAAGCCAATAGTGACTTTCTAAGGAGGACTACCTGAACCACTATGCTGCGTCCCCAGGGCCAATCAGTTTTCCTTCTCATCTTCTTTGCTGCTTTTGTACTGATGTATAAAAGTTTAGTTGTCTGAGGCTCAACCACTTTCAGGCAGCTTTGAGCAGTCACCAGCCTAGTGATGAGATGACCATATGTGATGAAAGGACAAGGTTAACTCACAGTTTCAGAGTTAGTTTTGGTGTTTCATGTGCCACATGATGAATAACAACATGAGAGGCCCCTATTCTTCTGAAATATAATTGGCTTTTCTTTAGAGAACGGCACAGAGAAACACAAAAAACCGGGGTAACATTCAGGTCATGCTCAGACAGATTGACTTCCTGGTGCCTCTTTCAAACCTTATCTTCCTCCTTCTCCTCTCTCGGAAATGCAAATGGATCACCCCAACTTTCCTTTTGATGGTTGTGCTTTCCATGCAAACATTTGGTGACTCACTAGAGCTTGCTAACCCAGAGACTCCTAAAGGCTGGCTCTTTGATTCCATTTTCCTTCAGACATGCTGAGCTCCAGAACAGCCTGGTGCTTTGTCCACCCCACCGATGCTCCATCACTGCCCTGTGGTTTCCTTCTGCCTCCTGCATCCCTGCCGAGGAGGGGAGAGCCTGCTCAGCCAGACACAGCACCACTGCCCACCGCTGAACTAAATCCTCATGGCTGCCTTCCCACCAAGACCAAATCTTACTTCACTTCTGTGCATTGCTCACAGGTTCATCCCTCTCTTCCCTTTCTCCTGGACTCTGCTGTGTCCTGCAAAAGTGGCTGTTGTTTTGCTCCTTTTCCTGGACAGTTCAGCTGCTCTTATTCTTTGATTCATTCCTTTAGGGTTAGATTTTTTTTTCCCAGCAATTCCTCCTGTAAACTGGAATCACATGTCCCACAAATGATCCTGTCTCTAATTAGGAGATCTTTTATGTCTCTAATGTACATGTGCATGCCAGAATTTTCCACCACAAAACGCAAGCATCTATCCTCTTCTCTGCTTCTTGCTTTTGGGATTTAGAGAAAAGTATCCCTCTGCTATCTCCTGTACATTTTCTTTAAATATTTTTCCCAGCTGTTCCAGGGTTTGTGTATTAATTCCTGGCAATTTTATTTCACTCTTTCATTTTGTCTGGTGAAAGCTTAAGAAAGTTCTACCTTCATCTTATAATTTTTATCCCCTTTGTCAGGCTCATACACAGACACAACTCTTCCACATGGGCGTGAAATCTTGGTCCGGCAGTTTCACATTCTGAGGGCTCTGGTTCCTTGCAGGGGGTTACTCTGCCCACTTCTAGGTGTCATTAATCAGATTTTTTTCTCTCTGTGGATCTCTCAGCCTGCCTGATGCTAACCATGCTTCCATGCACACCATGCTAAGTAAATAACATGAAGGCTCCATATTTTGCAGCAAACTTTATTATGGGTACTCAGAGAGCTTTACTATCCATAATGTGGGTATCTCAATCAGGTATGACAACAGTAAAATATCCAGTGTTTCAAACTATGCTACTCTTTCTAAGTTCCAGCTGGGCTCCCACAGTCACCGTGACAGGAGTTTGCTGTCACAAGTTTGGCAGACACTTCCAAATCTCCTCACTTCCATCCTGCCTAAGTAGAGAATTTCTTTTCCTAGACTTCTAACAGCCATGTTTAGGAAAACTACAACATTCTCTAATGGCAACTGTCCTAGGAAGAAGTGATGGTGTCAGTCAGTCCCAACTGCCTATAAACATTCTTGCTTGAAAAATTCTGGAGGCAATGCTTGACCCTAACAAATCACCAGGCAGAACTACTTCTCTCTTCTGCAGCATGGCTCCTTGATTCTGCAGCAGACACTTGTCTCTCCATTAATTCATGCCTCTAAGAGCTTCTAAGCTCCATAAACTGAAGGGAAGTTACATTTTAATCACGTGCATAAGCTCTGATAAATAGTCAGAGGAAGACACTCAACCCCACAAGAGCAGAGCACCCCACGTCCTTGATGCTGGGAGGGGGCTTGGAAGGTGGGAGCTCCTCAGGCTAAGAAGCTCCACTGACTCTCCAAAGCAGATGCACTTACCTGGGGCATCCTGGTGCTCTCTGACCCTCCACCCTCAACTCAGGGCTGGAGGAGGCCAGAAAAGATTCCCAGGACAGGTGGCACATCCAGGCAGGTCCAGGGGGCTGCCACACCCAAAGAGGCACAGGTCATAGTCAAGAGCACAACAGGGCTACACTTCAAAGGAGTAAAAACTCATTTAAAGTGCTTTATCATAGCAAGTGGAAATTCTGCAGATGAGGATGTCAGAATTTAAATTGTTCTGCGGGGTCACCATACCCTTCATTTGGCCACAAATACCACCAAGCCACACCACCAAACGACACATCCAGGAGAGCAAACTGCTGGGATTCAATCTCTGCTGCCCCTCTTGGAAGCCTCAGTGAGAGCAAATTTTAAGAGCTGAGTTCTAAGATTTAGGACTGGCGCAGGCTTTTCTTTTTGCAAATGCAATTTTAAGGTTCAATGTAATTGTTGCTAAAAATAAGGTAATCAAAAGGTTCCGGTCTTGCACTATAATGAACTGCAGGCTCAATTGTTTGAAGAAGGAAAATTGCATTGATGAGACTGGATCAAAGACAAACAAAAAAATCAGTTATTTCCTCTTGAGGGCAAAAAATTTGGGAAGCTCACGCTTTTTCGGGCATCCCTTACTGTGGTTTAGAGGCAGAGAGATATTGTAGTCAGATTTGATTTATTAACAAAACAACAAGAAAAGAAAATAGAAGTGGGCACATGAAGACCCCAGTGTCAGAGAAGACTCAAAGAAAACCAAATGTAGCAGCTCCTATTACGAAGTGGAACATGTGCCCAAGCTTGCTTTGTTTCAGAAATGAGCTGCAATGCAGACAAGGGAATGGCATTTGTAACAGCTACAACTGCCTGCCATCCCCAAGCAGGAAACCTCCTGCTAAACTTCAGAGGCACCACCATTTTTAATTCCTTGCCAACACATACGCTTGTCATGACTGTTGGGATGCTGACCATTTAATGACAGAATCCAAACAGCAAGAATTTTTAATCCAGGGAATACTCAGAGCAGGTTATGTCAGTCCCTGTGCCTCATTCCACAGTCTGAGAATAATACATGGCACAGCCATTACAATTAAATCTACATACACTTAAAATTATTTAGTCTTTCATGCTTTTTAAAAATTTTTGTTTATTGTAGCCACTTTACTAAATCTGAATTTTGTGGACACACTACTTCCTTGTCCAGTAATACTGAAATTAAAAAAAAAAAAAAATACCAGAGAGGCCAGATAATTGCTTGAATCCAGGCTTTGCAAAACCAGTTTACCAGTTTTATAGATGCATGTCCTGATTACATCAACCAGCTCAGGAGCCCTAAACTTGCCTGTGATTAGTGAAGCTCTTCCAAAGACAGCTGAGTGGTCACATAGTGTTGATTGATCATGTCAGGCTGCTAAACCATATCTAGAAATGGAAGAAAGATACACTGCATTTTCTTTAAACTACTGTCCTATAAGCAGTACTTGTAGTAGTGCTGCACGAACTCATAAATTTAGGGCAGTCTGTGTGCCTGCAACCAGCAGCTCCACATTTATACTGAAAACAACATGTCCTTAAAACTTACTTTTCAACAACAGTGTGCACCCTGGAGTTTTCACAGAGCAGAAGCAGTTCCCTCCAATTAAAAAAAAAAAAAAAACCAACAAAAAAATTAAAAACCAAAATATTAGAATCACATCCCAAGTATCGCATGCCTAGGTTTAATCAAAGAATACCAGATATGCCTGCAAAAAGGCTCCACTACCTTTGTTTAGCATTCCATCTTTTCCTATTCTGCTACTCATCTCAAGAATTGCTACAATTCCCTGACAGACACACTGGGCTGGAAGTGCCTCATGTCTCTGAATATGTGAGACAAGGGAGACAGTGACCTCAGAACTGGTGGGGTTTTACTCAGCATCTAAAGTGGGTTTCTTAAAAGCCAATGTCCCCCATCTCAGGCCATCTGAAGACAGAGAAGTGACAGGAAAAGGGGGAATGGCTTCACACTGACAGAGGGCAGGGTTAGATGGGATATTGGGAAGGAATTGTTCCCTGTGAGGGTGGTGAGGCCCTGGCACAGGGTGCCCAGAGAAGCTGGGCTGCCCCACCCAAAGAAGTGTCCAAGGCCAGGCTGGATGGGGCTTGGAGCAACCTGGGATAGAGGAAGGGGGTGAGACCAGATGGGATTTAAAGTCCCTTCCAACCCAGCCCATTTCATGGTTCTGCGATCCTGTGGTTCAATGTAAAGGAAAAATTAAAGACCAGAAGTGTCCTGAAATTGTCCTGTTAAAAGCAGCACACCTTTTCCCAGCCAGTTTAACAGGCACTGGTTCAGTTCCAAGCAATGTGAGTGTGTGGGTCATCTCCTGGGACTTCAACCTGATGGCCATGGGATGCCAAGGAATGGGCACTCACCATACCTGATGAGGATACAGGCATTTCCAGAAACCCGCTTCCATCCAGGGGAGGTTTGTAAAATAGGTGGGGAAACCCACTCATTTCATCATGTACAGAGAAATTATGCTTCTGGGCACTTTAAACACAGGAATATCAACTTACTTGATGTATATCTATCTGAAGTTTTGCTTTCATTGGGTATGGAGCTTCCAGGAATAAGAATTCACATATGCTATTCATTGTTTATTTAGAAATTTGGTTTAACTGATTACTAATGTAAGCAAGTTATTGGGAATAACAAAATAATATTATCAGACTATGAAAGTACTTGGTAACCTTGGTTTGGTAATTTAAAAAAATATGACATTTAAGAAAAATTAAGAACACGACTTATACCAAAATCTTCAAGAAAGATGACTTGCCCAAAATACTCTAAATTAACATTACTCCTGTTCTACCTTTCTCCTGGTTACCCAGAGAGTTTAAGCATCTTCTTATGCTATTTCTTGCAAGATCTTTTTGTTCCTTAAAACCCTAAAATAAAATTTCTTTTCTTTCCAATGTTTAAAAGAGCTTTTTCTCACAGGACCTCCTGCACAGGAATCCTGTACAGAGACAAAGAGCCACATACTGAAAACCACTGCTATGTTTAACTGAAGCTGTCGGCGCTTTTTAAAACCCATCAGAAACAGGACTGAATCAGAAACAGGACTGAACATACACTCATCTCGTGATCATTTTTTAGCTGGAGATTGAATCAGCCAGCTGACTGCACAAATTAAGATTTTCTTTAGAGAAGAAAAAGGTTATAGTTAAAGCACAAAGTTCTCAGAATTTAGAAGAAGCCAAAGGAAAGGCTTCCCTCTGCTCAGGAAAAGTGAACTGTTGTGACTGAACTTGCCTATGGCAGCAAATCTGAGTAATATACTCAGCACTGAAAATTCACCCCAAATATTTTAAGTTTGGCAATATTCTAAGGAACAGATAACAATGATAGTAAGAGGCAACCAGGCTCTCCCACAATTAACTTCCCTTGTTTTACTACTCTCATTTTAGTTGGAGAAAGTCAATACCTTTACAATTATCTAACTTTAGGATACGTATTAATCTTTCTGTTACATACTGTATTTCTACCCCAGCACATTCCTTCTCCAGTAAAAAAAAAAAAAAGAAAAAAGGATTATCAGTAATTTCCTGTGGGCTGGAAAGAAATCCAGCTTGAAAGGCTCACAAAAGCAATTTAATATTGGAGCAACTGCACTGTCCATTCTCTGTATTCATTGCTCACCAGCTGAGTGAAGATCACTTGTGTACAAGGGCATCTGCCTTTCACAGGTGGGTCTGACAAGCCCAAATTATTCAATTTTGTGTGGAACTACAAAGAAAATTGTAGCTAAGGGAAAAAATATCCCACACAACCAGACCTCTTTCTTCACCTGAACACATCCAAATAAACTTTCAAGCAATTTAACAAGCATGGGGTCAGCCTTTCCTCTCAGCTATTATTTACTGTGTACACTGATGATGTTCTGAATACAAATTTATTTTAATTATTTGTGACAATATCATTGGGCATTATCTGATTTTATTGTTAACTGGGTTTCTTCCTCAAAAAATGAACTTCAGCCTCCAGACTTTTATTTTAACAATACTTCATACATTCGAGTTCTTGGAATAGACCACTTCCTTAAAAATACATGAGGATCAAGTTTTAGAAGCTTTTAATTTAGTTTCTGATGTTGCCATTTATTCTGAGGTCTAGTCCTAGAGAGATACATGTATTCCTAGACTTAGATACATTGGAGGTAGCAGTAATAACTCACTGTTTTCTTAAGAACAACCACCTCCTAACCAGACTAATATTTTTTCTTTCTCTCCATTATTAAAAAGCAGATTCTTATGATGAGATCTTTGTGTTTTAAATTCAGTGTAAAATATATGGACACACAAATCTCAGCTTTTTAACACTGCTGGCATTAACTAAAGATGTGAGCCATGACAAAAATCATCAAACTGGTAACATTTCCTCAGTAGAAGTCATCTCTCCAGATAATTATTAAAGGCCTCAAAACTCCTGACCCCCAAGTACTCTCCATCAGATACACAGTCCCAAACTGGTGTCCCCAGGTGCTGCAGACATAAATGGGCTTCACAGCCAGTAATCACAAGCTGGTTTGGACCAAGCTGTGAGAGTTATCAAATCACAGATTCTCTAAGGGCCCTCAGACGAACTGTGTTGTGGCAACTCTCACACACCAGTGACCCCCAAGATTGACATTTCAGCTTATCTTAACTGCCTCAGAGCTGACATAAAAGATGTACAACCCCTAAGTTAAAAGCTCTGCCACACACAGGGCTCTGCCCTCAGACACAGGCAACCCAAACCACTTTACATATTTATACACATGTATGCATGAACACACAGGTTTCCTATGCAAAACAAAATAATATCATTCTGTGCCAGGATTCCTGGGCAGCTTTTTCATGTGCTTGAGGTAATCCACAGTTGGGCCATGCAGGCTCCAGATCAGCACGATGGATTCTTCAGCCAAATGGTAATTTACAGTAGTCATTTCCAGAAATAGGACACTGATGTAATGGTTACACAAGTCTTTGCCTGTGTTCATTAATACCTCTGGTGTTCTGAGGTGCACAGTGTGGTACTTGTGTCCAGCTATGGTTCTTATCTACAGCATTTGGAGTGATAGCAATGAGAGAAAATAGGCATGCTTTGCCTTTATTGCAGAGGCACAGATGATGGGAGGATAGGGAATAACCAGATTCACTAAATAAATAAACAAATGAATCTGCATGCTGTTGATTCCCCCACACTTATTACTGTGTGTTCTACCACAAATATTCTCTTTGATGCTTACAAGAAAGGTAAGCTAAAAAGGCTGCAAGAATGCTTATGCCCAACTGTCTTAATTATAAACTCGTCTGTCTATAATCAAATGAAAAATAATGTCTGTTTGTAGGCCCAGGCCAAACTCCTAGGGCTATAAAGTGAGCATTCCATTATTTGTCATTTGTCATAAGCAGCATTTTATATTGCCCTGAATGCGAACACCTGCAACATTAACAACTGTGCCCAACATGCAATTAGAAAACAAAGTTTCTTGAATGTGTTTTAGTTATACATGACCTAAAACAAGCCAGAGGAAAAAAGTCATGTAGAAGAGAACATACTGATAGCCTCTGGAAAATGCTCTTTATATAAAATCCTGTGACTACAGTCACGGAGAAGGGATCTTGCTGACACCTCAGCTGCCTGTACTACACTGACAGACAAATAAGGAAATACACTGTAAGAGTTTAATTCACCAAGTGTAATGGACACCACTACAGAACACAAACCAAAAGCACTAAGGAAAAGCAATGGCATAAACTGTACACAGTGCAAATCCTGCAGCTATTTCTCAGGAGCTAAGCAAGACAAAATACACTGTCCTACTCAGTGGTTCCTACTTTCCCTGCCTATACTAACACTTATTTTTCATAGTTAAACACTTCTGTACTTTGACACATGTTTTCAAAAGAATCAAAAAAACATAATACATCCTTTCATTTTTTAATACTAAGCAATTCCTTTATATATACATATATATATTTATATAAATTTAATTCTGGTAGTAAATTTGGGGTTATTGTTCTTTCTGCTTTGATTATTTAAACAAATATTGCATTGAAAATTTCTAACAATGCCATTGCTCCTATAGACGGGGTCAATGCACAAACAGGATCCTCTCTGCCCTAGAATTATACCTTCATGCTTTGCACCAGCTTCTACTTTGCAACTAAGTTGTTTGTTCTTAATTTTTAATCTTACCTTAAGCTTCAGAAGACCTGCAGGAGTCCTGCAGACAGTTGGACAGAAAACTTCTGCTTGGTGACTTTCATTGTGCATTTTGAATGATGGTTCAGATGAGTAAGAGGTTTTCCAGTGTTAAAATAATTTCTGATGTAAATTTTACACTCCTGACAGGGTGACTACATCCAGGCTGATATGCTGCAAAAATAATAAAAATAACAACTTTCACCACCCAGAAACAGGCAAATATTTATCAACGGAAGCAGTAAATGTCTGTAAGGGTTTTCTTTTCTCTGCTTTTCCACTCTGGGGCAGGATATCAGTATTAGCTGTAAGAGAAAGGCTGCCTGCACACTGCATCTAGATATTGAACACACAAAGAAGTAGGTAGCCCAGTAAGAGTATAGAAGTCACAGTTTTGCAAAAACAACCATTTTTTTAACTGGATCATATGTTGGACTTGTAAGCAGGGAAGAACAAGACATTTTTTGTGCACACATTTTAAGTTTGCAAGGGCAGCGATTCTCAAACAATCTCCCAGACAATGACTTTGTTCTTTTTGTGTCTTCAACCCACTGCTCTCTGCTTTTCTCCCTCATCCACGAGCTTCACGATGGCACTGCACGGAGCAGTGCTCTTTGTCGGGACACTGCACTGTGCCACCAGGAAAAGCAGCAGCTCCCCAGCTGCTCCCTACACAGGCTGGGGAAGCAGAGCAGTTCCCTGCTCTGGGGAACAGGACAGAAGCAGTGCTTTGAGCTGCACACCACGTGCATTTCAGCGCTGCGGGAAGGACCCGCACCTGCTCTTGCACTTACTGTCACGTAACCCGGCAAGTAACAGAGCAAACCTGACCCAGGGAATTGGCCAGTGCAGGGGTGACATCACGGCCTCTCAAGCATCTTGTGGAATATTTATCACCAAGTTTTTCTGGCAGGCAGAGTAACCATGATACAGGCTGAGGTGGCACCTCACTTGGTAATTGCACGGGCTGTAAACTCACACTGGAGACTTCCTCAGGACAACTGTGTCATATGTCCAGGAAGCCGGAGATGGAATCAACATTGCAAGCTTAAATCTAAGATAAAACTCATCAGTGGATGCAGAATTATCACTCTCTCTCAGCAGCCAAGGGCCTCCTCCACACAGCTCAGCTTGGTATGAGCCTGTCCTGCACCTGGTGCTCTAGGAGGGACCCGTTGTGGATGTGCTAGTGTAGCCCTGGGTGAGCCACACCTCACAGAGGCAGGAATTCCTCCTGTCCTGCTCACACAATGCTTGTAGGCACCTCAAAGACTCCTTGAGCAGTATTTGAGCAGATTGACAATTCCATCATTAGTGGTTATTACAGTGCAAGTTTTACCCGTAAAAATGCTTGTCCCACACTGGATAAATATGTAAATTACCCCTCTCCATATCTTTAATAAAATTAAATGTATTTTTGTATTTATATTTAATAAAACATATGAAACACTAAATGTAACTGTACCCATGTACAATGCACAAACTCACAGCTTTCTATAGCAACACATATGCTGTTGGACTCACCAAGCAGTTTCTGTAGGGGCAGGGTGATTAATTTAAATCCATACTTCTAAACATGTGTCTCAGAGCATTAATGTATACTTTAATTACTGTGCCAAGCAGATGAGCACATAATAGCAGCTATCATTTCAGAACTTTACAGACGTGGTTCACTATTTGAAAAAACCCTTCTTAGATGAACATTTGCTTTACAAAAGCAGCAGATTCTTGATCTTATCAATGTTGCTTTATTTTAAAATCAAATCACAATTTCATGATACTCAGTATTGTTGTTAAAGCCTTGGGTTCTGCAGTTATGCAATTACATGACACCTAACAATTTTTAAGACTAAGTATATCTCTAACCATTGCTTTTTTTGCTTAAAACCCATATCTCAGCAGACCACTCTGCAAAGAAACTCTAAAGTGCTTTAACATCTTCTAGCATTTAAACTATGACATGATTTTCGAATCCAAGCTAATATTTTTCTATATTAATACCTGAAATTAGTAATGCCACACTATTAACCCAATAATCTGCTGTGAAGGCCAAGGCCAGCCGACAGCATCAGCTCCTGGCACTGCTTCCAGCAGATGGTCAGCAAAAATATCCCATGGGACAGCATGGGACAGGCCCAGAACTGTCCAGAGAGGCTCCTGTGCCACTCCTCAGCCTGCTGAGCAATACTGTAGTGTGGGCAGAATGAGAGGGACCCCCACGATGACCATCAGCCCTGTGAAAAGAGGCTAAGGGCCCTGAGTAGGCTTTGGTGACAGCCTCTCACATGCAATGGGAGGTAGGAGAAGCCAGAGCCAGGTTATTCATAGTGGGGTGAGGCAGGAGAACAAGGGACAAGAGACAGAATTTGAAATATGAAAGGTTCAGGTTAGAAACAATGGAAAACCTTTCTGCCATTAAGCCAGTCAAGCAGTGGAAGGGGCTGCACAGAGAGGCTGTGCAGTCTCCATACTCAGAGGCTTTCATGACCTAACTGAACAAAACCTTGAACCACCTGGTCTCAGCTGGCCAAGCTTTGAGCAGGAGGCTGGACTAGATGCCTGCCAAGGTCCTTCCACTCTGAAGGATGAGCCTTTGACTGCCCTGGGCTGCTGACCATTGCTGCCTAACAAATTTTCTCTGCAGCTCATCTCTTCTCAAAAGATTTTATTTGCTCTGTTCACTCTTAACACCCTTCAGACCCTGGAAAAGTGTCTTATCTGACACCTGTGGGACTTTCTTCCCTGTAAGAGCTAAGAGCTTCAGACTATTGAACCCCAAAGTATTTTAGCAAATACTCTACAGCTTACAGGTTGGTTTTGGACTTAATTGTTATTATACAATGAGTAACAACACACGCACACGTGTGCACACACACACAGAGCATTTAACATGAACAACAGAGGAGTGAAATACCTGTTAAACATTTTTTCCTCATCATGAACAAAATCCAATTTAGTTTAGGACATTTTTCCCTTATCTTTTAAAACATACAATTCCATATCTCACCTTGACATATCTTGCCTCACTGAGGTCAAAACCACAGCTGAAACAGTTGGTATATATGTATTTCCATTACTTTCCTCCCATATATGTTCTACATTTTCAGCTCCCAAAGCATAGTGCAGAGATCAGCAAGAGCCCTGTGGCAGCTTCCATGCAGAACAGAAACCCAGAGCCCACTGGCAGCCTGGCCCATGAAGTAGATTTCCACACATAGACCTGTTTTTATGGATGAGCATAACACCACCAATGCAACCATACACAAGGGAACTACGAAGCAGCAGCGTTGAGCTACCTAGAACCCAAATTATCTGACATTTGAAAATGCTCCTTAGGCTTTTACATGAGGTCCTGTGGACATTTTGGTACACAGACTTTACTGCTCCAGTCTGAAAATAGGACAGAGGGAACTCACTCAAACAAGTCTTACAAGTAGTTTGAAATACACAGCTATAACAGGTGACCCCAAAGCAACTCACACACACAGCACAAACCTACTATACTCTTATTAGAAGACCACCTGCCTAAAGCAACTGCTTTAGTTCCTGGAATGCTTCTGCTTAATTTCTTTGTCTTCTCCAGCTGGGCCCTAACTCCATTTTGCCAATGTGTGTAACTTCCCATAGAAACTATCAAATGGACAAATCAGGTTCCAGCCTCTGGAACCAAGATATTACTTAGCTCCATAAGCTATTAAGGAGTTTCAAATTAAGGCAAACAAATCTCTCAAGGCTCACTTAGAAAAAAATATAAAAACACAGGTCTAAGCTTGCCAGACTGTCTGCCTCTCACACTCATAGAAACCCGCCTCAGAAGGAAAAAAAAAAAAAAAAATCTTTATTATGTATGAGGTACAGACCATCTGCGATGGGCTTTGAGAGCCAACTTAAAAGTGGGGGGGAGGAGAGTGCTCCCAACTGCATTCACAGTCAGTGAAGAGCTTGAGACTCAGCAGCTGTCTGTGAGCAGGGAAGAGATGGTGGGTCAGGATGAATGAGGTTGCACAAGACCTGCCAGGGTCAAGGATGGAAAGGCACATTGTTACACACAAACTGTGTGCAGAAGCATATGGAGAACAGCAGCAAGAACCAAGAAAACCTCGTGGAGACAGTAAGATCATCCTATAAACAAGGTATTCTAGGAGTGCTGCTTCCCTGTCACTGCTGAAAAGTAAGGGATGATAATAATATTCCTGTGGTTGTAATACAGATCACTGAACGCCTCATGCCACGGGAAGTAAGAATGGCAACAGCAGTAAACTGGTAGCAGCAAAGAATATGGGAAGGCTTTCTTTTTTACCCTTTGTTTTAGAGAATTATACACATTTTTCCATATCAGTCTTCAAAATTTTCGTAGTTCTTTTGACACCTCTTTTCACTACTCCAATACACATATCTGTATTAGCCATTTACTGTTATGCATACCATACAGCTCAATAATGTTTCATTTCTGAGAAGGAAAAAATTACTTTATTTTAAAATTTTAACCACCGAAACTAGAGTTCGATTTAACCCTCCCTGCCCAAAAAAACCCCAAATCCCATAAGAACATTTTCTAACTAAACCCATGAGAACATTTTCTAACATCTAGCAGATTGCTACGCCTTTGTGTGTTTGCAGCTCAACAAACAGGATAGTTCCTTCAGCTGCAAATGAACTGTGACCAGGTTAATATGAGTAAACCTTGTGACTGTTGCTGATTCTGTCAGGAAGCAAATCTATTTACATCTCTGCTCAAGCCAAAATCATCAGAAGTATTTGTCCTGTTTCATAACATTTTGCTGGCTTTTTAGATGCTACAACTTAAGCCCTGCATTCACTGATATCCCTAGCTGAAACTCACTCGTGCCTGTGGGGCCAGGCTGTCACCTGGCATGTGTGTATGGGCTGATCCTGTAAATACTTACCAATGGTGGAAGAGGCACTGGTGACTCTGGCCGTCACAGCCCAGGCTCCCTGTTCACAGCGGTCTGCTCCACCTGGCTGCTGGAGATGAGGGCTCTCCACACTGAATCCGTGGGCTCAGACCTCGGGTGTGCTGCAGCAGCTCCGCAGTGAGCGATGCCCTTCCGAGGGCCAGAGCCGGACCTGCGGTTTGCAATGAGGCAGCTCAGCTGTGGCTTCTGCTGAGGAAGCACTAATCCCCAGGGAAAGGGTGGGCTGGGGAGTTTGGGGCAGTAGCAACTCCAAGCAGCTTCGAGGAGGCTTGCCAAAGGTTGTCTGCCAGCACCCCAGCTCTGCTCCTGCAGAGCCCGCACACACTGGGGCCTTCAGCGACATCCACAGCTGCACAGGAGGCTGAGGCCTGCTGAAAACAGGCACCTTCCAAAGGGGCACGAGGACATCGCTTTCACTTTGCTCGAGCACCACCAAGACCAGGAGAAACAGCGCAGGAGTGCTGTGCCTAAATTTGCACATTTATTTAAAATAAGGTCAATTTTGCATACCTGTGCCAATATCTGTAAAAAATTTACTGGCCGTGCCCCTGCAAGTCCACACTGGTCTGTATACACTAAGCATCAATTCAGATGAGCCCTTGCTATGAGAACGCCTTTTACCCACCTATGTAGGAATACGGTTATGCCTAAGCAGGGAATTTCAAGTTGTTTCCCAGACTGTTCCTGAATCCAACTGCAACCTGTTTATTTTGACCTCAGTTCTTAGAAACTGTTGATGCCACGGTAGAAATATGCTGTGTGTTCCAACAGGCAACAAACAGTCCTAATGAGAGCACACTCCATCTGTGCTGCCAGAGCACACAGCCTCAGCCTATAGCTCGGGTACGCTGGAGCTGAGCGTGCAGGGACGAGCTCACGCTGCGAGGGACGTCCTGGCACGGCAGAGCTCCCCGAAAGAGGCCTCTGGGAGAGTCCCGAGGCAGCCAGGGTAGGCACCAGCAGCACTTGAGCTCTCCCCTCCCTCTTCTGAGTTTGCAGAGTGCAAGCGTTTACATTTTTTAAACGTTTCAAAACTACAAAGTAAAGAAAGCTGACTTAAAAACTGCCCAGTGCTCTCAAAAGGTAGGAGATAAAGCATGAAGAACATATGGCACTATTTACAGCCGGCTCGCACACTGAATTCAAGGGAATTTTCCATCAGCCTTGTGCTCTGCAAAAGGTATATTACAGAAAAATGCATGTGGGGATCCTTTAATTTCTCTTGCATCTTCTCTTATAAGATGCAGCTGGGGAGCAACACCCACTGGTATTGGTAGCATGAAATGGCGATCCTTTCCTGTTACCGAGGTCTGGTACAAATTACCATGGATTTAGAGGCACTATATAAAAGACAGTGCTGATTTGTTTCTAAATTTGTATCTTGATTAAACTGTCAGGCTAGAGCACAAATGCAGAGCTCACCTGACTTCAAAATCCTACAACAATAAATTATCCAAGCAGTGGAGTACAATTTGAAAATGCTTATAAATGGATCAATACTATGCTTTATGTTTAGATTTTACATCTCGGTCATGCCAAATCAAATGGAATAGAAGCAGCACTTTACATTCACACTGTAGACTCAGTGTGCTCCAAATAAAACTGTATGTGAGGGGAGACTGTGAAGCAGGATTTTAAAAACCACCAAGCTGGCCAACAGAATAACAACTGCATTATTATTTTCAGAATTATTTTTAGCTGTGTTGTGGCAGACAAAAAAATAAATATAAGGGGCCAAAACTCCTATTCTCAGGATCTTGCATGCAAACGTGCATAGGTCAGATCAGTGTTTTTCAGCATTTATCTGTGTAAATAGAGCAGAATTTTGTCTCATCCATTAAAACGAAGTCATTTACTCTGGAATAGCTTCAATGATACTGAATATATTTTAACTATCTAGAATCTCAACATCTAGGGTTAGTGCTGCAAACACACATAGGCATTGTGGTCTAATGAAAGAAAAAGTCAACACAAACATCATGCAGCAAAAGTGAGATAAGCCATGCAGAACTTCCAAAAAGTAGCTTAGGAATTAAACTACTATTATTAAATCTACTGTTATTGAACTATGACTGTTAGAACTTTCACAGTTTATTGAACCATTCTGCATAATGCAAATATTATAAAACAGAACAGATCAGTTTTCCATCATGATTTCAAACCACTGCTGTTCCTAAAGCTTTTGCTTTTTAAACTGATGTTCTTGTATGTTCGAACACAATTTTTCTACTTGCTTTTACATGGTATCCATGTAAGAAAAGAGATATTCTAAATTAATTCATCAACACACACCAGTTCAGGCATGTTTTTATACTCTCAAAAGAGGGTAATTGATCGTCCCCTCTCCCCAGTTTCAAATGTGGAACTTGGCTGCTATGGGCTCTTTCCCACACAAATCAAGCCCTAGCTCTTTTGAATTGAAACAATATGGGATGATTATTGTGGGAAATTTTTTACTGTTACTGTAATTTAAAACTTTCTGTACCTAATTTTGCATTTTCTATAAATCAAAAACCCATTTCACTTAGGGCTACAATTAAACAGAGGAAATCAAAGACTAACTTCTAAGCAAGTCTTGCTATTAATCATAGGACAAACTAGTAATACAACTACTTTTACTGCAGTTCCTTTCTGCCTGAGAACTACATTTTCATCTGAAGCTCTTTAAAGTTTCAGGGTTCTAAAGGGTTCTTTAGAGGAGACTGTGCCACAGATGAGACAAATTAAATAGAGGTACAGTGAATGGGAGAGCACCATGTGCTGTTGAAGACGAGCCTGCCCAGCAGTCCAGCACAGGGCTACTGCAGAGACAACTACTCAGGGTCTGACGCTGCCATTCCAGAAGCTACCATGCTTCTTCCTTCACCTGGAGCAGCCACGGAGTCACGCCTGCTGCTTTACATATCTGAGCTGAAATCAGCATCTTTCTTCCTTTAAATGAAAAATCTATAAAAGCAGTGGATTTCAACACTGAAGTTTGCATTGAGAACAGGACACACAAACGCAAAATTGAAATCAGAATGCAAAATGAAACTGTGTGGAATATGAAAACATAGGTCTTCTGTTTTTTCAAATTGGAAATTAGATGATGTATTTTTATTTTCTAAAAATAAAAAAATGCATATTGATTGCTAGACAAAATAAAACATGAATTTTCAAATCAACAGAAACATGTTTCACCCAGCTGTCTTTATTTTTTTTCTCTGTCTCTGTTTCTCCAAGAAAAAAAAAATTATGTAATTTCTTTTTTTCATATATTTTAGGGAGAGGTTTAATGTCTCATGGTGCTAGTCTTTGCAAAACTCCTACAGAGGTACAAGTCATAGAAGTCATCACATTATTTACAGCAGTACATCTACAATAAGAATAAGCAATACTAGCAACTTACTCATAAAATATGTGCTCAAAAGAAAAATTGGCTTCCAGTTAAATAGTCCACAATGTGTATATTCCATGTTAAAGAGGAGCCTTTTATCGATTGCAAAGCAAAATTCAAATGTATCTTGTAAAAAGTTCCACTTTTTAAAATCAGACACAAAGAAAACAGCTGTGAGGAGTTTGAGGCGTTATTGGAAGGGCTTCTTACACAAACAAAACAAAAATTTCCCAAAACTGACTTATGACTCTAATAAAGTGATTCAACCAAAGATGAATGGAAATGGTTTCACCTCTGAGCAGAACTAGATTTCAAAAATAAATTACTTACTGAGGCTATAGATTGAAACATTGTTTTACCATTAATTTTCTTCCTAACTAAGATCTCTCACGTACTTGCAACTCTCACTGTCTCTGACAATGAACTCCTGCAGCAATCGAAACACCTGTTTCTCAAGAAGTGCACTGAAACCATGTCAGCCTGGCTGTGGCACCAGGAGCTCCCAGGCCTTTGCTTCAGGCTGCTGAAACCGGCTCATCCCTTTGAGCAAACCTTTCACCTAGAACAACAGGGAGCTTCTTCTGCCTTCCTCTGATCTGTGGATCAGTCAAAGGCAGGCAGCAACCACACTGGAGATGCACGAGCAAAACAATGCCTGCAAACTCAGCTTTGCCTACCAGGAATGTTGGAAAGACTGGATGTCAATTGACCTAAAGGATGAAGAAAGAAAGAGTGGAGAAAACCCAAAAAATCAAACATGCAAGTTTGGAAGTCTCGCGCAAAGAGCATGAGAAAAACCCGGAGCACTCACTCCATGTAGATAGCTACAAACCCTGCCCAACTCCACAGTCCAGACTGAAACATCTACACCTTCTCTTTTTCTGTTTAGGTTTATCACATTAATTTCTCCCATTTGACCTCAACTGATACTGCAAACAAGGGAGGGGAGCTGCCGGCCCCAGCCAACTTACACACCCCTGAGCTCAGGACGTCCATAAGCGGCTGGGCCTGGAAGTGGGAATGAGAGTCCAGGACTACTAGCTACCCAAAGCACTCCTGAGCCAGCTGGAGACACCAAAATAAACACCAGCACTGCAATTTACGGGGCCAGCAGCACCCAGCTGAAGATTTTCAGAGCCATTAATAATCTGACTATAAAACTGCCAAATTGGGCAGAGGGATACTAAGAAACATTTCAGAGAAGTCTGGCTGCAGGACTCCTGTATTTCTACCTTTGGTTCAAAGCACCGATTTGCAAGTTGGCACCAAGCAGCTGCAGATGAGGGGAGAGGGGATGTGGTGGAGAGGTGGAGAGGACATGTAAAGAGGACACAGAGTCCCAGTCCAGGACTACATGTGGGTGCACAGGTCAGTCCTATGCATAAGCACCTGCAGGACTTGCTTTTCACAGGCACATTTATTAAAAAATGCAGGGAAAAACTAAACCCAAACAGCTTTTCCAGTGTTTCTGAAACACCCTGGCCTGCTGGAGCCGTCCACACGGTGGAACCAGTGTGGCTCCGTGCACTCAGCTGCTCCTCGTTGAGCACCCCGTGTGCAGCTGGGGCGCTCCAGGGTGGCCATGCTCCTGGGGAATGGACACAGAGTGCCCCACACATCTGCTCCTCCTGCCACTGCAGTGTCACCGTGCCCGTGTGGACAGACCTGCCTCCTGGCTCCCAGAAACCAAGCTCCTAGTGCAAACAGAGGAGAGGCTGCTGCAAAAAGAAAGAAACCCTGAACTCAATTACATTTAGGCAAGCAGTAGGATAAAAAGAATAGAATTGTCAGAGAGAAAAAAAAAAGAAAAAGAGCCAGCAAACAAAACATGTAAAATATGCTTGTGTCTTTATTTTTAAAAGTTGCCTCCCAGCTTTCTGTTCTGCAGGGAGCACATAAAATGTTATGATTTATAAGTTCTAGTTTTCATGGTTATTGTTTAGTATTCTGTAAAGGTTCAGGGGGATTGTTTTTTTTTTTCTTTTGGATTTTTTTAATGCAATGATCTACCTAACCTCCCCATATAATCTTAAAATGCTATCAACATACCAGATTTTAATTACTTGCACAGCAGAATCCTAACACGGAAGGATAAGAGACCAGGCAATTTCACAGCATCTTTCTCCCAAGCTGCTCTGATCCAACCTGGATTTTGATTTCAGGTATATTGATGCAGATGCTGAGTGGGTTAGTCTCTCCTATTATTTATCAATGCATAAAACAGAGTGATTACTTTACAAGATAGTGGTGATGAAAGAAACCTCATGGCAAGCAATACATAACCTTTCCACTTTGGTAAGGAATACTAGTGAATTTTTGGAGGCAAGGCCTCCCAAAGCTATGAGAAAAAGCCTCCATTCAAAGGCAGTCAAGGCCTAGAACAGCAGCTACACCCCAGATCTGGGCTATGAGATACTGTTTGTGGAAGGGCAGTGCTGAACCCCTCAAATTCTGCAGGCTCTGCATTCTGAGCAACCTCCCCTTCCCAGATCAGTGCTCTTTGCTGTGCATTTGCTGTACGTGGTTTGTTCAGACATTAGCTGTTTCTCACACCAGAAATCTCATGGGCAACACCAGATTTATCTCCAACTTACAAGGGAGATGCTGAGGCACAGAAAGAGGAGGAAACTTGAGGAGGCTTTTACTCTTATACCTAAGGCTGAGTGAAAAAGAATCTCCCAACTTCTCACTCACTTTTTCAAACAAGGGCACCACAATTGCCGTTCCATAAAGGCCTAGTTTCTGGACAGTAGTATGTCTAGATGCGTATTTTACAAATTAAAGGCTGTAAGAAAAGAGAGAAGAATGACTAAATAAAATCTGTGATCAAAATAATCTGCAGTCCCAGAAGTGTTAATTATTCTTTGTACCCATTATTTCTTCCACTGGCTTCTACAGTAGTAGCTCATGCTACACAACAGACACAAAAAAGGTGGGGGCTATCTGATTTATCTTTACCTGAAGTGATCTGAGAGGGGCTTAAACTTTATGTAGGCCTTGAACTAGCCATCAGCACGAAGGTGAAATTCACTCTGTGAAGATTGGCTTTATTTTTTTTAATTGCCATTAGAAGCAGTACCCATTACAGCTACTGGTAACCTGTGACAACTTTTTTGTCCCGAGTGCTCTATGGAAATGCTCACACAGAGCCAGAACAGAGGCTTGTCCTGGGTTCACTTTATGATGCTCATTATCCCCATTCATCTGTGTAGCTCAGAAAATAAGGTTTTGTACCTTTAAGGTTGGTTCTGAGAGCGAAGAGGGGGATGAAGAAGCACAGAGTTTGTTTTCACACTTCATTCTTNGGCAAGAAGTTTTATTGTTTAACACTGTTCATTTTTTGTGCTGCTGAATGCTTTTCCTGTTAAATAAACAGTTTTTCCCAATTTTTTTCTCCAAGGAAATATTTTTCCCGAACCAGTTGGGGGAGGGGCTGCTTGAATTTGCTTTCCAGAGGATTTTCTCTCTAAGTTTGCCCTAAACCAGGACAAGGCCGCAAGTGCACTGGCAAAGTGGTTTTTCAGCTTGATCTCTTGGTGTTAATTGAATTGTAAGATTTTTCTATTTGTTCTTCCACTACTTGCAACCTTAAAACTAATATACACAGTTAAGGCATAGGCCTAGTTCTTCACAGATTAATGTTCAGGAGAGCTTCTTAGCACTTCCTACTGAACCTTCAATTGCTCTTCCATTTAACGTTTTAGGTTAGATTGTGTCTCAGGAGGAACACACTGAGCAAGAAAAGTTACAAAATTCAGGAACTGCATACAGGTGCACTTACCCCCCTGTTCCAGGTGAAATCCAACCCACCACCAGGCCTGTGTGGACTCTTTGGTGTATTCAGCTCAGCAGGCATCAAAAGTTAAAAAGGTTGGAGCAATTATTTCAACAATAATGGAATTTTAGTGCTTCTGTGTCCAGCCCAGAACCTTATATGGGTGCAAACCAGCCATATCCAACTGACACTGTAAAGAAATCTATTTTGGGAAGAGAAATATGCTCATACTTTAAGTTCCTTCCAACTTGATAAAATTGATTGCCCGCAGACATGGCCCGCAGTGTCGTGGACCAAAGGGACCTGCACCAGCAAGGACACACATACATGTATGGCACCTTCCACAAACATGAAGATCTCCTTAGAAAATTCCACTTATCCTATGTTCACTGACTTTCACTCTGGCCTGCTCCTTACAACAGTTACAAGCACCTTCCAGTTGGCTCTCCTGTCCCAAACCAGCCCTTTCCTTGAGACTCCAGGCCACCTTGTTCCCAGCTGGCTGCACCTGCAGCCATGTGCTATTCCTTAATATATTTTAATTAATTCATTAAATAGAAATCCTTAATCTTCTCTTAAGCAACATTGTTGAGTTTTGATTCCTGAAAGCATTTTGGGGAAAACAAAATGCAAGCGCCAGATAGATACCATTTCTATGCTGTTAAATACCACCCCTAAAAACATTTTGTGTTATAGAGAAGTAATCACTACTTTAAGTAAAGTGCTAAAGAGCATCTTAAATGTATACATTTGAATACTGTCCATGCAACTTCACTTTTATTTCACACCTATTCACATCAAATAGGAGTCCACTCATACAAAAAATACTCAGATCTCATATGTGAGACATATACATAGTACCGTAGGCTATACTTTAAATTAAATAATTTTATGGAGACATTCAAAGGTACCAATAAGACAGTAGAAATAATTGTTTTAGTATAATTTAAAATGTAAATGTCATGTAATGTGTAATTTAAATGTAAATCTGCACCTTAAACCTTCAATCCATCAATGCAAATCTCCATTTAAGAAACAAAATTTCCATGTGATCATGTTAATTCCTCCTTCTATAATAATTATAGAATGAGAAACATATAACCTTCAATTAAAAACTGGTAACTAGCTATCTTCATAACAGATTGAGTTGAAAAACTGTTTTTATAAAATGATTACTAATAAAAATAAATTTTAAAATGTTAATTATTTATTCACATAATAACTAAGGAAAAAACCCGTATATGTCACACTGCATTGGAACCAAAACTAAACCTCACGATGAGCCCCTGCAGCAAAATTATATATGTGCTTTGGGCCTCTAACAGGGTTTCCATCCATTCTGGGATGTGATCAATTCCTTCCGTGCACCCTGCAATTCATAAACGCGTGCTGGAGTAGGAGGAATGCTGATGCCGTGTCCCCTAAAACCAGAAAGCAGGCCTCTGACACTCCTTGGGTTAAACTGGATAAAGCAAGAAGGTACAAAAGCTCACTGCCCAAGCCTGAAGGTTGTGCAGAATGTAGCATTCTTTAAATGCACTTTAAGAGTCATTCGAGTTCAGGCTTCCTGCATCAGGTTTTTAAATTAGTGTTAGCTGGGTTTGGAAGTACAATCCAAAACCCTCTGATATCTGTGGGAGACTTTCCACTGACTCAGGACTGGATATACTATTTTGTTTCCTATAGACAAATTAGACAATACATCTTATTTGCCAAAGGTAACAAAACTATCTTGAGAACTCTCCTTTCTTAAAAAAAAAAAAAAAAACTGCAACCAGAGAGAAAAATAAATATATACATAAAAAAAGAAGAAGAAAATAAAGAATGATTTATCAAAGAGGAAAATCTTTTGAAAATTATACTTGCTGTATATACAAATGTAGAAGTAAATATACCAGAGCTCTTTGTGTTTGAGTAGCAAAACAAATACAGTGATCAAAATCTCTTGGATGCAACAAAACAGTCTTCCTAGCCTTTTACAGACTGCATTCCAATAAAAAGCGAGAGCAGCTCTGAAAAGATTGCCAATGAATTTAGAAGTCCATTTCAAAGCTTCGTGTTCACCAACACAGAGCTGCCTGAACTGAAACAACTGTCCATCTGAGACACTGTCAATATTTGTAGCTGCTTTATGGTTATTACATCCTGCAGATGAAAATGCAAATGAACTTTCCCACAGAACAACCCCTCCTCGATCACCTATGCTACTGTGATTCCATGAGACCAGTTACTGTGAGCAATACTTTAGAAATAATAACATAACTTGAGTAAAAAAACAGCAGTTGGTGATCACTTTTACAGGCCCCTTGAACTGACTCCTCTCTCTGAGGAATTAACTTCAGTGTAAAACACCCTGGCCTTGCAGAACTGTGAAAAACAAAAACGCTCTGCTCTCACATATTTCTCTAAGCTACTCAGTTCAGCAGCCTGTTCCTCTAGCATTAAAATAAATAGACTTGATGGTGCTGGTCCTTGTCTTCTAGCTCCTGTTTGCAGGGTACTTTCCTACTTTCGAAACTACATAAAACAAGAATAAAAATCAGAGAAAAATAAAGAAAACAAGACCAGCCTAAATAGTACTGTTTTTTCTAATTTGGCACTCCAAAACTATTTGCCTCTGTAGTTATAAAACCATGTGAACTCTTTTATTGCTGAAATTGTAGCTGCTCTCTCCTCTGGAAATGTCTGCTTAAATTGACAAAAGAACTTCAGGAGCTGAATGAATGCCACAGCAAACATATCTGTGTGAAGGTATCTGAATAAATGGGGGTCAGCAATTCAAATGCAATCAATCAAGGGCTGTAGAAAATGATGACTTAATTAATATTTGATAAAGGTATATTGGTTATTATAATAGTAAACTCATTTTTCCTCAGTTCCTCTTCCCTCCCCTTTGCAAAATGTTCGATCGGTGTGCAAAGGAATTTACTTTTCTATTTGTGCTTTAACAAGTTTGAAAAGAGCAAATCACTTTGAAACTCCACACAGATTGGACAGGAGCTAAATGTTTTCCTTGGCAGATAACAGGATACGACGGTTGAGGTTAATTTAAATTTACATGTGTAAAAATAAATAGGCAGTATATTGCCATCTCAAATCTATAGACTCCTTCCAAAAAGGCTGCTCTAATTTAAATAAAGAATGCATAAAGTAATGCATCAGCTACATACCAAATATCCACCCAACATTCCCTCTTTTTTATTCATAGAACACTCATTTGGAGCACCGGTGAGATAAAGCCCTTTGGAGCACCACTCTGCCTGCTCCCCCCCACACCCCCTTTTTTTTTTTAAAGCAAAACAACAAAGCATGATTCACGCTTAGATGTGTATTTTGGAGCACCATGCCTAGACAATTTTTATGAGAGTTTTGAAAAGTTTTGAGGGAGACCCTAAAAAACCACTGTAGCAGTCAGATCTTTATTTGAAACTATAATGAATATAGTTTTAATCCAAATCCCATTTTTCAAATTTCCATTTGAAAAATGGAAAAACCCCTGTTGCCTTCAGAGGCCTTTGGATCAGATTCTTTGTTTCCAGAGGTACAGAACAGCAAATTTCAACCGTATGCAAGAACGAGGAGTATACAACTACTAAATAAACGGTAACACTAATCTGTGAAAAAAGACGGTTTTTATAAAGGGCAACTCAAAATGATGAGATGTCATATTGGATGGCATATTTTTTTAAAAAGACAGGCTGCAAAGGGCTGGATCCTGGGCATTTTATTCCTACATATGCCTCTACGATTGAAGGCTTCTTGAACAGAATTACATTCTATTTTGGAGATCATAAGTCAAATTTAAATAAAACCCTTTTTGAATTAGAGACTTAAAATATCCTCTGTGAGTGCAGAGGAATACCTGTGGACAGATTTCTGCACCATTCCTAAGAGAATCACACACTGGTTTGCTCTCTAGTGAAAACTTACAGGCCAGAATTATTAGTGATTCCACAAATGCGCGCACAGGCTATGTCAGTGAGTATCTGGTGGAGGGGGATTGCTGCAAAGCCCATCAAACTCAGCTCAACAGAATTCAATGTACTGTGGCTCAGGTATGGAGTCAGATGCATAAACAAGTACAGATCTCCACACCCCACAGTACAGTTTACAGCAGATAAACCCAGGACTTACACAAGCGTGTGTGCACTTCCAAACATCTACCCATCCATTTTCTAGCTACTGGCATCTCTGCTGGGGAACGTCTATTGTGCTGGCTACAGGGATTCCAACTTTTTGTCTTCTGGCTGCAAATGTGAGTGTAGCTAGCTGCACGCATGGAGAATAAATGAGCACTTATCTCTGCGACAATCAAACGCGCTGGGCGAGCACACGCTGCACGAACGTGCACGCAGCTATGAAGGAACACGCTCCACAGAGAAACAAAGACACGCAATCGTATTTTTAAATGATTTTCCCCCCCTTCTTGGACAGGTACAGGCGCCATAAGCCAGCATTAGAACTGTGGCAGCATGGCTTTGTTGTGCATCTCAGACCTGCACAAGCACCGCCACTGCGGGGGGAAGAGGGAGGGCTGATTACTGGCACCTGCTTCAAGCTGCGAGGGACTGATGCAGTTAGCAGGAAAAATGCCTAATTAGAGCGCATTTCCATTTTCCTGAGGGAAGGTGTCACGATCGCAGGCCTGCCCCTGCCCTGAGCACCCATGTGCGTGGCAGACTCTGAGCACCAAGGCCCTGCCAAGGTTTATGGAACATGTGGCACACGGATGGAGGCCGAGTGCAGCACAGAACCCGTTCTGCTCGCAGGGGAGCTGATGAAGCATTGAGTGGATGTGAATTACATCGCCCCCCTGCCCCCCCAAAAAATCCTTTTTTTTTTCCTGAAGAAAACCGGAAGAAAAAAGGCATTCCTTCCACTCCTTTTATTTCTCCTTAGCTGCTATCAAAGGTTCATGAATACTTGGCATGTAGTATGAGAAGACAGTGCTGTACCCACAGAGCCACACAAAATACAATCCAGCCTCACAGTCCTACTCATCTTACGTATTCAACAAAGATGAGAACCCCAGACTGCACTCACATCTTGAGGAGATAACTCCTGCTCCATTCTCTTTTCCTTTCTCCTCTCCACCTCCTCCTCCCTTTTCCCACTCCTTTACCCACAATAAAACCTCTCTTACCCTGATCCAAACCTGGCAACGTTCATCCGGACGAAATGACGGTGAATTTTGAAAAGTTTGGCCGGACGGCCCACTTGCTGTCTCTGGCAGTAAGGATCCCACAGCGGCCCGCCTGCCTGCAGATCCCGTTCCTGTGGGATCACGGCTATGCCATGCACGGCGCACGGCTCTGCCCAGCGCTCCGCACCCCTCTCAGGCCTACGACACATGGACCTTGCCCTTGTGATTCCCTGCTCTCCACGCTAGTAGGTAAAAGCCAGATTTTCAGCCAAGATAGGTGGGAGGTTAACAAGAGACAGTTCATTTATCAGCAACTCCTTAAATTTCCTTTCGGAGGACAAAATTGCATTTCGAGGATTGAGATGAGGGAGAAACACTCATTTTGCCCTCAACTTGCTCTATCTCAGATGATTTTCATTGTGTTTCGCTCAATTATTATCTGAAAACATGCCAAACTTCATCCTAGCCAGCTATATTTAAAAAAATCTTTTAATTTGCAAAGTATTGTCTATGCTTTTCATTTTTCATTCCATGCACCAAACATTTTGTATGAGAATCTTAGCAGTCCAACACAAAACACTTTTAAAATGTAAATGCTCCAGCTCACATGCATAATTTCTGAAGACATTCATCTGAGGGGCTGAATAGTTCTATCAGCAGTTATATTTCAAGTTACAGACTAAAAATAATTTTAAATCTAAACCCTGGAAATTGCCTATCTAATGAACAGATTTAATCCCTCTTCAATTAACATGCACGTGGTCTTTATACACTGCTATGTTAATTTTCAGCATACTTATAGAAACCCTCACTGTGAAATAAACCAGGCAATTCTGCTTCTTTTACTTGCAGAGATAATTTCTAGCAAGCCTCCACAAAATAATGAACTAATATGTGAGAAACAATTTTATATTCCTTTAAGCTAGTCCTCATCAACAAAACACCCCCCAAGTATTACAACCTAAAGATAAAAAAAACTTCTTTAAATAAATAGCATCATTAGGAGCAATATTGCCGAGTACTCTGAAATTTCTCATTGAGGAGTGTTCAGCAGTTTGTGAACCCTCAGCTAATATTTTATTTGCATTGTACTGTGTAGCTGCTACAGGCCTCTAAAAACTACTTTGAAGAAATTAATTTTAGCTATCACCAGGCCATATGCTCCTAAATTCCTTTCTTAATCTACACAGTTCACTAAAACATTCTCTAGTTACTTTGAGCATGATCAGCCAATAAATACTGCTTTACTACTTACAGTTATGAGTTGTATTTCAGTTTATGTTGCCATAAAACACTTCTAATGCAATGCCAATATAGAGACGGTCTTGATAAAATGCTGTCAATGGCCTGAATTTAAAACTGTTTTTGTATAAATCACTAGGTATTTTCAAATTTTTTTTTTGCGGGGGTGGGGGGCGTATTTATTTGGTTGGTTTGGTTTTTTGAGGTTTTTTTGTTTGTTTGTTTTTTGCGGAGAAAACCCCCAAACTAACTTGTATTTGGTCTGTTATTTACTTTAAATCCTAGATATAAATAAAATTAACAGGAAAAGATTAAAATATTTTACACAAGCCTCACATTTTTTCCAGTGTGCAGAAAAAGCATTTTGGTTTAGAAATATGTATGAAAGGACTAGTTTCCTCATAAAGTGCCCGAAAATATATTTATTTTCAGATACTTCAATTTCCACATAGATTAGTCTATATGAAGAATTGAAAATACCTATTATCATAAGTCTGGCAATTTCACAGTAGTAATAAATCCTAAGTGTTTAACTATCTGTCAAATTGCGCCTAACTCGGTACATCTCTATCCACATGCTACTTTGGTCTATAAATGGCATTACTCTAATATTCTAGTATTCTACTTAAAATAAATTCCTTCATTAACACCCAAAGAGAAAGAGAGTGGGAGTGTGCGTGAGCATGTGCCAGGGCGCATACGTAAAAGATAAAAAGAAAATACACTTTTGGCGCTTTTGGACCTTTAAAGGCCTTATAAAATAGCATTTTTAAAAATATATGATAAAAATGGTAATTAGAAACTAATCCTGAACATTTCCAGGTATCAAAAAAATTTAAGCATGAATGATGAAAATATTTACATTCAAAATCACGTTGCTAAGAAAATCAGGAAACATAATTGTGATGAGATACAATCACTGAAGAGCATCAGATAGTTACCTGCAAAGCCAGGAGTCGAGCAATGCCAGCAGGTCCCTTCTCTCGTATGTGTCCCTACAGATAAATCCCACGGACTGGCTGGTGGCTACCTTACAGCTGCTCTGCACAGGGATGCTTAATAATGCTTCACACAGACTGAAATATTAAATAAATGTAAAAAACTTGCACCGCCCAACTTTGTTTCTTCTCTTAAGCTCCCTTCTATTTTTATTTTTTAGAAGGGAAAGGGGAAGCGCCATTCAGGAAAGCAGCTATATTGTGCTCAATGAAGGCAGGACTGGCACAAGTCCTAGAACATTTGCATTCAGAAATAAAAGCTGTGATCGACCTTTGTCTGCTAAGAAAATGAAGCTTGCTGGTTTTAAACAGGCTAGCGAAGGGAGGGGCAGACTCGATAGAGAGGGAGAAGAGAACCTAAAAAACAGCAACAATAGCAAATATTAGTCTATCACATCCTTAATAGGCAGCAAAGCGATCCTCCCGAATGAGCCTGGACCTCGCCGGGCTGACAACGCACTCCTGGTTAATCATAAATTATCAGGCAGACGCGAGCCAATGTGCCGATCCCCACGTAGTTCCCGAAACTTGATTTTCCCACTTGGCATCCCCTGCGCTCCGGCGGGAGCAGCTTACCCTGGCAGGGCGGGACGGCGGCCCGGGAGCCGCCGATGGATGCGGCGCTGGGTGTTCCCCTCGCAGCTCCGCAGTCCCCGGGAAGGCGGGCGGGAGGCTCCGGGCGAGGCGGCGCATCTGCGCGGCCGGGCAGGCCCGGGAGGCGACCTCGCCCCGCGCCCCGCACCGGCCCCGCAGGCAACAATGGGCGGCTGCGAGGGGTGGCAGGGACGGCGGCGAAGGGAAGGGAGCAGAGCAGACAGAAAGGGAGAAGAGAGGGGAGGGAGGGAGCGAGGGAGGGAGCGAGGGGGAGAGACGGAGGGAAAGAGGAGGGGAGGGGAAAAAAGAGAAGCGTGTTAAGCTTGTCTGGTAGTTAACAAGTCTTGAATGAAGAATGTTAGCAAACAGACAAACAGCATGTCTGATGC
>VWZP01008617.1:73652-112494 GCA_013396995.1 Dicaeum eximium | reverse complement strand
CTGAGCAGTGCTTGACATCAGCTTATACCACTTTGCCTGAGTATTTCCTCATTCCTCTTCCCATCCTTGCTTTTACTGTCTTTACTTCTCAGATGAGTGTATGAAACAGTCTTTATTTGAGAGACAGAAAGGGTATCCAAAAGAAGGCTTACTGTAATCCAGTCCTAGAGGAAATTTAGCTTTGGAACAAGGTGGTTCTGTAAAGAAACAAAGCAAATACATCTAATGTTGAAAAAATCCTATTTTTACAGTTAGGAGGAGACAACAAGGTGAAGGGGTTATTCTTCAGGAAACTTGTGAGGAAATCTGAGACAGGCTGTGCAGAAAAATACTGAACATGCTGGAGGGGGTTCTGCAGATGGCAAATGTTTCTCCTGGTGGAAAATGTTGATAATTATCTTGAAAAGGAGGTGTTAGACAGAAGTAGCTACAAGGAAGGTAGGGGACTGAAAGAATTTGAATAGAGGAAGCACTGTCTTGAAATACGAACTGAATATGAATGTTTGGGTTTAGGGTGCATGACTGGAATTTCTCAGTGTGGCTGTGAGGAAATTGTGTAGGCTGTTGCAAATGGCCCTTCTTTCAGTATGAGCTGTGTATTTAATGCAAAGTAATGATATCCAAGCCTGCTTTAAATGAGGCATCTGCATAGCCAGGTTCAGAGCAGCCTTACCCTTCATGTTCCTTATATTATGTCCAACTAGAGTCTAAAACTCAGGTAAAACCTGCCAATGTATAGCTGCAGTTGTTATTTCAGTAGTTTAACAAAATCATTTTCCTATAAGCAAAATCAGAGGCATCGGCTTCAAGCTGTCAAAGGCAATTTTGCCTGGGAGGAAACTGGCTGGTCATGGAGACGAGCCGGGAATCTGTGAGCACTTGACAGGCACTGAGTGAGTTCCCCTCCCTGCGAACGAGCAGCTGATGAGTGAACAGCAGAGTCCAGCAGCGCTTTTTGATGGCAATGCCAAAGCCTTTTACCAGCAGTGCAGATGGAGTTTTACAGAAATAGTCACACAAGCGTTTCTGCTGCCATTATGAGGGGAATGGTGTTTTTTAAATACTGGAAGCAATATAAAGCTAGAAAGCAGACATTGGAAAAATCTTGTAAAGGTATGTGTGTATTGAGGGCATTGTTCAGGAATGCTTCTCTCTGTCCCTCCATCCAGGGCCGAGATTCTGCCTTGTAGGCGGCAACACCTCTGTGTCAGATTGTCACAGAAAAATCCAGGTTCAAAAACTTGTGAAGTGAAAACTTGACTTATGCAGGGTGTTGGGGAGGAACTTCACAGTTCCCTGTTGAAAAATATGACAAGCTGATTAAATCAATGGACCAAAATATACCCAATGTTTTAAATGTGGAAGCAGAAACTGTGATTTTCCTGAAGATACCAAATATCAGTTCACAGCCTTGGGTTGTCTCATTTGCAACAACTATAGCCTTCTGAAAAATAACTGCTAGCAAAATGGCTAAAAAATTGAAAGAGCTCAAGTTCCAGCTGTCTATAGATCTTCCTCAGAGAGGTGTGGTCACAAGGGATTTGGCAGGTAAGACTGAAAATGGGGAACTACCCATTGCTGGATGTGAAGGGTCAGTATTAATAAGCATGACAATTACTAACCCTGCTGATTTACTTTGCTGCTTTTAATTGTGTATCTGTAGATATAAAAGAAAGTATTGGATAAACCTGATTCATTAAAAGCAATTGATATTGAAGGTCACTATATGTACTGAAGAATTTCAGTGCTCATCAAGAACTTCTGTTCCATAGCAGGGGAGGTCTCTATCTAAGGTATCTCAACTGTCTGGTGACAAAAATGGGGTAGTCCCAGGCTGTGATTATTCTTTTGATGATGGTTTCTTATCTGTCTGCCAATTCACTGGGTACAAAAGCAACAGGATTATTATGGATAATAGGAAGAAATTCTTTCCTGTGAGGGTGATGAAGCACTGGAACAGTTTGCCCAGAGATGTTGTGAATGTCCATCCTTGGAAGTGTTCAAGGCTAGGTTGGATGGGACTCTGAGCAGCCTGGTCTAGTGGAAGGTGTCCCTGCCCATGGCAGAGGGTTGGAATTAGGTGATCTTTAAGTTCTCTTCCAACCCAAATCATTCTATAATTCTAGGATCCAGCTGGACAGTTGGAGAACAGGACCAGATAAAGACTGATTAGCATATGTGGACTTTCACTGACACCCCTTTTTCCCCCCACTGAGTTTTCATTCAGGTCTGTGTCCTGACTGAGTAGGAGAAGGGGCAGAAATGAAAGTGCCAGAGCAGAGATGAAAGATACATGGATCTTAATGCCTTTTATCACCTTCTTCACTAAACCAGAGCTCAGTGAATTTCCAAATTGAGATGTTGCCGCATGTTGACAGTGTAGAGCAGCACTGCAGTGCAATTCAGTGTTTCTTTACAGTAATGAAACATCCAGGCATGAAAAGAAATGAATGTGGGTTTTTGGCTGAGTGTGATGGCAGATGTTAAAAGACAGCATGTTTTCCTGAGTTACCTGTCAAGACACGCTAAAAAAACTCACAAAGAAAGCAGCATTCCTGTAGGAAAATGCCCCAGTACATTGAGAGTTTTTTCAGATAGATTTGCAAAGCCTACTGTCAGAAAACAGTAGTCAGTAGCCATAACATTATCTCAGAAGTATATTGTAGTGTAGCCTTTGATGGATAAAATTACCAAAGCAAAGTTTCCATTGATAAAATGTAGTGTTAGAAGTTGATTTACCAAGCAAAGTAAAACTAATCTCATCCTTTCTGAAAGTTTTCTGTTAACTGCAGATTGTCAGGATGGAGAACAGATTTACCCACCTTATGATAATTTTTGGACTGCTAAATCAGCTCATAGCAGACAGTGAGTTCAGACATAATGATGAAACAAAATTTGTTTTTGTTGTCATGGCATGTAATCCCAGCTGGCACTCAGCTATCCATTAATTCCCATAGAGTACCCTGCTGGAGTCCACAGGTTTATCCTAACTTGAGATTTGATGATTAACTAGCAAGAACCACCATGTTCCCTCTAGCTTTTACTCAGGTGGGTGATGTGGCAGGTCTTAGAGAAATGACTGGAAGACAGCATTCCAGTGAGTGGGGGAAGGGTTTGAAAACAACTTCTGCAGGTGCAGAGTTCCAGGAAAAAATGATGATTATTTGCCCACTGAAGTGAGAAAGAGAGAGAAGGTGTGGCTATTCAGCTATAAAAGAAAACCGAAAAGAAAATCTAAAACTTGTTTTTGTTTGATTAGGGTCTTACATTGCAGTTAAATTAAAATCATATATTGGCTGATACAAAGTGCAGGAGCACAAACTCACAGAAGGAAAATTGAGGACATAAAACCATTACAGAGAGGACAATGAACAAGTCCTGAGAGCACACCACAGGTTCCAGTATCTCTTGTAATATCATCAATTGTAATTTCCAGGACAACAGTCTTCTACAGGAAGGTGTAACACAAAAGTTGCAATTCCTGTGATGTATAGACAGTTAAAATTGCTTTCCTATTTGCTACATCTCTGTGGGGCTCGGGTCCCACAGGTTCCTGTTAGTTCCTGGACAAATAAACCTACTATTAACAGTTGTTTTCGTTTTTAGCGAGGAAATGAGAGAAGAACATGAAAGAATCACTGCAAGATTTTGCCCAACTGATGGTGCCATAGCATGCTGCTGCATGACTGGGGGTGTGAATGAAAGTGTAAGGCAAGAGGGAACAGGAAGGAAAGCCTGTGTTTAACTGGAATATTTACTCTCATCTTGATGACCTTTACTTTAATGTCTCTAAGTATTTGTTACCACTAAGGATTTAAAGAAAATTGACAAATACAGCATTAACTCTGAGAATAGCCTAGGAACCTCCTCTGGTGAGTGTGATTGGAGGATGAAAATAATAATTCAGCTGCACTGAAGCAAACTGCCACTTAGGTCCACAAAGGAAAGTGTGGTTCAAAAAAAGTGAAATATCTGCCTATATTCTAGGTATATTTACCTATAGTAAACAGTTACTGATGGTCTCTAAACTGTTGCTGGACTTTGATTTGTTACCAGAGGGAGTGGAGATTTTCCTGAGAGCAAAACCTTACTTTGCTGGAAGGAAACAGTGTAGAAAAACTACTAGAAAAAGCTATGAGGTATAACAACAAAACAGAAAGAATAAAGGGGTTAGAATTCAAGTTGATTCCTGAGTACTGATTGTAGTGTCATTCTGCCTACCTAGTGTTTCCACTTTGTCACTCACAGCTGAGTTTACCCAATTGAGTTTAAAGCAGAGATTCATTTTTTTTTAATGTCCCTAGGGATTTGAACTATCCTGCCACTTCAGAAAAGCCTTAATAAGCTTGTGATCAGTGGGGCTCTCCAAACAGTTTTTCTTCCTGTATGAACCCTTTAAAGTCTCCATGTTTCATACATTATTGGGAAAAATTATTTCTCTTTTTCCTGTACAAACTCTTACTAAAAGAGAAAACTTAAAGCAGTAGTCTGGGATGCTGAACCCATCTGCATTTTCCTTAGGTTTCCAGTTTTTGTCTCCAGCCTAGAGCAGTGTTTCATAAACACTTCTAAGTTTTCATCCTCATTGCCTCTTAAGAGTCTCTCATTTGTATAGTCATTGCCTTCCTCTTCACCTTCACCTTCTCACAGCACTGCTGTGGTAATAACTGAGTCTTGCTTGTTCATTCCAGTTTTGTCAGATGATGACATAAAACCATTTTATTTCATAGAATCATTTAATGGTTTGGGTTGGAAGGGACCTTAAAGATCATTTAGTTCCAAACCCCCCTGCCATGGGCAGGGACACCTTCCACTAGACCAGGTTGCTTCAAGCCCCATCCAACCTGGCCTTGAACACCTCCAGGGATGAGGCATCCACAACTCTCTGGGCAACCTGTTCCAGTGCTTCACCACCCTCACAGGAAAGATATTTTTCTAAATATCTAATCTAAACCAAATCTCTTTCAGTTTAAAGCCATTCCCCCTGTCCTATCACTACGTGCCCTTGTGACAAGTCCATCTGCTCCTTTCTCGTAGCCCTTTAGGTTCTGGAAGGCTGCAGTAAGGTCACCCTGAAGCCTTCTCTTCTCTAAACTGAACAAATCCAACTCTCTCAGCCAATCTTCATAGAAGAGGTGCTTCAGCCCTCTGGTCATCTTTGTAGCCCTCCTCTGGACTCACACAAGCATCTTTAATATCTACTTCCATCATATTATGTTTAAGTATCTTAAGCAGGTGAAAAGTTTAAAATAAAAGCCCTGTAAATAAGTCTTGTTCATTTTTGAAGACTAATTTTGCATTGGAATAGCCTGAATTGCACTTCTTGTACTCAGCATTCTTTCTCATAAAGTGTCTGTCATCCCAGTAGGTCTGGTACTGGCAGTCTCTAGCAGTGTCCTTTTGCTTCATGTGGTTTTACCTTCACAGGCAAAAAAACACAAGGCTTTTGTGGGAAGGTCATCCTGCTACATGGCTTCTAGCCCAGCTCCTTCCTGGAGCAAGGAAATTGCCCTCTACTCCATCCTCTGAGTTCTCTGAGTCCTCTCTCTCTAGAACTTGATTGCAGTGTGCAGTCTGCCTTTGGGGCCTTTCTCTCTCACTCTCCTAACTGAGATCTTTGTGGTATTCACTGCCAAAGTGTCAGATACTTTCTTTTGCCTATCAGAATACCTCCTGGTATTCCAGGCCAGACTCTTTGTTAATCCTTTATGCCAGTGTGATCTGCCTTCTGGTGCAGCAGTATGATTTCTGCTTGGAGAGATGAAAATCTCCAATAAAGCCTTATTCCACAGTCTCAGCATCTCTTGTGCACACCAAGAAAATGAAATGCACACATAAACCAGATTGAAAAAGGAAATTACATTTGGGGGTGAGAAAAGAGATGGTTTAACTTTGGCATTACTGTGACTGTAATGGGATCCATGTGAAAATTCCAACTGCTGAAATGGTCTCAGTGTTTTATGTCTAAAGGCAGCAGTGTTAAATAAACACTGCACAGCAACAGATCTCTGGTTTTCTCAAGAAGTGGTTTCAGGTCTCCTCTGGCCTCTGCTTTCACAGAAGCTGTTTGTCACTGAACTCCTTCCCATCAATGGCTAGGTTTTTTTCACTGTTTATTGCTGGTGTAATTTCAATGATTGCTTAGCAACAGTTGGTTTAACTGCATGTGCCAAACAACTTTACAGTACTCAACACATTATGAACTACAGTTTAAACTCAAATGTTCTAGGAATATTTTATGTTCTTCCACTTCTGGCCAGTGTTAGAGTATGTTTCTTTGCTTTGAAGTTTTAGTCCTGTTTTCTTGAGCAGTGTGTACATGGTGAAGAGTTGGACTTGTGTAATGTGTTCATTTAGAAAAGGATGTAAAAGATTATTACATCTTAAAGATGGAATAACTCCTTGCTCCTACCTAGGATTGATTCAGCCATCTTCTCTACTAAAACACCATTTTGTCTAAATTAATATATTTTCAAATGTAATGGTAGCCAAAAAGGCAGATGCAGTGTGTCACCCTGGCACTTCAAATGTGTATGACAAATTTTCTCAAATTATGTTAAAGAAGAAAAATCTTAATGTCAGAACTATCATGTCTCCATTTTGGTCAGTGAGTTTACATCATTTCACATAACATCACTGTAGCTGAACCAGAGTTGTTGAAATAGCAGGTTTAATCATATTCTGAAATGCAGGGTAACTGTAGTGGCTTCTGCAAAAAAAGTCTCTCCATTTTCTTTTCCTAAGTATGGCTGGAGTTGAGGCACTTGAAAATAATTTTTGCCTCTCCAGAGATCTTTGAGAAGGTGGTTTATTATGTTAAAGGAGTCTCCCTTGACTCAGGGAAACATTCAAAATTAAGCACTTTCTATATTAATGCCATACATGTCTGTCATTCAAGGCATGACATATAGTTTCCAAAAAGCATCCTTTATGCTTCAGACAATGTTTTACCTCCCAGGATTGTGCCAGAGTTAAAAAAAACCACCAAAACCCACCACATTCATCAAAAGCAGAAAAAGGCCAGAGCCGTAAGTGAATCACTGATTTTGTTACTCGTGTACTCCTATACAGATTTTGCTTTTGAGGATGTGCTACAATTAATTTCTCTTTGATGTTGGAAGAACTGATGCATTTGCATCATTATCTGATGCTCTTAATCTGTACTGGATGAGTGGAACAGACAGTATGTGGTATCTTGGGAAAAGAAATCTTGCTAACTATAGTGCAAGAAGGATGTTCATTACACAGGCTTTCACTGATTCAAATAATTGAAACATTTGCAGCTGTCCTTAAATATTAGGGTGAGAGCTAGGGAGAACAGGGCCTTGCTCTTGCAGCTTACAGGATTTAAAAAACCTTTTAGTAACAGCTGATCCAACTGTACTGCTTCAATTTTGTTTCATATCTCATTCTTCAGTGATATTCCTGGCAAAACTCCCACTGAAATTAAAGGATTCTTGCATAAGGTAGGACTAGGGAATCTGGATAATTAATATTTTGGAATAAAAAGAAAACCCTTGTGGGTTTCACAAGTAGGTCTGTCCTGAAAGTGTAGAAATGGGGTGACCTTTCTATTGTTGAATGTCCTTTTGTAAATCTGTGTGTCTCAACAGAAGAGTAAAACTAATTGTCTTTTCACTGGTGGATTGGTTCTGTTCCAGGACAGAAAAATCACCTCCAGCAAACTCAAAGCTATTAAAATTTCCTGGGTCATGCAAATGGTGAATTCTGACTTTCTTTTCAAGAAAGTTTTGCAGCTCTTGTTCTACTATATGAGTCAGTACCACTTTAGCCCCTTCTTTTCAGGTCACTAATTTAATGCCAGTGTCTTTGGGAATTGTTTAGCTGCATTATATGTCTTGTGCCTCCTATTCCAAAATTAGTTTTTTGACTTCTTCTCTGTGGGCTGCTGTGCCTGCTGGTACTGCCTAAAGTAAAAGCAGTAGCCTACCTATTTTATCCCTTGTGTCTGCTTAGCTTCATTCCATGCTTCTGTGGTGTTGGGACAATAAGGAATGGCAGGGTAGGGGACAAAGGGCCCTGATTTGTGTGTAAATGCAACGAGAATAACACAGCTGCCACATGCTGAGGACCCACTTTCCATCTCTAACCTGGGTCTTTCACCCTCACTCTTCAGTTTTAAAACTTTGATCATAGCATGAATCAAGGCTGATGCCACAGTGTCCATGGCCAGCTTCACATCCCCAGTGCTATCTCTTCCCTGACAAAAGAAAACCATACCAGTTAAAGAGACTTGGGCACCAGAAACAATTTTTGGGGGAGAAACAGTGCATTTTGGCAGCTTTATCTTTCAGAATTACTATGACAATACTCAAGTCCAAAAGCTGTCACGAGTTGCCTCTGTTTATAGAACCCCTTTAGCTGGATATGTGTTCCTAATGATTGGCAAATTATTCTTAGACTGGTTTCGTTTGAGAGGCAGTTATTAGACACTTTCTACATTATTTTTAAAAGAACCTAAATAGTGCTGAAAGTGGTGAGTGGGAGCTGTCAAGGAAACAACTTGTTAATGGAAGTACAGCATAATTAACTGCCTTATTTAAATGATTTGCTTTTGGAAAGAGCTGATAAATAAGGGACAGCAGCAGCAGAGGGTCTTTGCAACTGTACTGGGCGATGCCACATTTAATAAGTGACCTTGTTATAGAGAAATTAGCTTTCAAACAGAAACAAGGATAGTGGTCATTTGAAGGATCATAAGGTCTGATTCAGTACACACTTTATTAAACTTGGTCTGTTTTGTCTTTCTGTGCTTCTTGGCAAGCAGTGATGTGCTTTCAGTATCCCCCCTGACTCCTGGATATACTGAACAAGGTTTGGAGCACAGGCAGCATTTCAGAGAACCAGGCTTGTTGATAAAAATGCAAATGCCAAATCCTTTCCTGTCATTTGTTGTCTCAAGAGCATGCAGCCATGTCACAGTCATCCTGGTTCTCCATGCAGCCACACCATGGTGATCACTGGAATGACAATGAATATGAATCAGGAACATCTCATATAGCCCTTATAAGTTTGTCTTTAGGGCTCGGTTTTCTAAGCTGGAAGCTGGAATAAGCCTGCCATGGTAGATGTAGCACTCTGCAAAAATAATACTGCTGAACCAGCAGCTGGGCTCACAAGTGTGACAGTTTGGGATTTAGTTCTTGGTGGGATATTAAGGTCTAGTAGTATTGCTGAAATGGCAGCAGTAGCCTGGTGCTGTACAGACATGGGAAGAGAGACTGTCATTGCCCTGAGGAACACACAAACTACCAAGTAAGGAAAAATAAAGATGGCATGGAAGTGTGACACTTAGGTGTGGATTAATAACTTAATTGAAAATGTTTCAATTTGCTGGATGGAAAATAATCTGTCTGTTAGACTTACCGTTAGCTGGTTAATTCCATGTAAGTGCCATGGCTAAGGTTATTAGGGAGTGAATTTTAACTGTGACAAGTAGGAGCTATGGGATTCAGTTACAGCTTCAGGAATCATCACTTAGGAAGTCTCTAGTCCAAGTTCCTGCTGAGAGCAGGGCCAACACGGAGTGCAGACTGGGTTGCTCACAGCTTAATCCAGTCTTGTTTTTAAACTACCAAGGATGGAGATCTCACAGGCAGAATGGGAGCTTCAAAGTTTATTAGAGAAGCCCTCCCTTCATGAACAGAAGCCACAAGGTACAGAAAGGACTCCCTTACTTTCTAAATTCCTTCTGAAAGAGGAGCCGAGGTACAGCTGGATACAATCTTAGCCCCAGACTTAGTCAATGGTTTATATCTAAAGAGTTACACAGGTTTAATTGAGCTTTTATACAACTTCATCCTGCAGAGTTAAGGATGGCAGGCCAGATATACTTATATAAATAAAATTATTTATTTTAATTTATTGCAATAATGATTAGGGGAAAAAAACTTAATCAGAATTATTTACTACACAGTATGGACCACTATTACTACTGATTTAGTGCACTATATTAAAGCAATTATATTCAATGTAGCAGAATAATTGTTAAGCAGAGATTGATGTTACTTACCCACACCAACAACTGGGAAAATCTCTGTTGTTCAACCTCAAGGAATAACCTTGAGGAGTGTCCCCACTGAAAGGAAGAAACTTCACACACCTTAGGGAGTTATGCTAGAAATCTTTGCTTTGCAAAAGTGATGCTGGCCTTTTATAGTATAAAGTGATTGACTTTAATATGCATTCAAAATAGGCATTTTTTAGGTTATGTGTTCTCAGGCTTACTCAGCAAAATATGCTTTCTGCTGAAAAATGTGTCAGCAGCTTTTTAGTTTCTTCTCTTCAACACTTCTGACCCTCACTTCCAAATCAGGACCTGCACACCGTTGCTGCTCCCAGCCTCAGTTGGGGAGCCTCAGTCTTGCATGTCCTTGTGGTGGGGGTGAGAGTTGGGTCAAGCTGGTCTCAGCATTCTCCAGCACTAGGAAGAGCAGTGTTATCCTGGCTCAGTGTCACCACTCAGTTATCCTTGCTCAGTGCTTTCACTGATCAGCAGCCCATCCTTGCTCCACTGAACAGCAAACTCTCCTTGCTCAGCCCTTCACTGACAAACTTACAAGCCTGCTGAGGCTGAGAGCCCTGCTACAGATGTCTGTGAGAGAAGTGATCTAAGGTAAAATTGGGATATGGATGGGTATTTCTTTTAGTCTTTGCTAGTGTGCCATTTTCATGTAATTGAGAATCTAATTTATTCTTGGGTTCTTATGTATTAAAGCTGCACCTCAGAGTTCAGTTTTATTCTCAAGTGTGAAAGAGCAGGGATCAAGCTGAATTCCTGCTGGTGGGTGATTCTAGGTATCACATCTTGCCAAAGCAGGATCCCATTACCACCTCACAGTCTATGTGCATTCTGTCTGCTTTACTTCTATTACTAGGCCATCTCAGATGATTCAAATATTTACCCCTTTATCCTTTTTAATGCAGGATTTGTCTTCAGCCCTCCCCCCTGCCCCCCAATGAGTTGCATGTTTTGCTTCTGCTCTGCTGGTCTGTGAATTCATTGTTTGCAGGCTGGCAAGGCACCAGTTTTGGGGTGACAGATGGAGCAGACTGCAAACCAGGCAGTTGCCTCCTAGCTTGAATGATATTTTAATAAGCACAGAGAGGTGACAGAAAGAGAGGCTTCTCAGTGGAATGACTGGCAGTTTTGTTTCCAGCCTGAAAGCACTAATAGATAATTTTTGGCCTCAGTCCAAAAAAAAAAAAAATCACGGAAAATCCTATTAGCTCCTAACTTTTTTAGGGGTCAAAGAAGTTTTTATGTCTGGTCTGTTATCCATTTAGGGAGTTGTTTCTCCATTTTTGGTATTTCAGTTTTCTCTCAGGAATTGTACACTTTAAGAGACTTTCCTTTTATGTACCATTTTGTTTTCCTTCTTCTTTTAAATTATTTCAGCAATTTTGTGAATTTTTCCTTCCCTAAACATTCCTTCTTCTCCATATTTCTTTATACTTTTCACAGATTCATATTGGAATAATGTTATCTAACAACTTATTTGGCTTCCAGCTTCCACATCCTGTGAAGCAACTATTGCACTGCGAGGCAGTGGCATCTGCATGGGAAACTCTGGAGCATATGTCCTCTTCTCCCTGCCCTTCAGCTGTGTCTCAGTTGTATAATACAGGGTTTGTGTAGGGCTTTGTTTCATCCTTGGTCTTAGAAATAAAAAAAGGCACAACAAAAGGAAGCTCTGGCAACTCCCCAGCAGGCTCCGAGATCCCTCTGCAGTGTGAGCAACATGGTGTTTTGCAGACAAGCTGTAGGACAGTCAGGCTTTCAAAGGAGAAGATTATTTTTCTTTCCATGAATACAGGTTAAAAATGGTCCAGCTCTCAGGAGGAAAATATGAAAGTGGTGCTAGGATCTGAACTACGGTGTGGTCCCATACACTGCTCAGAGAACACACTGGAAATTTCTCAATATTTGGACATAGATCTTCATGTTTATTTAGCAATATTCAGGATTTCAACTTGTCTGTGAGCTGTAAATTAATGCTATTCCTGTTAAATTATGCTTCTTTTTTTCTTCCAGGTACAATGATGACACTGAACATTCAGATCATCTTTGGCCTCCTTTGCTGCATGATTTTTCTTCCTACAGATGGCTTCCCAGCAGACACCAGTACTGAATTTCGCTCTGCTTTCTCTGTGGCCAGAACCAGCAGCATGGAAGGGAGCTCTGAGATGGTTATTACTTTTGACAAAGTGTATGTGAATATTGGCAATGATTTTGACCCCAAGACTGGATTGTTCCGCTGCAGGATCCCGGGAGCCTACTACTTCTCCTTCACCGTTGGGAAATACCCAAAGAAAAACTTGTCTGTCATGCTGATGAGAAACAAGAATGAGGTGCAGGTAATTGTGTATGACGAGCATCACCGCAAGGAGCGGAAGGTGGCCAGCCAGAGTGCCATGCTGCAGCTTGACTACGGGGACACAGTGTGGCTGCGTTTACATGGAGATCCCAAGTACGCTCTTTACAGCAATGTGGGCCCCTATACAACTTTCAATGGCTACCTGATCTATCCAGACACTTCTGCCTTCTTCCAGAATGCTCTTGACTCTCAAGAGCTGGGGCCACACCCTCACACAATTCAGCAACTTCCCAGAGAGCAGGATGAAGCTTCCCAGCGACATGTGTTGTCTGACCAACCCAACAGGGTACAAGACCCTCGCTCTGCATTTTCTGTTGCCCGCTCACAAAGTCTTCTGGGGACGGATGAGAAGCAAACCCAGCACGAGCCAATCACATTTGATACAGAGTTCGTGAATATTGGAAAAGATTTCAATTCCTCCACTGGCGTCTTCACATGCCGTATACCTGGCGCATACTATTTCTCCTTCACCATTGGCAAAATGCCCTTTAAGACTATGTCAGTGAAACTGATGAAGAACCACAATGAGGTGCAGGCCATGATCTATGATGACAACCACTCCAAGAGGCGGGAGATGCAGAGCCAGAGCATCATGCTGCCTCTGCAATATGGGGACACAGTTTGGCTCTACAGCCATCAGCACGATGGCTATGGTGCCTACAGTAACCACGGCAAGTACATCACCTTCACAGGCTTCCTCATCTATTCAGAGGCTCAGCCAAAGTGGCCTCCAGGTGCCAGCTCACCTCAAGGGTCAAACAATTAAATGCAGATGTGAAAGGAGCATTAGAAGAGCCAAGGTGCCATGAACTTGGGTATAGCTTCTCTGAATATCATCCTCTACTTTGAGCATGCTGTCATGTGTCCAGTGCTTTCCTTACGCTGCACGCTTGTGCCCTGTCTGCAGGGCCACTGCTGTGTGCCATTCATCTGTAGAGAGGCCTTTCAGGTTGTAGCTGTGTGTCCTGTGTTGGTGTTCGATTTAACATAAAGCATGAGGTAGTTTGGGGGCAGGGTTGGGGCACTGTAGTGAGATGCTGAGGATCAGAGAACTACTGCAGTCATGTCACTGCAGATCTCCAGCATCCAGAGAGCAAAGGGTGTGGTGACTTTCTTTGTTTATCCAGGGAGGGAATAAATGTACTGAAAATGAATGTAATAAAAATACAAAAGATGTGAATGTTCTCAGTTTGGAATTTATGCTACTTTGTGAGACTTATGTGCTTGTCACTGGCTGAGGTACCAGTTCAGGTGAGAGAGAAGCATGGTAATTGTGTGAGCTGAGGATGTGTTACTGAGCCAGTCTGTCTGTGTACACTCTGTTTAATCATTTGTGTGTGTGAAGGGTTGGTACCTCTTAAGATTTTATTGCAAATTTCACAGTGGTTTGTGCTTTTCTTTGTCTGATATAGATGATGTCAAGAAGCTGTGGTTGAGAATCTCAGCTTCTGTTTACTGTAAAGAATACATTTAGAAACAAACAAAAGAGCAGGCTTCTTGTAGTGAAAGATAAGGGCTCAAATCTGTGAATGGACCATGCTCCCTGAAAGCTCAGAAGCAAGGTAAGTAAGAAGAATAAAAAATGTATTTTTTAATCTCTAAAGATTTGGATCCAGAGCAGGCTCATTACACCAAGTGTGAGCAGTACCACGCCAGCAGTGGCACTGCTGACCACAGGGCGTTACCTTCCCCAGAAATGAGCCCCTTGAACACAAGGGTGCTGCTCACCCACCATGTGCTGCACTGAGAGCCTCCTGCAGGCGGGGCCAAAGGAACAGAGGTGATGTGTTCAGCATCCATGTTCCACTGGTTTCGTACGTGCCGAGTTCCACCGTGAGTTTGTCCTGTGGAGAGGCTGCTTTGGCTGTAGAGGACACTGCTGTGTCCTGCAGTCGGACAGACAGCCGGACGCACGGCAGGATCTGCTGAGGAGGTAGTGGGAGCACAGGAGGCTTCATCATAGCACCACTGGTGCTGTTTCAGTTGAGCTAAAGCCTGGTTTGTATCCCAAAAATACATAAACTGCAAAAGTGCATCATCTTAAGCATGTACAAAGCTTCATGACATCACTTCAGTGTACTTTATAATCTGTTCACGGGCAGCAATGCTCTAAAACTGCTCCTAACAAAATCCCGAGTTCAAAGCAGTGTGTTGGCATCTGAGTCACAAGCCAACCCACTTAGGCTTTTTCCATATATCTGGATGGCTCAGGCTGTACATTCTCCAGCAAGACATTATTTTCATGCACTAGTGTCAGCTTTTTGATGATACTCTGCTCAAACTGGACTTGAATGCAGCCACTCACTGCCTCTGTCGCTCCATACATGTCCTAGACATTAAAAACTGGGGGCATATTTTGTACAAGGGTAAAGGGTAAAGACTGGAAGTAGGAAGTAGGTAAAAACCCAGCATAAGAATAATAGAACATTAGGTGAGACAAGAAGTTTTACTTCAAATAAAATTCTGATTTTAATTCCTGTATCCTTTGGGGTGAAAAACAAAGAAACAAACAAAAATAACCCCAAAGCACAAACCAAAATGAAGAACACACAAAACAAAACTCTAGCAACAAACAACCTGCTTTAAATCTATCTCCTTTTTTTCATAAGCCTAAGCTGACCTCTAAAACCATTGTCTGTAGCATCTTGCTTCCAGGCTTCTTGTTCCTGCCTTACCATTTCTCCTCTCCATCTGTTGGGCCACAATGGCTTGGAATAAGATTAACTAGGTCAGAAACTAGCAGTTTCCAGTCTGAAGGTCACACAAGCCTCTTTTGTTGAACATGGAAAAATTATATTGATAGAAAGGGAATTTTGGATCCCATCGTCTGAGCACATGCAATGAATGTTCAAAATTGATGTACCTATAATGGCAGCAGGAAATCTGGTAGAAACAACAAGAACCAAAATCAAAACCCTCCTGAGGAGATAATTGCATTTATTTAATCCCACACCGCAGTGTTTAAGACAGACAAATGTTAATTATGTCTTTCTATAAAAGAATTATATTTCTGATTTTGAGGATAGAGACTATGTATTTATTATGTTTGGCTTGTAAAATGCCACAGCTATTAAAAAAAAAAGAAAACATTATAGAAGAGAGGCAAAATCTGCTGAAGAAATAACTAGGTCAGGATCAGAATTTAAATGAGATTTCAGGAGGTATATTCCAAAATGATAACTGAAACAAAGCTGTGTATATGTGTAAATACTATATGCAAATACTAGGAAGCTTCATGGAATACATACATTTTCAAGTTGCTTTTTTAAGGAAAAATGAAATTAGATGGGAAATTGCTGTTGACACATAAACTATAATGCCACATGGGAAGAAAAATGAAATTAAATATGTGACCTATATCATGAAACACAACAAAACCTGTTTAGCTGCTACTGGAGAAGAGAAAAGATCTGGTATTTGTCTGAAACCGCAGGGAGAATGAACTGGGAGAATAAGGAGAGTGAACTGAATTATCTGAAATGAAGTCAGCTGTGACACCAGCGTAATATCCTGGAAAAATACTTCCAAGCCATCTCTCCTAAGCATCAGTGATCAAGATAAATAGCACTGCCCCCTTCAGCACAGCCCACTTAGCAAAAAATCAGAAAAGGGAGAAATGCACTTTACACTTTTGTCCTTTTTTATTTAAAAATAAAAGCTTGGGCATAAATCCTGAGAGAGTTGCCAGCACAGTGCACAAAGCAGGACAAAAAGGTGTGGCACATTTATACGAAGTCCTGCACACAGTGGAAAGCACTGAAAATAACCAAGGAAGCAGCTGAAGCCAGGTGTACCCTTTCCTACGGTGGCTTCCCTCATTACGTGTCTCTCTTGGTCCTAGCCAGGTTAGAGGGATAGAAATGTTTCAGGGATGCTAAATGTGAAGGCTTCTCCTTCCAAGGCCAGGAAGCCTGGAGGAGAGTAGTATTTGCAGGGCAGAGCCCCTTGCACAGGTCACGAAAGATTTCATCAACCAGCCGAGAGAAAAAGCCAATCCAGGGGGTTTTATCCAGACCCTGCGTGGAGCGAACCTGATAGGCGCTGTAAACAGTGGTGAAAAGGAGACGGTCAAACTCTGCCGGAGGCAAGGGAGTGTCAGTCAGTGAATAATATCTCAGATGCTGCTCAATCTCTGCCGGTGTTTTGGGAACTTCCACCTCTAAAATCTGCAGGAAGCGCCGTGCCGGGCGTAGGGAGGCCAGCTCTTCATCCCGCAGCCGGACTGTCCCGTTGGCCTGGATGTCCAGCCTTCCCCAGAGCATCTGCAGGAGAGGAGCAGCAGTGTCACGGAGAGCCCAGCACAGCTCCAGCGCTCACAGACGCGCCGCAAAGCCAAGGCCTCCGCAGCGCTGCCAAACCTCCCTCACGGCCGGCCCAGTCCCGCTCCGTGTCCTTCTCTGCCAGCCTCACACCCCGTTTCTGACCAGCCCCACAGCTCGTTTCCCCGTGGGACCTGTGCAGCTCCTGCCGCTCGCCCTCCCGTCCCCCCGCGGTCCCGCCTGCAGCAGCTCCCGGTGCGGCCGCCTCGGGCAGGGCCTCGGCCGCTTGCGGGGCAGGCACCGAACCCAGCGGGGACGGTCCCTTGTGCCACCGCGGACACCCGTGAGGGGCCACGGCGTGGGGCAGAGCCGCCTTGGGCTGCGCCCCGCAGTGGGAGGGAGCACAAACGCCATTCGGCATCGCCGAGGCGTTCTCCAGGGGCTGCTGGAATCCATGGGGGATGAAAACAAACAGAACAGGTGAGTTTTTACATGCAGGCAGGTGGGAGCATGGGCACTGACAGTGCCTCGGCCCAGGGCCCCCAGTGCTCAGGAGACCTCTAACATGATGCCAGCGTCCTCTGGGCCACCACGGGCTGTGTTGGTGTCGATGTGAGGATGTTCATCTGGAAGACATCAGACAGAGCTTGGTAGCACAAGACCTTCCTGTTTACTGTTTTTGCCATTTGATTGTCAATAACATCTTCAACATTCCTGAGCTACCACTCAGCTTGCCAAACATGACATGCTGACCACGGGATTCTGATAAGCAAAACAAGCTTTTTAAGAGAAGCAGCAGTGGTTGAGGCAAGGTTTTGGATATCAGGGCTCTCAGTCCTGCCAACAGAGCTAAAGCGTACAGCAGCAAAGGCACTGCTTTGACAGTCAGCAGGGAAGCCTCTCACACTGACAATGGATGGGTTTGAACCGATGGGTTTGGCTGGTTAGCAGGTTTTGCTGGAGAAGGCAATGCTGTCCAGTGAAAGGAGGGTGCTGGCAGGCTCCTCAAGCTGCTGCTAGAAACATAAACTGATGCTTATCCTGGTTTTCTACGCCTTCCCTAAGCTTCTGCTGCTGGAAGAATGTGAGGATAAAAGAAACGTTGTCAGATCCATTATGGTTCATTTGCTGTCCAGCTGATTACTTGCTGGGACACATGACATCGTGTAATCTGAGAAAAAAGGATACGAGGCCAGAGGAATGGCAGTTTTTGAATATGAAAGTCACATTAATCCTAAGAGCTGTTGCATTTCAATTTCCTGATATTTACAGTGCTTTACTGTCTGCTTTGGGTTTTTGGGGGTGTTTTTCGTTTGGGGTTTTTTTTTTTTTTGTGTATGTGTGAAAAAGGCAACACAAGCAGTCTTGGTCCAGCACTGTGAGAGAGAGGCTGCATCCCTTCCCTCCTCTGTAGGTACCTCCTCCTCATGAGGTAGCCAGGACCCTCTTCTACTTCTTACAGACTCATCCTTCAGGTTAAGAAACATGAAATGGAAAAAGCTCATATAAAATAGTAAGCGCTCTTATATATTTATGGCTTTTATTTTCATTTTTAAATGGATGAAGGCTTTTTTATATATATAAAAAAGGGGGGGATTTATACTGAATACTCCAGAGTTAAAGTCAGCAGGTGCATATAAAAAGTAGAAAAATTATTTAGAGCTATACATGTGTGATGATTGCTACCAAAAGACACTTCCAAATCTCCATTTTTGATTAGACCTTTTCAGGGAGATGTACAAGCTGCCTGGAGAAGCACATGCAAGCCCACAGGCTACAGAGGTTTGTTTCTCTGCACAGCTGCAGGCTCTGTGATCCAAGCCAGCTGTGGCTTTGGAATGTGAGCAGACATGTAGCTCCTCTTTCCTACTCCTCCATAGATGTACCAGCAAGGCTTTTAGCTCAGGTGAAAGCATTATATCATCTGAAAATTTCTTTGCTGGAGTTGTCTCTAGTAACCAATCCTCTGTGTTCACAGGTCCCTCTCCTGAGAGATGTGTGACTGGCTGCACAGTCAGTGCATTTGTGGAGTAGATGCCAAACTGCCATTATTAGTAATTGCCTCATAAATATACACAGCAGTAGATTTTTGAGTAGAGAAAAATTTAACAAAGCCTAACAAATAATGTATTGAAATAATAACATAAATATCCTCTAGGGAAAGGAAAATCCTTACTTATTTTATGACTCAGCAGGGTTGGGTGGGGTTTTGTTTCCCAAAAAGCATATAGAAAATCCACAAACAGTATTGCAGGAGATTTTTTTTTCATTGGAGACCCAAGAAAATCCTTCTCCCCTTGCCACCAAACACAGCAGCAGGTCTTCAACCTGCAAGGAGGTGCCAATGCCCCCCCAGCAGACCCCCCCCAGCTGGACTCCAGCTCTCCCGTGCCAGTGCAGCTGCCTGAGCCCTCAGGCCACATTTGGAAAGGCAAAGCATCACACACAGGGCATTGCATGAAGGTTTGCCAAGCCAAGGAGCCGTGCCGCTAACAGATGTGTTCCCTACCTGTCAGCCTCTGGGATGCAGCAAACACACACAGGAGCAGCCAGGAGCTGAGCTGTGCCTGGGCCATGGCAGCACTGCCGGAGCTGCTGCCACCCGCTCCGCGACAGTGCCGCGCCCCAAGCCACAGCGGTTCGCCTGGGGCGCCTTCCCGTGCTGCTTCGGATCCCAGCAGCCTCTCTTGGAATGGATCCATCGTTCTGTGTTTCTGGTCACAGCCCTGGGAAGGGCTTGCAGTTCAACTTGCTGACCCCGAAGGATATTTTCCATCATATTTTGGAAACTTGGAAAACTTTGTTGTGATGTTTTTGGCAAAATTGTTTCAGCCTCCTTTTCAGAAACTGTCTTTCCGCTGCAATGATCATAGGAAGCTGTTAGTTGCAAGAAATTCCACTACATATGTTTGCATCTTAAGAAGGGAGGACCCCCTAGTCCCTTCCATCACTGCACAGTGCCTCTGTCACATTTCAGTTTTCCTTTTTTCTGGGTTCGAAAATCTGAAAACAATCCTGGAATGTCACAAACGGATAAAGCTAGCAGGCTGCAGATTCATGGAAGGGCAGTAGCAGCCAAAACATACAAGCATGCAGAAGAAATGTTCACTGGTTCAGTTCTGTATCAAACCCCCTGGAGGGAGAACTCAGTACAGTGACCTAACAAACACCAAGTGTTGAAGTGGCTCAGGCTTTAGCACCTCATCATCCTCTCTTGTGAGTGGATTTCTGGGTTACAATGAGCACAGTCTGCCTTAGATGTTCTAAATTACATAGACAAAACTTCATTTGATTCACTTTGCAGACAGTATCTGTTCGCTACACATCTTTACACATTTCTTAGTGCAAAGTCCCCAGTCAAACTCTTCTGTATTTCTACTGTGTATGGCACAGTATGTAAAGCCAGGGTTATACAAACAAGCAGTAATCTATAAATGAGGACTAATAACATCTCCCTGTGGTTAAAGGGAGAAAGAAGTCTGCCTAGAAAAGAGAGAAGGTAAAGCTGAAATGCATCACTTGCTCAGCAAGTTACAGGACATCAGTCAGGACATACTGTCACCAGATAATGTACTAAGGACTGGGATGATGTCCTGATTGGTACTATCTCCTGCACACAACGGAAGAGTCACAAAGGGGCCCACAATATCCAGAGCCACTCTTCTCCTCCTTTTGGATTCAAAGCAAGACCTGTGTTTTTTGTCATAGCCTTAGGTATCTTCAAATCATGCTGCACTGCTTTCGTTTTTCATTATTTTCTGCTGCTTACTCTTCAGTTGCATTCCTTTCTTCTTTTATTTAACTGAATCACAAGCTACCCAAGGGCAGACACTTAGGGCCCATCTGTGCAGTGAGATTGATGTGCCTTCTGCTTTGTGCCAGAGTCCCCTTTAGGCCACAGTGTACACATGACTTTGTCTAGAAGCCACTATGGAAAAACCCCTGTGTTTCGTGGGCCATGAAACAGCCTCCCTTTAACTTGCAGCACATGACATGAAGAGGATTGCCCAATAGGATTTTGGCCAACATCTGTGAGAGCTGTACATGATTTTGTCAATTGGAGAATTTCCTAGGAACAGCTTGCAGCTGAAGTGCCTAAAGTAGGACAGCCACGTTAGTGGGAGGAAGAAGAGGAGGCTTGGGGGCTGTGCTCAGGTGACTGACACAGTGGCAGATGAGTGACAAGCATCAGTGTGAATGCTGCCTTGAGCTAGAGGAATTTTGTGGAATTACCTCACTATCCCACAAAGAAAGGCCGTTTCAGAGTGATAAACAAATTCCTTCACTGTCTGTACAGCAGCAATACTGACACAGAAACAAGGCTGAGTTTCTGCCATCTGCACAAAGTCCCTGCACGTACAGCTGCAATGTTAGGCAGTGCACCTGCTCCTCCTGAAGGATTTTGTCCTTGCCAGGTACACAGCTGAGTACAGCCCCACCACTCTGCACTCCCCTGGCCATCCTGTCTGTTGTTTCAGAATGTCACAAACCAGGTTCATGCAGGGACCCCTTGACTGGTTTCTTCTTTTTCACCATGACCTCCTGAAGCAGGAACATGGGAAATGAGAACAAGAAAAGAGGGGTCAAAAACTGCAGGAGCTGGTTGGATGCTGATGGAGGCACAAGATGTGGCACCAGAAGAGCCTCTTTAGGAGGGAAATTTCTTTGAAGTAGGACTTCAGGGAGATAGCACATTCACAAATGGGAAATTCTGCTTATAGAATTGAAAACCCACTTGCTTCGATCATCTGGCCCAGAATTTGGGGAGATTACTCCCCAGCCTGGGGCTGTCTGGCAGATGCTCAAGGAAGGAAGAAGACTGGGAAAAGGGTGGAAGGAAGAAGGACATATGTGACTCCCAGAAAAGGTGATATTTGAGTTACTAGAGTGGAAGAAGTAAGGGGGAGTTCCTTGAGGGAAGCAGGAGTGAAGCACTGACTGTAACCAGACAGGACCTCTGTAATACTGGTATTTTCCAGGTATGGTGCTGCCAGTCCTTACGAGGATGCTTTCCTTGTCTTTTGGTTTCAGTTTGTGAGCAATATCTACTGCTTGAAGGAGTAATGAGCTGTGTAAAAGTGACAGGGAGGGCCCCATCCCACTGGACCTACTGCACACGAAGTAGATGGACACCCTGACACTGTCAAGAGCCACATCCTCGGGGAGGACAGTCTGCTTGTCTGGCTGTAGGGAGAAATGCCAGAGTTCTGGAAAACACCAGCAAAACCTACTCAACTAGAGAAACTCAACATGGTGACTGTGAGTCATCACCTAAAATCTATCTGTCCCTTCAGTACCAGAAAATATCTGTTCTCTATAGTGTATCTATAAGTCAGCTACATCTGACTTACATCTCATCCCACATCCTCCGGCAGCCGGGGAATCCAACCCAGGCAAACCAACCCTGCAGAAGCTGGCAGTGTGCAACAGGAAGGGACAGAGGATTTGGAAGACAACTTTTGTGCTTGGCCAACTAGACCACAGCCTTGTCCAGCACGAAGCAAATGTCAACCAGCCACAAGGAATCCAGAGTGAGCAGGCTCCATGAGCAAAATGGCCTCTGGAGCTTGGGAGCAGTGGAGGAAGCAGTGCACAATATTCTGTGAGGCTGTGCAACCTCTTGTGCCCTGGGATAATGAGCCTAGGTGAGTAAAGTGCAGCCTTCCTGATCTCCCAGGCTTCACTAATGAGAAATTCGGGTGCATTTGCAAATATTCCACATATTAAAGACCTGCTGGAGCCAATGCCTGTTCCCACAGGGCTGGCTACTTTTCCAGTACACACATTCTTGGGCAAACCTTACATATTGTCTAACTTGACAGGCATTATGTCTGACATTTCTTGATGTCGATCGAATTCTCCCTCTGCATAAACATTAATTTTAGAAGGCAAATTTCCTAGTGTTCCTGCTACCATCAGTCTGACCTACTGTACTGGGAAATACATATTTTTTTAATAATATATAGACCATAAGTGTTGGTGTGGTGTCTCAAGCAACCTGGGATGAAGGAGAACACGGAGAGGAAATGTGATTTATAAAGAATGTTCATGGTGACAGAAGTGGCAACAGGAACTTTTGTCTTGCACAATAGGCATCAGCATGCTATGAGGGCCACTGGAAAGAAAACAACCAGCTGTGAAACATCTTAGAGGAAGAACATAAAGTTCATTTCTGATTTAATCTGCTCAGTTGAAGACAGATCCAAAATAGAGCTAAGAATTGTATAAAACCCCAAACTTTTGCTGATCTGTGTTCACTTCTCCTTCCCATGTAGAGCTGTGACTTTTAAGGTGAATGGAAAATGCTATTTATTTTAACCAGAGAGCACTGTTGATCCCAAACATTGCTGGCCACAGCAGCTGAAACAAAATTTTTAAAATAAATTAAGAAAATAAAATTAACCAGCCCATGCTTACAAGGCTGGGGTGGAAAAAAAATATGAAACCAAATTTTCAGAATACAGTTCAGTCTTTATTCTTGAAGAGATTACATTCTAGTCACAGCAAGTAGGATTTTTTTCTTAATTGAATTTACTGTTGTATCCCTTCCTCCATCCCATACCCTAACCTCCCCCAAACCCCTATTTTAATTAGTGCTTTTACAATTTAAAAGCTTAAGTATCGATTCAGGGAATCTCTACAAACTGCTCGTGATTTTATGAAATCTCTTATACAATAGTTTTCAGATTTTAATGAAGTCAGTCAGCTTTCTGGTGCAGAACAGCATTATGCATTTTCTGGACCAAGGACAAGGGACATTATTAATTGATGACTGCTGTAATGTAATCCCATTCAAACAGGTGGTGGGTGGACTGGAACTACAGCATTCTTCCAGCTGTTTTGGAAGAAAAAGAGATTTTCCACAAGAGCAAAGGAAGTGGTAATAGTATTGTATCATAGAGCTCAAAATAATTGGAATACTGACAAAAAGACACAGCCTCTTGTCTATGAAACAAGGCAGGGGCATATTTTTGGCTGCAGGAAAAAAAAACACTCTGAAGATGCTGGAGAAAATAAAGGCTGCTTGATTTTGAAGAAAAAGCCAGACTGAGGGAGTGTCACATTGGAAGTTACCTGCAGCTCCTTCTGTTGGGAGAAAAAGCATTGGCCTAATTTCCATGGAAACTAATAGAGATTTCCATAATTGTTTTGGTCTGGACCCACATACATTTGTGTTGTCCTGACAGGAACTGTATTGGAACCATTTACATAGGCTTTGCCTTTTTGCCATATTATTACCATCTTCCCAACACTCATCCTGGAGCTAAGAAACTGCTGTCCCATTGCCCAAACTCCACAGCAGCTTCAGTGCAGTCTCTATGGAGGGCTCAGGTTCTGATTTTTACCTGCTTACCTGCAGGGACTGCTGGCAGTAGTAGTGTTCAGGAGACACCAGGCCACAGGAAATGCCTGCACTCTGTTCAGTTTGCAAACCAAACAGACAAATCTCCCATTTTACAATTCAAAGCACCAGCTAAACATCTACCAATTGGATCATAAAGATTGTAAATCACCATTCCCTGGCCTTGTGCTTTTCATCTAGTTTGAAAACATTATTCACGAGATCACAACAGGCAAGTATCTCATTTGGATTTTTATTATTATAAATACTATATTAGACCAGAAAGGATGGTGCCGCACATCTGCTTCCTCCTGCTGCTATTTGGCATCTTCTTTCTTGGCTCCTGCTTCTATTTTCAGGGGTTCTGGAGCTGGACGATAGGCAGGAAATGTCTCCCACGGGCTGTTCAGATCAAACTTGCGGAATTCCTGAGCTAGCTCCACAGGCTCTGCCACCACCCGTTTGACTTCATCATCATACCGCACCTGGAACAGCACAAAGACATGGGCCAGTCATCTGCACCCTGCTCCTGCAGCATGTCTGCTGGGCACAGGGACCCAGCAATGACCCAGACTAGCCTCTGTGCAGACAACTCTACTTCTTACCATGGAAAATCACAGGCCTCTGCCATGGCTTCAGTTCTCCTCATTACCTTACAAGAGGTCTCCAGATGCTACTGAGATCTCAAGAGTGTCCCAGAAAACCCCCCTCTTTGCTTTGCTACCATGCCCCTCAAGTGTCACAACTAAGCACTCAGAATTAGGAGCACCCACCCTAACATTCCACATGAAGTTCACATGCAATAGCGCATTTAATTTGTCATTTGACAAAGGAATTTCTCCTGAGTCACTGAAATAAGATGGCCCATCCTGGGCCTGCATAGCTGAGGACTACACTAATGAATCTTTATAATATGGCATTTGTGTGGTTTCAGTTGTTCAAATGTTTAGTTTAACACTCAGAACAAGGGGAGAAAAAGAAGACAACCAGGATGGAATGCAGGTGAGTACCAGACACTTCTGACTGGCTTGCTTTATCCTCACTGTGCCAGTCCCGATCTCTGAACCACAGCTGACGTGATGCTGCCTTGTCCTTGCTTGCAGGATTTTGTTATTTCTATATTTCTTAAAACAGCCTCTTTTTTGCAGAACTTCACTGTTTCCTTCTGAGACTCAACTCAGTCTTAGCACTGCACCAAATACACCTGCTTCTACAGGGCAGTCATTTGAAACAAGACAGATACCAAACACTCTCATTTCACCTGTGGTTGGCATACAGAGGTAAATGGTAAACAAAAAGAGCCAGTTTAATCAGAGTTTTATAATCTGGGCCTACAAACACTCAACAAAGTGAAGTTCCAACTGAATCAAGAACGGTTCAGTCTTTTATCCTTCTAGACATCTCAGTTTTGAAGTGGAAACTTTAATCTTCCACGTGCTGAAAGCAGAAGCACTCTCTCTGCCTGACAAGTATCTTTGGTATACAGCACATAGTATTTTCTCAATTTCTCCTTATTATGGAGGATATTTTGTGTGATAATCCAAATTTCTATGCAGATTTATACAACTCTTCTGGAACACAGACAAGTGATTGATCAAAGATGATCACATCTTTGTACTGGAGCTCAGAAAAGAGCACTGGAGAGACCTGGTAACTTTAGACATGACTGTATCTCCTACCTCCACATAACCAGAGAGTGGGAAGTCCTTCCGGAATGGATGGCCCTCAAACCCATAATCTGTGAGGATTCGCCTTAGATCAGGGTGGTTAGCAAAGAAAACACCATACATGTCCCAAACCTAAATGAAAGGGAGCCAAGTTAGTTGAATTGTATTTGAAAAAACCCAAACAACACCTACATGTGTTACGTCCATAAAATTTCAGTTACATGCCTGGCTTTGTACAGCAAAACTGATGCAGGAATTGATTCAAAAGCAAATCAAACAGCATTTTATCTCCCACTCCAAAAAGGCAGCCAGGGAAACACTTCTCTCTTCCTGAGGGCGGTGGGGAATCCCCTTAATTGGGAAAATGCAGCCTCTTTCCACAAAGACTCTGTTCCCAAGCTCAGCAGCACTCACCTCTCTCTCATACCAGTTTGCTGCCTTGTGCACAGGCACTGCTGAGTCGACAGGTGTCAGCTCATCGGTGTACGTCTTCACACGAATCCGGCTGTTGAACCGCAGGGACAAGAGGTTGTACACTATCTGCAGCAGAAGAACAGGCAGCATTTATGGATCTCCTTGCAGTACACCACTGCCTAAAAGGACTATTTCAAATATTCTTTATGAGCAGGATCACATTCAGCACTTCAGAGCTGGCCACTAAAAGACACTCCTACAACTGAGGTTCCAACAGCTTATCACTTTGGTCCTTAGAGGTGTGACAAAAGCTATGAGAGACTTAGACAGCATGACTGAGGATAAAGAAGTAAAGAGAGATACTAAATCTTAAAAGACTACTGGAGGGATGGAAACACTTGACAATGAATGGTCTGTCTCAAAGAAAATGGCCATCAATCACTCTTGAATGACTATCAGTGGGAGAAAGCTAAGAAAAAATACACTTAATTTTCAGCAAGCGAGTTGGATACCAGGGAACATTTCCAACTTCTATCGTGATGAAGTCTAGTACAAAGGCTGTTTATGAGGATTATTGTAATCTCTGGAGAGGAAATATTACAAGCAGACTGAAAAAAAGATCCCAAAAATTTGTAAGGAATTTTAAAGCCTTGTTTGATTCTGCCTTGGTGACTGGAAAAGATGAATAAATTAGGGTTTATATTTCTATGAATCTACTACCTTGACTTTTGAAAGAAAAATATTGAATTAAAAAAGTATTCCACTTCTTCATCAACTGGTGACCTTTGACTTAAAGAATTCTATCTACAACTCTCGAAACTTTTTTCTCACTGCCAGAAACCAAAGAAGTGGTTAGAGATGCAATAGCACCCACAGCCATCAGCACTTGTGAAGCCCTCCAAGTATTGCACCTCTGAGCAGTTCCTACCTCAAATCGGTACTGCCGAGATGGAACATCAACAGCAGTCAGGTCAGCCATGGATTTGAACTGGGCATTGGTGTGATCACGAAGGAAGGTCAGGACGGGAATGATCCCATCTGGATGGATCAGAAGTTCCAGCTCATTGAAACAGGTCACCTGATGAAAGCAGAACAGTGGGAAGGGCATGAGTACAAACACCAACAGGACCAAACATGATGCTGATTTCAGCAGACCACTCAAACAAAGAGACATAGCAGACACAAAAAGGCATCAGATCAAGGGGCTTAAAAACAGCAGTACTTTTAATGAAATTCTGACCATTTTTCTTCCCCAGAACTACTTCTCTAAACAGGTAATAAAAAAGTGGTGTGTTCACTGGGTCCTGTCCCACCACAAGAACAATTTCTTGAATAGCACCTACCTGTACTTGTTGGATATACTTGGGCAGAATCTCAGCCACATATTCCCCAAAAGCACATAGCTGCTTCTGTTCTGCTTCATTTTTTGGTCTGACAGTAGCTAAGGAGAAAAATTAAGTTCCCAAGATTATGGCAGAGAATACAGAAAGCTACAGAAAGAAGAGTAGTCTCTCTTTAACCCGTCCAGCTGTCTGTCAGAGACTATGCTATAGCAACATGCTTGTGTTACACAGAAGGTGGAAATAGATGCTTTGATAATTAAGGAAATTTGTGTCAGTGCTAAAATTTTATCTACTCTAAAGAGCAGCATGAATTGTCCAACAAGATGATGGAAAAGATGAAAAAGAAGGCAGCAGAGATGACAGAACAATCTGAACTTAGGAACCGCTCATGTCATTCAACCTGGGTCTAGAAAGGGCCTTGTTTTCTGGGTTCGCTGGATGTGTCAACATCTAAGCAAGCCCCTCATAATCAAAACACTCTAGGAACTCACGTTGTTGGGGTGAGTTTTCTCACTGTTACGACTAAAAGCCTTTAAGAGTCAGCACGATGAGGGGCTATGAAGCTGTTGCCCAGGCACAGCTTTGCACAGAAAAAGCAGGCTTGGCCCTGCATCTAAGAGGTTGCAGACAGGAACCCACAGCAAGCACCGTTACCAACACAGCCACGTCTCTGGGCAATTGGGGTTTTCGGGTGACCGGACCAACCCTTTCCCCACACGCTCACTAAAGCGGTTCCACCACCCAGGAACGTCCGTGGGGCGGTTCGGTGCCCTCCCGCCGCTGGCAGCGGCACAACCGCACGCCTCGGGCCCCCTCCGCCCCCCGCCCCCAAACCGGCCCGCACTTACGGCGAGTGTCCGCGGCGGAGCTCCCCGCCAGCCGGGCCCGTGCCGCCGCCGGTGCCGCGCCAGCTGCGGAGAGAAACGGACACGTCTCACCGACCACCGCCAACCGCCCGGCCCGGCCCGGCCCGCGCCCCCGCTGCAGCCCCGGTACAGCCCCGGCGCAGCGCCCGAGCCTCACCTCGCAGCGCGGCCCGCGCCAGGCCCCGCGCCGCCGCCGCCCACATCCCGCCGGGACACGGACGGGCAAGGGCACGGGGCGGAAGCGGAAAGCGTCGCCGCCGCCGCGCTTCCCCCGGGGGCGGAAGCGCGCGAAGAGCTTCCCGGGGACGGCTCCGGGTCGGTGGGCGGAATCGGCGAGTGCCCGGCGGCGCCTGGCGCAGGGTGAGGGCCGAGAGCAGCCGCTGGGGCAGCCCGGGGCGGCGGCATGAAGGGAGGCGCCGCAGGTGGGTGCCGCGCGGCGCGGCCGGGGGGAGCAGCGGGCGCCGGGAGGTGGGGGCGAGGGGGGCGGCGGACCCCGGGCTGAGCCAACGCTGAGCCTTGCACAGCGTCAGCGCGGTCCTGGTGCGAACCTGCGTTTCTCCGAGAGTCAGCCTCCCCTCCTGCCTTCTCCCCGCCCCGGACCGTGGGGTCGCTGTCAGTTGTGCTTAGGGGTTCCCCGATCCCGGGCGCCGCCGTGGCATCCGCGACCCTGTCAGGAGCAAGGAAAGAAGGAAGCTGGAGCACAAGTCCTATGAGAAGCGGCTGAGGGAGCTGTGTTAGTCTAGCCTGGAGAAAAGAAGGTTCAAAAATGACCATATCACCCTCTCCAACTGCCTGAAAGGAAGGTGTAGCCAGGTGGGGGTTGGCCTGTTTTCCCAGGCAACCAGCGACAGGGCGAGAGAACACAGGCCTAAGCTGCAGAGGCGTGGTTTAGGCTGGACATTAGGAAGAATTTCTTAACAGGAAAGGTGATTAGAGACTGGAATAGACTGCCCAGGAAGGTGGTGGTGTTGCTGTCACTGGAGGTGTTTCAGGGAAGACTGGATGTGGCACTCAGTGCTATGGTCTAGTTGGCATGGTGGTGTTCGGCCATAGGTTGCCCTCGATAGTCTCAGAGGATTTTTCCAACTTAAGTGATTCTGCGACTCTGTGAAGGAGGTGTATTAGGTGTTGGTTAAACCATGGAACATACAATTTGGCTTTATGGGGCACTTAACTGTCCTGCGTGCCTCCTTCTTTCTAGCAGAGACACCACGGGTGCAAAGGGGAGCTTTGTCTGGGTGTCTGCAAGGAAGATGTGAGACTTGCATAGTCTTTAGCTGCTTCTTGGCATTTCTTTCATGACTTGGCATAAGTCCTCTGGGAGTTGTGCAGGGCAGTGTGGGCAGCTGGTTCTGCTGTGCCAAGGGGGCAGAGTTCATCTGTCCATATCCTGGAGCTCTGTGTGGTCTCTTCAGCATTCTGGGCTGAAGCGCCTAAGCACCTTGACTGTATGGATAGAAAGCTTTAACCGAAGTGGAAGCCAGTTTGCAGGATAGGCTCATACTTCGTAAAGCTGGAAAAATAGTACTCATGTGTTCTATGCTCACTGCAGTTCCTCTGTTTCTTATAGACTAATGTATAGATACTTTCCAGACAGACCAGAACTACTGTAAAATCGAGATAAGAATATAATTAAGTCAGGCTATCACCAGAGATGGACTTGTCCAGCCAATTAGGGATGTAGACACTACTTCCCATGAACAGAATTTGAACAAAGAACTTAGGACCCCTCCTGATCAAGCAGAGTAATTGTAAGAAAATGCATGTTTGACAAGATAAACCGTGGAAGAGTAACTATGAATCTGCTGGAGAAAAAAAATCACATCTTTGTGAAACATTGTACTTGAAATAATGTTCATTATTAATTGAAGAAATTTCTGATATCAGACATCATGGCTGGTAATTAATTTGTAAAAATAAGTCTCAAAGTGAATGCAGGTAGGCAACTGTTCCTAATGCTGTCAAGAGCCATGGTAAAAAAGAGCTCCTTGCTGTAGTAGTCCTGTGTTTCAGAAGCTTTTCTGACCCACAAACTACCTGGAGTACTCCATGGTATCTGCTAAGAGGTGTTTTCTTTTAAGTTTTGTTCCCCTTTCCACTTGGGAAGCAGTGACTACCAACATCTAAAATGTTGTTTTGCATGCTGAAGTTGACTGGCACGTTAACAAACAGCATAACCAACAGTTATCTCATTTGGTTAGCTTGAAGGACTGGTGGTTATGTCAGGCCGACATCTCGTGCATCTTTTTTGGTAAAAACAAGTTCATCTTGATTCAGATTCATCATTGGGTTTTGACAGTAATTAACACCTCCTGATGATATGAACTGCTGCCTGTGCTCTTTTTTAGTATGATACTGTAATCCTTTTCACATCTAGTCCAGCTATGCTGCTGCTGCTTTTTTTGGCTTTGCAAGTTTCCTAGGGCAGTTGCTGGACTTTCCACTTGAATAACTTGCTGCATTTCTTTGTGTCAGTGAAATGAGTGGTGAAAAGATATGCACGTCTCCCAGCCCTGCTGGCATGTGATGTTCACTGTACTGGAAGTTTGGTATATATTATAATTTTAATTATGCCAACTTCTCATTTGCTGTTTGAGATTATGAAGCTCAAGCACAAGTTTCTAGCTGTGCTATTTATGCTCAGTCTAAAATATGCTGGACTCTTACCAATATGTTTGACTTTTCCCTGTACCCTGAAGTACTGCATAATCTTGTTAGTGGTGAGAGAAAGCCATATAATTATTGTGATTTTACAGATTGCTGGAGGTCTGATTTGTGCAGCACCATGGACTCGTCAGAAGAGACTGGAGGCTCCTCTGCAGAAGAGAACTACTTTGTGAACTACACCTTCACCGACCGCTCCCACTCAGGCCGCGTGGCCCAGGGTATTATGAAATTATGCTTGGAGGATGAGCTCTTTGCTGATGTTACAATATCAGTGGAAGGCAAAGAATTCCAGCTGCACCGTTTGGTCCTCTCAGCTCAGAGCTGCTTTTTTCGTTCTATGTTCACTTCCAACCTAAAGGAGGCCCACAACCGGGTGATTGAGCTGCAGGATGTTAGCGAGAGTGTCTTTCAGCTCCTCGTGGACTATATTTACCATGGAACTGTAAAGCTGAGGGCAGAGGAGTTGCAGGAAACCTATGAAGTGGCAGACATGTACCAGCTGACTGCCCTTTTTGAAGAGTGCTCCCGTTTTCTGGCCCGTACGGTGCAGGTTAGAAACTGTCTGCAGGTCATGTGGTTGGCAGACCAACACAGTGACATGGAGCTCTACACAGCTGCCAAACACTGTGCAAAGTCACATTTGTCTCAGCTGCAGGAGACAGAGGAGTTCCTACACCTGCCTCTCCGCCTGCTGACAGACATCCTTACAGGTAAGGAGCTCTTGAAACTACCTAGGATGTGATGTAGAAGGAGACTTTCAGAGTCTGGTGAAGTAGTGAATGAAGTAGATGGAAAGATACAAACTTTCATAATCACTCTCTATTCAGAGACTTAGCTAAGCAGGGCAGAAAAAGACCCAAACTATTAATTGTTACTGAACATGAAACACCTAAGCTATAGAAAAAGGACATACAGGATGCCAGAAATTCACAGAAGTTCCTGAGTCAGCAGGTTAGACGTGTTACACATTTTCTAAACACAACTTCCAACAACTTGTTGTAATTTTCTTTGCATTAAAAGTAAAACAAAGAAGCCTTACCAGAAATACACATCTGATGAAAGCTTTTTTTATCCCTTTAGCTCATAATCATTTAACATAGCAATGCAATAACTCAACATCTGTAAGAAGGCTTGAGCACATATTTTAGATTATTTTAGTATTATTTACAATTGTTTATAATTGTTAGGATTACTTAGGCACTCAACTGACTGAAATAGAAGTATTGTAACATCCTGAGTAATACAGTAATTGCCCTTCTTGTAAAGGTAATAGCCTTCCACAGTAATGGATGCCATGACTCAGACTTGTGAAGGACATGTCAATACATAAACAACTTAGTCCAGCTTCCACCAATCCGTAAAGATCTGCTGCTCTAGTAGGTACAGTCAGGACTTGTTACCTCTCCAGGGTGCTGCAGTCACAAGTCCATTCTTCTGGAGTTACGTATCATTGCTAGATGAAGCAAGAACGTAGAAGCAGCTCATACATCCAAATGTGCCTCTTTCTTGCTTTTAATTACTCTTTGTAACTGAGTAAGTCACTAGACTTTGTGTGTCATGTGTTTTATATGCAGTTGCAAAAAAAAACCTATTATGACTGGGAAATCTATCTATAAGACCTAAACTAGCCTTTAGAGTTGATGCTATGCATATGAGAGTCTTTACAGATATTGCATTAAATTATCTCTCTTGTATCTAAAGAAATTTAGTCAAGAACCTATTGAGTATACCTACTGATAGCTCAAAAACTGTGACAAACTTAGAGTAATTTTGATAACTATTTAGCTAAAGTTTTTAAAGTAAGTTGCAAGTTCATTTAAAAAAAACTCTAAAATCATGAAATAAAACTGTAGAGGTCAATCACCTCTAATTTCCTAGGGATTCCAGATAAAAAACAGTTTTAGGACTATGGACTTACAGTGCTTGTGGTCCTAAATTAAAACAATTGCTCAGTATAACTTTTTTCCATGCATCATCTATTTTCATATGTAGAATCACATTACTCAGAATTACATTACATTAGCGTTACATTATTATTAGAATTACATTATTTTTGCCACAACTTACCTCATAAAATTGATTAAAATCTGAAATACTTCCTACTGCTGGTAGGAAAAATCCTTTTATTTTGCTTTTCCTGCATCTTCGTTGAGTTAATGGGAAATTAAATAGAGGAAACTTTTAGTGGCAAGGAATAAAATTAATGAAATAGTAATTTATTAAGTTTACCTTCTGTTGCACTCTAGAACCAATTTCAAAAAATTTTTTTCCATTTAGGCACTACATGTGATGGTTAGCTTATGGGAATCCTTTTAAACAAGTTGAAATACCTGCTTTTGTGCCAGACTTTTTCTCCTCCCTTCCAATATAGAGAAAAGCATTGGAATTTGTCTGGTGCCTTCAGCATCATTGAATTCAGAGTTTGTCATGAGAACAGACTACAAAATCAGAGTCTTCATAGGGAAGCTTCTCAATGAACACAGGCATAATTGTTGGCTTTCAAACTGGAAGGAAATACCTAAAATCTTTTTGGTAATGTACTGATGATGATGATGCAAGACTTGTGGTTTAACCAAAACTTCTATTTATGTCTGGAAAGAGATTTAAATCTGATGCAGTCTCTGGAGTGTTTCCTACTGTCACACGGCTAAGAAAAGCTCTAGTAGCTCATTGGGGATTTCCAAATGTTAAGAGGATAGCAGCAACACCAGATGTTCAGTCATGAGGGTCAGCTGCCTGACATTGCTCAGACACATTTTGTAGATGACTTTTGGTAGATAGGTTTTTCTAGGACCAGCCAGAAATAAAGGCAGGTGCTGAAATTCTCAGTAACAGAATCTTTTTGCCTAAATGATTAAATAAGAAAGTATTTGTCATTGTCACACAGCATGTAAGTTCTCTGTCCTGTCCTCTTTGTCTTGGACATAGATTCCTGAATAGATTGCTGAAATTCAATCCAGAGTTCTTAAGATCTGGCAGCTCTGTCTCATAGTTACCCAAATTAATTTAATGTAGTTGGCTGGCTGGCAGTGCTGATCATGCCTGACAAAATCTATAAACACCTGTGTCTATCTTTCCTCTCTAGAAAGTAGGGTTTGTGGTGGGAGTGGGGGGAGGCAGCTGCAGGAAAAGGGTGTTCCTGAGCAATACACCTTTGTCTAGCTATCATAAGTGCCTTTCTGTCCCCAAACCGCAGATGGCGTTCCATGTTCTCAGAATCCAACAGTTGCCATAGAAACCTGGATCAACTTCAACAAGGAGGAGCGAGCGGGCTTTTCCGAGACTCTGCGATCGAGTCTGAAGGTATAAAAAGACCTTATGTTCTGGGGCTGATGTAGCACTTGGTGGTTTCACACTTCTCAGGGCAGGGTATTCTGCTCACAGATGTGACTTGAAAGTCACAAAACATAAATGTCATTGAAATGCATGGTGCTTGTGAGAGGATACTTTCAGTGTCATAAACAGCAACCCCGCTGACAGCTTTTTTTCATTTAACCTGAGGCTGCTTTCACAGGTGATTGGAGCAGTGCCACAAATAACTTATTTCACCTCAGCTACCAAATAAACTGTTCAGAAATCTGTGTTTGGCATTCCCCTTCTAACAACTGTACTCCATCACTGATGTAACTGACCCTTACCTAAACCATGAACACTTGTGTTCCAGTGACGTCTGTGGCTATTTTACTGTGTCAGATATGAATGGTATCTTGAAAAGGCCTTGAGGCTCTGAATCCTGAATGTTCTAGGGTGGCAGGACTTGGGAAGGAGGTTATACACCTCAGGCCCACAGGTGGGTCCTAAACTGAAAAATTCAGTCTTGAGCATCACTGATGTTTGTGTGAACAGATCTAATTCTGCTGACACGCTTCTACTTTGGCTCAGGTGATTGGAGAAAATGTGCACATCTACCTGATTGGAAAGGAGTCATCTCGTACACATTCCCTCGCTGTCTCTCTGCACTGTGCTGACGATGACTCCATCAGTGTGAGTGGCCAGAACAGCCTGTGTCACCAGATCACCGCGGCCTGCAAGCACGGCAGCGACCTGTACGTCGTTGGTGGCTCTATTCCACGACGCATGTGGAAATGCAACAATGCGACTATAGATTGGGAATGGTGTGCTCCCCTGCCCCGGGACCGGCTCCAGCACACCCTCGTCTCCGTGCCAAGCAAGGATGCAATATATTCACTAGGGGGGAAAACTCTACAGGACACTCTCTCTAATGCTGTCATATATTACAGAGTACGAGACAACGTCTGGACAGAGACCAGCCAGTTGGAAGTGGCAGTCTCTGGAGCTGCAGGGGTGAACCTTAATGGTGTCATTTACCTGCTGGGTGGGGAGGAAAATGACTTAGACTTCTTCACGAAGCCCTCTCGGCTCATTCAGTGCTATGATACCAACACAGAGAAATGCCACGTGAAGCCATACGTACTGCCTTTCGCAGGGTGCATGCACGCTGCTGTGCACAAGGATGTGGTGTTCATTGTGGCTGAGGGGGATTCACTGCTCTGCTACAATCCCCTGCTGGATAGCTTTACCCGGCTATGCCTCCCAGATGCCTGGAGCTCAGTACCATCCCTCTGGAAAATTGCCAGCTGCAATGGCAGCATCTATGTCTTTCGTGATCGCTATAAAAAGGGCGATGCAAATACTTTTAAACTTAACCCAGCCACCTCTGTTGTAACAGTCACAAGTGGCATCAAAGTGCTGCTCACTAACCTGCAGTTTGTCCTGGCCTAAACAGGCCCAGTGATAGAAAGACAGCAACAGTGTCTTGCTGTGCAGCTTGAAGACACCTACGACCCTCAGCACCAGTCCCAATTACTACAAGCTCACAACATCCAGTAAAGACCCCATTCTCTGTACCTGTGCAGAGGAAGTACAGGCTTTCTGACTGTGGGCCTATTCTTTTACATAGCACTATTGAAACCGTATTGAACTGGTGTATCTTAGATTTCAGATGGACTAAATACTATTACTATGATTTCTTGATGGTAAGCTGCTTGCATTTGAGGCCCAAACAGCAGCAAATGGCTATTTTAGCCTGGAACCAGTCCACCACTAAAAAATCCTGTGGCATATGGAGAGCATTCTCCTTGGCCCACACTGCTAGTTTTAACTGCCTAGGAGACTGTGTGTTGCTGCTGTGTCAGTCACAGAGTTAGACGTGCACTGTGTCCCCCAGGGATGGCCTCATTTAAACATTCCTGTGTCCTATTGCAGAAGGAGGGCCTGGCAGACTCCAGAACTGGCCCCAGGACCCTTAGGTTACATTCAGCACTTCTAGAGGAGTGGTAACCAACTGAGTATTTGCTTACTGCTCTGTCATCACCTAGGATAAAGAGGGAGATAATTTTTAGAGCATTGGCTTCCTTTACTGTACAGGAAATCCCCACCTGTAATTATAACATAGTGTTGGTGAAAAGACAGAAATAAGACCACTTCCTCCTACCCTTCTCTGTTGGCACTGTAACCCCTTTGGGTAAGAATCTGAATAAAGTCTCTACTGAGACAAAGTATTTTGTTTTTTTCTCTTTGCTTCAAATACAAATATTTTTGAACTTCCCGTGGATTGCAGTTCCGCTCAGCACTGATATGTGGAAAAGAACTATGGGGCTCCAAGAGATCTGGGATATTAGCCATAAGGAAAGAAAGCTTTAATGAAACAGCCCTATTTCCCCTTTACTGTAAAATGTTCTTTATTCAATCAAGAATAAAAACCCTTAAGCTTTTGTTAGATCATAAAAACTTTTTTTATAGCAGCTGAGATGAGGATTTTGATAGTTCTTACTAAGTTATGCAGTTCTCCCAGTGATCGTGTTCCTGTGAAATTTCTCCAGGACCTGGACTTGCTTGTGTCGAATGAGGATGTGGGGACGAATCTTGGTGATGGCCTCTATTGCTTCCTGAGGACTCCAGTGATGCAGCTGAAAAGGCAGAAACCCAGCAAGTGAAAATCCATTCCATCTTTGCACCAGCTAGTGGAACCCTCCTGGAGGCTACGGGCAGTATTAGAGGTGTTAGGAAGTTTGCTGCTGCTTTGCCCCTTAGGTTTACTTGATGTTCTTCTCAGGGCGGCCTGCAAGTCACACATTCATTAAATGAGTCCTTCAGTTATAGAGGAATGGTTGCTGCCTAGGCCCTCCACTTTGTCTTGCTCACTCTTCCTTCATGTTGTGAAGAGTTTCCTATCTTAGCCCCACTAGACCAGAGCAAAAATGCAGCTTGCTTTTTAAATTTAAAAAAAAAAAAACTCTACTGGTATTCCCATCACATTTCAGCACTTAGTGAGGAAATTTCCTCTTCAACACTAATGGAAAATTTTCTAGGGAGTGTTTAATAACTCCAAGGGAAGAATCCACAAATGGGATTTTGTTCTTAGTGCTGGTTTCCTCAGTTGGGTTGATAGAAGAACTCAGAAAACAAGTCAGTTCTCTTGATCCTGAATTGTATATACGGAAAAGTATAGGAAGGCTCACCACTCCAGTGAACCAAGGAGAAAATAAGAACAAAAATGGATGTTTATCTGCTCAGTGAACCTATACTCATGAGTGACTTGTTATTCCCACCTCAATCTGTTCCTCCACAGAAGGAATTTTAAAAAGCAGAATAATTCAAAATTTGCATTTGCATTCAAAACAAGGAAAGTTTGAGGCCTCTCTTAAAATGGGTGTCCAAGCTCTGTAAAATCACGGAATATTACATGTACATGCTCAGGTTTCCTGAGCAAGAGTAAACTATAAAGGTTGTCTGCATTTTATTTCCATATTTTAATGAAAAATCACTCAGTGTAGCAGAGACTCCTGACCTGAATTAAGTATGCTGCCACCATGGTGGCACTGCGGGAGCGTCCTGCCTTGCAGTGCACATAGACACTGTTACCACGGGCTCGGTGGCTCAGGATGAACTCCACGCCCCTGTGCAGGTTTTCCAAGGTGGGGACTCCAGTTAGATCCACAGTGCTAAGACGCAGTTGCTCCACTCCCATTGCCTCCCATTCCTGTAACAGACATAGCAGATGTGGTCTGTGAACTTTTGGGTTGGGTTTTTTTTTTTACTGAAAGAAAGTCAGAACCTATTGAGACAGTTGGGAAATTCAGAGAGGCTGTAAACAGACTTTGAATGTCAGCCCTTCTAAACAGATGTATGAAAACTTCAGTCCTGGTCATTAGAAGGTAGTAGTTACAGGGGACTGTAAAAATGTGTTGCAGGTAAAGGGAAAGAGGGAGGTTGGGATCTCTTCCCAACTCAAAGGCATTTCTGTATAGTGATGTACGTGGGTTCCATGCTCCCTGTCTTTCCTTGCCATTGCAGCTGCAGTTCATTCGCATGCTCACGTTTTACTGGTTTGTCGCATAGTTTCTAAAGTCGGCTTAAGTACGAGCAGTCCCGTGTTTGCTGCCACAGGACTTGGCGGTCGCTGCCGGATGACAGCCAGGAGGGGGCTAAAGCCTCACCTGTGCCGGGACAGACAGCGACGAGAGACCCGTGCTGGGGAGACGCACCGGCAATCTCGGGGCTCACCTGGGGAGAAAAACAGAGGAACCGGGTCTCGTAGTCCTCGGTGAGGGTGACCACGCCGCGCACGTTCTCCTCCGCCACCAGCTGCGGGCACAGGCACCGTCAGGTCCCTCCGTTCCGCCCGGCCCGGCCCGGCCCGCCCCGCTGCGCCCGCTTACCCTGCGGATGCGCCCCCGCAGCGGCAGCGCCCCGAGCAGCACAGCCTCGTCGATGCGGTGGAACCAGGGCCGGCGGGAGCCGGGCAGCCGCGCCCGCGCCACCGTGTACAGCAGCGACGGGTAGAAGAGCAGCCGCGCCGCGCCGGCGCCCAGCGCCTCCACCACCCCCATGCGCGCCGAGGCCGCGCCGTGCCGGGCCGGGCT
>VWZP01008617.1:0-73349 GCA_013396995.1 Dicaeum eximium | reverse complement strand
CGCTGACAGCGCCGCGGGCGGTGGCGCTGCGGGTGCGAGCTCGGCCCGCGGCGGCGGCGCCATTGGGAGCGGGGGGGCTGCGGCGAGGCCGGGCGGACCCCGGGGCGGGGGAGCGGCTGCCCCGGGCTCGGCCGCCTTCAGCCTGCCGGGCCGGGCGCCCCGGGCACTTAAAGCAACCTGGGGTGCGGGGGCTGTTGCCCTCGGTACGGTGGGGGTCCGTCCGCCCGAGCAGTGAAATGTGTGCGGGTGCACTGGGCTGGGGGCGCGTCAGGCATACGAGAAGCACGGTCAGGGAAATTGGAGTTCAGCACAGGGCGAGGATTTGCAGTCCTCAAGTATGAGAAGGTGTGACGGACACTACTGGAATGAAGCAGGAAGAGGAATATAAAAACCAGGAGAGACGGAGCGTAAAATGGGTGATAAATACGTGAAGAAGCAGTAAAGGTTGATAACAGGGTGCTTTGTTAATAGGACTGTTAGTAGAATGCATTCCTTTAAATTCCTGAGGAGTTGTGGCCCAGACATTTTCACCTTTAAGGCACAGGCATTCTCTTCTGCCAGAAGTTGTCGGGGAACATTTTTCAAGCATTGCAGCTTTCTCGTATGTCCTGCTTGAGTGTGGTCGTTGAGTGTTTCACCAGTTCGCTGGATTTAGAGAAGTATTTGGTGGGGATTTATGTCATGAAGCATGCTTGACTTCTGGCTTACAGGAGCTTGGGTTTTCTATCTTGAATTTGTGTATTTATTTTTTGTGTATGTCTGTTCTTTCAGTCTTACTCTTTGTACCAGTGATCACAAAAATTGCTGAACTCTTTCCTAGTGTCTTTTGTTGTCTCCTCTATTGTTTTCTCTAGGTTAGTTCATCAGATAGATTTTACTGCACTGACTTGGCATTGCACAGCCATAATAAACCCATCACATTTTTATTCTTTTTTCCATTCCCCTTGGCTATGTTCTTGGGATCTCTACATAATATGAGATACTGTATCTTCCTAGAATTGTGTCTGGACCTAAGTCTTGACGAAGCAGCATTGTTGGAAATACTGCTGCTGTAGTCAATGTTTAAAATTAATCCATATGTCTTTAGATTGAGCTAGGAAATGTTAGGGTGGGTACAGCTTGCATCTAGCAGCTTGATATGTTCAGTTGCATTCCTGCTGACAAAGAGCCCCCAGGACAAGAGCACAAATCTTATACCTGCTCGAAGGCATGGGTGCAAATGTATATACTACTAAAATTCCTAAATAGGAATTTTTAAATACGGTGATGTAAAGAATTATTTGTTCTTTAAGTGCTTGCGTTCTCTTTCAGCCTCTACTCACATTCAGAATTATTGCTGATACTTATTTTGGGAAGGTGCATGCTCTTCTGAGGAGTATGTTCACCCTTTCTGAGTGATCATTTTTGCATGGCTGTCTTTTTTTCTGGTTTTCCTTTCCCTGGCTAAGTTTTTGATGTTACGTTGGGGAAAATCAGTGCTGGATCCCAGCTACTGGGTTACATGTTTCCCCTTTTGTATCTGTTTTGGTTTTTTTTTAATAGGTAACAAAATAAATGATGCAGGCCTAGGACTTTCTGTTTATGTGCAAAAGAAAGCAGGAACACAGCATCTGTAGAAAAGCAGAGGATTGAAAAGTGACTGTTCTAAAGCCATGAACACTAAAACATGCAGATTTATGTGTTAGGTAGTTTTGTTTTGAAAGTAAATGACCTAGAAGTGAGAAGAATATACCCATCTTTCACTATGAGAGATAGGGTAAAGAAATCCATGGTAGTACCACTGTGTACTTCTTACTATATCCATGTTTCTGCTAGGCCTCCAAAACCTGATGCACTTACAGGATTATCTTTGCATGGTAGGGGGAAGGTTCTTTTAGTTCTTCTGCTACAAGTATGGTTTCTGAAATCATGCTCCCTGGCACCACTTGTCTAAAGGGAAAGCAGGAAATGTGGCAGGGTCATCGATATACAGTAGTTGTCTATCTCATTAGTAATAAATCCATACCTTGCCAAGTAACCTGTACAGCAGTTGAAGAATCATTGGTTGAAACAAAATATGATGCTTTGAAATAAGGGAAATACTTATAATGTTGTGTAAATTTTCTTCAAAAATCACTAACAATATCCTGAACTGGTTGAATTTCATAAAAGGTAGATGGTCATGTGATTCTTAAATATTTAGATTCACTTTGAGTTAAGTAAGATTCTACCTGAAATTTAGCATCTAGTTGAACTTAATGGGAAACTTCGTTGTGAGCAGATTGCTCCTTAACTATTTCTTGCATATTTTTCTGAAATGTGGCTATTGATTATCAGTTACTGAGTCATCTGCCACAAATCTCTTCAGAATGCCCACTCTGATTTTTCCTTTAGTGCCTATTTTAGAGTAGGTGGGAAGTGAGACAAATTCTCGTAGTTTTTGAGATTTCCTGGTTATTAGTCTTTAGCACTGAGATCCAAGGAACCAGTGCTCTGGCTGTTGGACTGGAGACTGTTCTTAAGCAAATATGTCCAGTTTTCCAAGTTATAATGTGAGTTTGGTTACTGAAACATAGCTGCAATAGTCAAATGGACTCACATCTGTATTTCTGCTTTCTTATTTTTCAGTCTTGTCATGAATGTCTGAAATGTTTTATTTCAATCTGGGCATGTTTAGTATTGCTTGTCCTTCAAGACTATGCTCAGAGTTATTCACTGCCTTGGTAACTGCCTTCAGGCAAGAAGGTATGATTTTTATCCATTGATCAGGTATTTGGCAGGAGAAAAATAGTGTAGAAGAAAAGACTAAAATATTTCAGTATTTATTAGAATGGGAGTTGTAAATTGAGAAAAGTTATCTAGGGCCTCTAATGTGTATTTCTCAAGGTATTGCAGCACAGGACCTTGAGTGGTGCTCCTGTTACAAGATTCCTTGAGGCAAGAGAGGTTATCTTGATTGGGCAAAGTAACCAGTAGTTTTACTGCCCTTCTTCCACTCATCAGAAATACTTGTTATACAAATAAATGCAAGAATGCAAGGTACCACAGCTTCTGCTATTGCTCTCTACAGCCTATTTTAGAAAGGTGCCAAAACACTTTGTGTTTGGGACATGAGAATGAAAAGAGAGAGCTTTAGCATTCACATTTCAAGAGGAGATTTCCCAAACATCAACTGAACATCATCTTGTTTGCACCTGATGTGAGACTCAAGCAAGTAGAACTAAAATACATGTTGGGTCAAAGCTGCAGTGCCTCTTAATCTGCAAGTGCTTTGCTGTAGGGAGGAATAGCTCACGAGTCTGAACAGTGATGGACAGAGCAGGCTTATTTGTGTGACAGCAATAGAGTGCAGCACAGTCATCATCCCAAGGAAAGGAAGTCATCTTTGACACCTTGAGTAGCTTCAAACTTCCAGCTGTCTTATCTCTGTGCTAAAGAAAATGCATCATTGCTAGCTGAATTCAGGGTGAGCAATGAACAACTGGATGGCTGAACAGAAATCCTCAGTCCTTTCCAACTCTTAGTGAAGAGTTTCAGTTTAGATGATGCAATTTGTGTCACAGGTATATGTAAGTGAAAGCCTTATGCCAGAAGAGCAATCCTTGTCCACAAACTGTCTTGTCTGTCCCATGTATACGTGTTACCTGTGTATCTTCAGTGTACTTAGTATAGCACGGTCTGTCTTTTTGTTTTGATTTTAGAAAAGGTGTGCTGGCTTACTGGCTGCTCTGTTAGAGGCAGAGTATTAGTGACAAACTGACAAACTGTGGGTTTTGGTAATAATTCTTCACCAATTTAGAGTAGATTTATAACTGATTTAATGGCTTGGCTTGCAGTGGTAAAGTCCCAAGTAGATTTAAGATTATGTAAACTGGGTTTAAAACCATATAGCTCTGGGATTTTTACATTGGTTTGACTAAACTGCTTGTAATATAGCATGGAATAACAACCTAAGTATTGCTAAAATCAATGCAAATGAGCAGGCAGTTTGGGTGCTTTGTCCTTTTCAGCAGCTCACCTCAAGGAGATCTTGAATGAGCATGTGGATGAGAGGATGGGTGTTTGTTGAATATCTGGTGTCATGCTGGTGTGGTATCTGGCAGATTTTGCTTGGCAGAGCATTTTTTTAATGCTTGCATGCTCTGTATTTTCTCAGAACTGAATGCTTTCCCAATTCATACAACAACCCAGGTGACTGTCTTACATTGTTTTTACTTTAAATTAATTTGAGTTTTTCAGGACCTTGGCTTTGTTTTTTTTTTCACCACTATCAAAACTGTTCTTTTGGGTAGCTTTCACTTCGGTCTGCAGGCTGTTTTGTATTGCACTTTTCACAAAAATAATGTAGTTGTTATCCACTAGATTTCAGTATTTCACATGTCAAAGTAAAACTGTTGTCCTTCAAACATCTTATCATTTAAAATTCAGGCTTTTTGTCCCAAAGTATGCAGTTCAAAAGATACTCCAATATAGGCATGCAATCCACAAATTTTTTAGACTCTCTTGGAAAGGGAATATTCATGTCTGCTTTTTCCAAAGCAGAGGAGTTTGTAATTCAAATCAAGCACTTAGCAAACAATGTCCAAGTCTACATATAAAAATGATAGAATCTTTCTTAATAAATGTAGAGATTTGCAGGATGGACATCAGGCATCTTATTATCTCTGCAAAATCTTACAAGATAGAATTTTGATAAATGTTTCTTCAGGAGGCAATGAAATATTGATCTGTTAGGAAGAGAGAATGTGTTTTGAACATCACATCTAGCTTTTGCATTTTGTGTAGACACAATACAGCGTAAAAGTAATTCTCCAATTTATAGTTTTGTATTCCAAAGCAGAGCACCATCTGAAAATATTTTTTGCCTACTTACCTGTATTTCCTTGTTACTTGTCTTCAAAAATTTTCTGTTCTCCATTTACAATTCTGAATTAAAGAATACGTGGATGACAGGTCAATTTAGTGACAAGTTGTATTCTTGCACGTGATTGTTCGATGACTACAATGTGTTGCACAATTGAGCACGAGTTGAAACAGTAGAAGTTCCTTGCACAGTCCTAAGTCACATTAGAAGTGATACCTTTGAAAATATCAATATGCAAAATCTCTGTGGGGAAGAAAAAGGATTGTATATTTACTTCTCTAAAGCAGTTTTGACTGCTCAGAAATCCATGATTATATGCATTGGAGACTTAAGAAAAGTTAAGTGAGAGTATTCTGATATTTATGGGCTAAAGCCACCCATGTTACACTCTGGGTTATGCGTTCAGTGCCAGAATTTGATCACTATCAGAGACTGGCTGTAGGTGGTACTGTCTGTATTTCACAGTGTGGAAGCTGCTATGACACTAATTGTCTGATGCAGAATTTGATTTGAAATTTCTTTGGGTTTAAAATTATTTTTTCATTTAATTCAAGACTAAGTTTAATAGGCATTTCTTGGGGAGCAAGACTAGGACACATATTCGTGATCCTTTTTTGTAAGGAAAATAATTTGGGCTGTGCTTAGATGTAGAGCTAATTCTGCATATGCTGTTATCTTCCTGAATTTGGAAGGAGCCTAAACCATTATCTCAGTAATCAGAAATTTGAAAAATTTGGGATTGTTGGTTTAAATGCCAGCACTTTTGTGTCTCCTTGCACATGACATTAACAAAACTACTTGATTAGTGTGCTTCTCTGAGTTCTGAATTGGCTGCTGCATTCCTGGTATAGCTGGAAGTTGCAGCTTCCACTTACTTGTATGAAAGAACTTTTCTGGTAGCTCCTGTGAGGTAGTTTGGTATCACCACATAAATCCCACAAAATGGGATACACGAAGGAGAAGCAATAGGCAGTAGCATGTTGTAATAAATCTCTCATGAAAAATTATGCTTTTTCATATAAATGAAGCTGCTTTTCAGTTCGCAAATTGTCTTAATTGTGTACTAAAAAAAAATAAACTGTGCCACTTCTATAGTTTTCATTGCTTTTTCTCTGAAGACTTATGGATTTAGGTCTTCAATTACACTTACTCTGTTCTTTCTATGCCAGAATGTGAAAGGGGTGGAGTGCGTGGAGAGAGAAGAGGATGCTGCATAGAAGTGCATTTCTTCTGTTTTTAAGAAGAATACATAGGAAAAGGTTTAGTTAGTGTTTAAACACTGGCAAAAAGGACTACAGGGAAAGCAGACAAGATACGGCAGGTCACCATAGTAATTAGAATCAACCAATGAGAAAGGTCATGCTTCCTGGTTTAGGACAATACTTGAAAAGGGAGAAGGGTTTAAAAAGATTTCTGTAATTCAATTTGGGCTGGAGGGGGGAGAAGGTCAAACCAAGAACTTAATACATGGATGTGTGTGTCCAAAAGCAACAAGGAAGACTTCAGTGGTTCAGTAATGATTGAAATCTGGTGGATGTGGGGATTCCCTGGGAGGAAGATTTTTGTCTTGTTTCTGAGTTGCTGCCCAGATTTTATTGGTGAATAGTGTTAGGAGTTTGTGCATTATTAAGGTGGCTGCAAGCAAAGTGGAGTTGGAACTCATTCCAAAACAGCAACTCCTTTAGGTTTGTACGCTTTAGTTCTGTTCCTTGCTTGCACGGTGTGACGGTGAGTGAGGGTGTGCGTGTGTAAAGGAACTTGCCTTAGCAATGGTCTCTTTCAGAGACCATGTATGGGTAAAGCAGTTCGGCTGGTTCAGCTCCTGCTCCTCCCTCTCGGGGAGCTGAGCAAAATCTCTTCTGCTGAAAGGGTTGTTCCACTTTCTGCTTTCTATATTTGTCCAGCAGAGCACACTGGCTCACCAGGCAGTGTGGCTGGCCTGGTGGGCATTTGCTGAGCAGAGTTGAGAGCCAGGGCTTACAGTCTCTGTCACGTCCGTCTGTCTGTCTCTCTCTGGGGACAACTGGTGTTCCAAGTGAAAGGCGATCTGTTTGTGGAGGTTGTCTTTTTAGTAAAATGCAGTTCATCCAAATTTGGGAGTCTAGGGACTGGAAGTGGAGGAGCTGTCTTGCAAGGACAATTTGTAGTGGGTGGCAGAGGCATCAGAAAGACCCAGATTTAACCTCCAAAAGAGCTGCTGTCTTCTGGGATGAGGATTTTAATCTCCCTTCCTGCTTTGGGGAGTGATTAGCCAAGACCTGTATCCTTCCATAAAAGGTCTGTTGTCACTGTCTGCCTTGAAGATTAATGAAAGCTAGATCCTGTCCTGGAAGATCTGAGTGCTGTCTTGGCTTGTTATGGGCAATGGGGATTAATGGGGAGCTAGACCCTGGCCTGCCTAGTTTGGAATCAGGAGTTGGTGTTCAGGGATGGGGCTTGTAGGAAATACCTTGTTAGGAAGGGCTGGAAACTTGCAGCTAAGACTTCCCTGACTGTGTGCTTTTGTAAACTTTGTATTAAGGCCCTGCACACATTGCAGGGTGACTATTCACAATTGCTTTTTTACATAGTAGATCAGTTGAACAAATAGTGCAGAATGTCTGTTAGCTGCTACACTGTAGTAAACTGTTGATACAGTCTTCGAGTAGCAGAAAGGTGCTGAAAATAGTGGCAGCAATTGAATACACACATTAACTGAGACAATAATTTTTTGAGAGGAAGAAAGAGGGCAATTGTTTGTAGGGTACTTTTTCTAAATCTTAAGAAATACTGTCCCCTTAAAAATTCTGCTGTCTTTTGAATATCTTTGCAAATAGGCATCAGCCTTTTGTTTCTGCAATTTGAGAGAGGAAAACATTGTTTTAGTTATGAAATTGATTTCAGCAAGAATCTGCCTTTTTTTCTTGAGGGCCATGTTCCATAAACTCAGTTTGAATTATTTTTCTTTCCTACCACTGCAGTGTCTTCAGTGTATTTCCTCCTGAGAAAGCTGTGTGTCTCTTGGATTTGGAAGGACATTTTAGAGGCAAATTGGTGGATCTCAGTTGCCTGGCAGTGTCTGGATTGTACTGATGTGTGCAGGCAGGGACCTGTGATCGATGTGTGACAGAGGGTCATCTTCTTGAACTGATTGAACTCAAGCAGCTTAGTTGTGTGGCTGTTTTCTGATCATTCTTTGTTTAATGGAGACACACTGCAGTAGTTTTTTCCATCTTCATGTGGAAAACCTATGAAATTTGTTGTAAATATGGAGCCTGTGGGATGTTAAGCTTGTTACCTGAAGTATCTTGGTATTTAGCCTAATTCTGGCACCCTCTGCTAGAATTAGGTCCTCTGCCCACCTGTCTTTCCACTTTTCCACTTGCTGACTCCCTAGCTGACAACCTTTCAGTTATATGAGTTACCAGTTAAAAGCAATTCGTGGTACTGTTTGAGGCCAGTGATTGGAGTTTTATGATTCCTCGGCTTTCAAGTGTTTTCTTGTAGCATACTCACCTTTTCCTCCAAGTAGTCTTGGAGCAGGAGCATGATTAGGCAGTTTCAAAGGCCTCTTCGAAGTACACTATTGCATGTTTAAAAATACTGTGTGTCTGTTCTGTGAAAGATGCCATGATAAATGGATAGAACTCTGAATAAATAATGAATATATGTGCACCAGGGGCATTTGAGTCGTAGAATGGCGCTGCATAATTTCAATCATACAATTTTGTTAGAATCTTCCTAAAGGCAATATATGAGAAAGTGGCATTGTTCAGAGTTAAGCCAAGCTGTCAGGACAGGAAATCTTGTTTGCCATATATACTTTTGTGTTTAAGGGAGAATACCCAATAATCCATTCTGTCTTGACTGTGTTACCCTGTCTTCAGAAAAGGTTTAATGAGGGTAGGAGACAAATGAAAAATTAACTTTTGTCTGATGTCCTTTGAAGGTAGTGAAATTCCACAGGAAGGCTTAATTTTTTTATTTTCTTCTTGCCCTGCTGATTTTTTTTTACAAAAATAAGCCCTTTTAAAAAATATTTAATTACACAATTGAATAATAAAGTTAGGTTAAGGGTGGACGTATGGGAAGATTACAGGAATTTTGAATTAAGTCCAGTGTGCATTTCAAATTTATGAAACTTAAAACTGCTATTGTGAAGTAATTACAACTCCAGGAAAAATAAATGAAAGTTGGAAAACATTTACTTGTGATTTTAAGAACTTAAACCATATTGTTTAATCAAGAATATGGAGTGATATGCCTCTAATATCTGAGGCAGTCCACTGACAAGGAATTGGAACAGTGAAGATGATTATATGGAAGGACATGTATATAATTCTTACAAGCATAGAGTTTTCTTAACAGAAGCAGTGGAAGCCTTGTTTATCACTTGAGGCCTTTAAAAAGGATCAGTTAGTAGAGATTTAATTGTCTGAAATTCAGTACCTAAATCTGATGATCTAGTTCCATGAGTAATTTAAATGAGCATCTGCCAGTATTGCTCTGAAAGAGGCTTGTGCCATTTTTCATGCATTTTTCCTTTCCTTTGTGCTACCAAGAGCATCTGTGTGGTTGTGCAGTGAATTGAATCTAGGAGCATGTCTGGGTTAAAACTTATTTTCCTGTTGTTGGTAGGGGACAAGATCACACCTTGACCATTTCCTTTCTCAGGCTTGTTACACAGAGGTGGGGATGGACAGCTGGTGAGGAAAGAGTTGTGCACTGTTCTTTTGGCAAGAGCACCAGCTTGAACTGGATCTATAGCAGGAGTATCTCAATCTGTTCCTTTGTATTTCTTCCCCATTTCTATTGAATGTTTATGGAGAGCTCGTATCCAGTCTTCGCAGTTGTATAACCTGAAAATATTAAGTGAGAACTGTTTGCCTGTGTTGCCTGCTGGGGCACATATAATTTGGTTCTAGACAGGGAATATTGTCTAAACATTGTCTAACATACTTCTTAATGAATGCAGTATTTGGTACACACAGTGTTTGATGCTGCTCTACAGAAAGCCTGCTGTTCATTTGGGAAGAAATTAGTGACCTTTTCTGATATGAGAATGGAGAGAAAACTGTGTGCCACATAGACTGTCACATGTAAGGTTTTGGAAGTATAAAGTGCTTCCAGAATCTAGGCACGAGGTATAGAGAATTCAGAAAGATATTTATTTTGTATGTATTCTGCATGCATATGCAGCCAAAGCTGTATTATAGCACTTGGTTTTGCCATAAAGTTTAAGGAGTCTCTTACTGCTAGCACTGGAAAACTGTTAGCAGGTGTCATACTGTGCCTTCCAATAATGGGAATGGAAATGAATTGATGGAGAAGTGTGTAAGTGAAGAACATCTGAAAATACATGCATAAGACTTCAAGCAAGTACTGACCCTCTAGCTCTTGGCAAAGTACATTGGCGCTCTTGATCCTTCTCCACCCATCCATCTAAAATGTAAGATCAAGTTATGGATCCAGCCTTGTACAGCAGGGAGAGTTTGGGGCTTGGGAAGAGAGAGGCCTTGGGAAGAGAGAGGAGCAAGCAGAGCTTGCTGTGCTGACACAAGAATCAGTGAGCATCAACCCCTGGAGATGAGCAGCCTGGAGAGGGTGTGTCAGGGTCACAAATGGGCCATGAGGGTAGCTTGTGGGGTAAAAGGCTGCTGATACCAGTAGTAAAGGCATTCTGTTAGTTGCATTCACATGTTTGTAACTGGGAATGAAAACTTCTTCAGACAGGAAAGTTCATCTGAAGTGTGGTGTTAGATTTGTGGTTGGTAGTCACACAAAAATGGTGCTTTGTGGCATGTGTTTGTGTATTCATGTTTTCAGTAGATCGTAAATGAATGCACTTCTTTTTAAATACAGTTTTTCAGTATTATTTACAGTTGTATGTTTCAGATACCATATAAAGATACTGAAGAGGGGAGTGAATGTTGCAAAAAAGAAATCAAAGTATATACAAATGATGAGAAATGAAAAGCCTTCAGAGATCTGGACTAGAAGCTTAGTAAGAACTGCTTTGCAGTGAAATGGTTACATTTTATTAAATTTGTGTTTTGGAGCAAAAAGGGGGACATTCCTAAGTTGATGTTCCCACAGCAATGCCAGCATTTGTCTCTGATGGAGAACAAGAAATAGTGTGAAATATTTTTTAAAGCTTCAGCTCTATACACCCAATATTAAATCTCTTCAAGTGTTAATGAAAATTATTTGCTCTTAAAAGTGATTTGAATCGGTATTCATCGGTTATAATAAAGCAGTAACTTCAATTCTGTGCAGATGTAAATGAGTGTAATTTGTGTCCATTTACTTCTGCAAAGGATTTACCGTGTGCCTATTACAAAATAAAGATAAAAATAATTGAGCATATTTTTACTCTTTGGTTTGCAGGCGTGGCAATGGCAGATTCTGCACGGTAGAGTTCATGGCAAGTATTTGTCTAATATAAGCCAAGCAAGACACATACAAGCTTCAGGTAAATCAGTCTTTCTTAGTTGTGCTTCTTTGAAATAAAATACAAATGTTTATACTTCAACATTTTGCAAATACAGAATTTCAGACCTACTCAGAATTTCGTATACAGTTCAATTCTGATCTTTAAATATTGGAACACCTCAAAATTTTTTTCCTCCTGAAGCTAGATGCTGGAAACAGCCATGTGCACTGTGTCCTCCTTTGGCATTTTAGGTGTGGTAATACAGAATAGTGATTGCATTTGAGGATCTTTGTGAAGGACCTGCAATACATCCTTATTCCCTGTTTGCTTTTGAATCTATTCCTTTTTGTAAAATCAGAAAAAAGGTGTGTAACTATCTTGAATTTTTAACACAGAGCTATGCAAGCTGTGTCTGTCTACACATTGCACAACGGGATGGTTTCCCCTTTGAGATTTTTTTATCTTGCCTTTAAAGATAGGTAAGCTGAAAGTGTTAGTGTTTGAATGTTGTGGCTGAGATGGATGAGGTTATTCAGCTAAAGTTCAGTTACTTCTAGGGGTAGGCTTAGTGGTTAAACTGAGAATATTGTTTGTGTTCACTAAAACTCAATCTTTTACCTAAAAGAACACCAAACTGCTGTATGTGATAGGTCTTCCTGTGGCATGTAGAGTCTCCTGAAAGCAAAACATCAATGCATGCTTTCTGACCTTCATTCAAAAAGTAAATGAAATGTTGCTTTAGTTTGTACCTCTTCTATTTGCAACTCGTAGTACATTTTGAGAGTCCTTTAATACCATAATCTGGAGAGACATAGCAAGATAAAATCATTTGTTGGTGAGATTCTTTGGATTTTATTAACAGACAGATGTTTTGTGGAAGTTTTTTTTTTTTTTATGAAGTCATTTACGAGGTTTTTAGCGGAGATGCAACTGTAACAATGTGATGATACTCCTGACTCTGATTAAATACATTCTGTCACTAGTTTTCAAAATACCTTTTCACAAAGAAATAAGATTATTATTTCTTTGTACATATTTGTCCATATTGTACAAAAATTGCCTCTTAGGACCAAAAATTTACTCTTCAGCAACATAGTTAATAAGAGAAGTTGTCTTCTAAGACCCAGTCTCATGTTTTCAACAGTAGATCATAGTATCATAGGATTGTTAAAGTGTATCTTTGAAGCTTTCATTTTGGATTGTGAGACTTAATGATCAATCTTGGAGGTATTTGGGCTGTAAATGCTGACTAGACCTGGAACAAACATTGCAAATATGATCAGCATCCCAAACCTTAAGTATTTTATGATGTCCTGGTTAGAGTAACTTGAAGCACAGCACTTTAAATGTTTTCCTTTCTTTTCGTCTTCATCTGCAGTGGTCCCAAAATGTGCACCTCTTCTGTTTTCTGTTCTTCATTCTGTTCTTCCTAAAACATCTGAAGTTGGAAAAACTTACATTCTTATAGTAGAACATACTGTCATGAGTAATTCAACTTGCTTACTGTATAGTTTGTCTGCTACCCTGTATACCCTTCAGTATTTGTGCTGGCATCACTGAGAAAAGCAGTATTTGGCAGGTCTGTCTGCCAAAATAAATTGAGCAGGCACAGTGACTGAGCTGTGGCCTCACGTTGAACAAGTAGCTTCTGGTGCTGAGAGGTTTGGCTGGTGTAAAGATTGCAGTAGAAGGACACTTCTTACATAAAAAAGTATGTTTTCTTCTCTGGTGAGGTTTTTATACATAGGAGTTTCCCCCTGCTATCTCTGTTGTGTTGTTGCCGCATTAGTAAGGGTTGTTGCTACAAAGTGACACTTTCTGGGGGTTGTGGCCTGAGCTGTGCAGTGATTGAAACTTCTCTGGTTTGTGTCGGGCTCTCGGTTCCTAATCTGTGTAGTGCGCTTGCTCCGTCGCTCCTTGATGCATCGTTATCTCCCTCCTGTGCTTCTTCCAAAGAAATAGTTCTTCCTATATTTTCAGATTTTCATTATTGGTCACATGGGTTCCTAAAAGTACGTAAATCTGCAGCGAGTCCAGACTGAATGCTGATTTATGTGAGAGACTGTTGACGCCAGGATGTATCTGAGGTTGAGCTATGTGGTCTGTTTGATCTGTTGGCCTCTTTAATTGCCAGTGGTAACCTTGACATCCCATAAACATTAGTTCCTGGAAAGTGTAATGAGAAATCAGAACTAACTGGTCTAGACAAAGTGCTGACTGTGACAGTAGTTTCATTGATCAGAATCCATTAAATGATCTGGTATTCTCTTAGATGGTCCTGGGTGCTGATGAGACAGAAGTTTCACCACTTAGTAGAAAAGCAATATTATTAGATTTATTGGGCTCATATCCATTGTCTAATACTTAGTGGGTAGAGCCACTTGTTTTCATTACCAGCTGCAGTTCTATTTATATTATATTGCATATCATAAGTTGCAACTGTTCATCAGTGAGAGTTTATTTTGTCACCTTTAGATGTGGCAGGGCCATTAAATCTAAGCATTAAACCTTTGTTCTTCTACATGGAGTACTCAGTAGAGTCAGTAGTTCCTCCCAGCTTTGTGCAGCAGTTGAAAGTGAACTATACTCAGCTTCGTCAGGGGACAGTCAGGGGACAACTTCAGGAAAATTTATATAAAAGCTGTGATGAGAGATCTGAATTTACCCCATTAATTGTTTTGCTGACTGCACTAAGCACACTCATGCAGCTGTGAAACAGTTGGCTATGAGCGTCAGATTCTGTCTGGGGAGAACCTACTTTGCACACCCCATCAGTTAATTACAAAAGTGAGTACTGCACACATGGCTAGCAGTACCAAGCTGTATGTATGTATATACCTTAGGCTGAGGGATCCAAGAACCAATTTTTCCTGAGTAGAAGCACAGTTGTCAGATTCTTTGGCCTTTGGGCCAGGTTTGTCTGATGTATAAACTTGGGTAAATTATTCAGTGTATTAATGTTCTGCATGCAATTAAACAAACCATACTAAAACAATTTGTGATTTAAGAGCTTTCTCCCAAGCTTTCTACAGGTGGTTGTCAGATTGCTGCTTGGTTTTTGAAGTTTTTATTGTCTTGAATTTTGCCTTTGATTCAGTGATGTGCATTTTTTTCCCAAAGGTATCCAGGAGTTATGGGTTCCTCTGGCTATGTTAGCTGCACTTTTGGTTTCTTTGAAGTTTTTTAATTAATTCACTAGAGTGTTACAGTTCCATGTGCGAAGTGAAGATTTTCTTTTTAACATCAAAAAGTTGTTTATATAGATATTCTTAAGCATTCACAAGATCAAGTAGCTGTGTTTAATTTTTTTATCTGAAAGCTGATTATCAAAGGAATATAACTTAGCATATAAGCAAAAAATTTATGTTACATGTTTTTTTGAAGACATTAGAAGTTGGGCATGAAGGAGGTCTGTTAGCAGGAATCTAAGACCTTCTTTTTTGGCCATAAACAAATATTTTGTAATTAAACTTCAGAAAAGCAGAGGAATCTGGCTGAGTTGGAAGAACTGTCTTAAGGTAACATTTGCCTCCATCACTAATTGGAGTTTCATAATCCAGAATCTTGTTATGAAACACAACAAAAATAAATATGTGAAGTGTTCCTGAACAACAGTCAGTTTTGAGTAATATTCTAGGAAAGAAAAATTAATCATTTTGAAAATACACATTTCAGATAACTGTGTTATGTTTGTCAGGATTCGTGGATTGGGTTTTGTGTTCAACAAATATAAGAAAATTAATTTTGTTCTTGTGTTTAGGATTCTTTGTTCCTTTAGAGGCTTTAGTACTTTATTAAATAAATTGAACAAATAGGAAGAATTTAGAAGAATTGAAAATTCTCAAGAGATCTGCCTTGGAAAAAGAGGGCATGAGTACAAGTGATAACTAACCAAGTATATTACATGGCAAGTTAGAAGAGGATGTGGCTCACTTATTCTCACTTACTAAAAATACAGAACACAGGTTAAGTAGGGGCCTGAAAAGCAGTCAAAATGTGGGAGCTCAGATAGCCTTGTATAATTTTTCTCCTTGCTGGTGGATGCAGTTTTTAGTTTTTTGGTAGCTACAGATAAGTAAATAGATTTGGATTTTCTGTAAAATAATGCTGGACTGACATGAGTGTAGTTCTGCAAAATAACCCAGGAGGAGGCAGAGAAGAAATTATTTGAGGGGGAAAAAAGTCAAGAAACCTCACAAATAAAAGATCCCAAGTTTGTTTTTAAATACAGACAAGCTTGTGTTGAGAGTCTCTTACGGAGTTTGCAAAAAGAGAACTCTGAATCATAAAGTAGCATCCCCTATTTATGAGGTGCTAGTACAGAAAATCTGTATTGTTCTTGGCAGATGATTTGCTTAAGATACAGAAATAACATTTTTTCCTTGTGTTGTTCAGTTCTGTGTTCCCTAATTCAGCGCTTTTTGAGACATTTCCATTTATGCAGCCGTACATTAGAGTTCCCCTCTGCAGGTTCATTGTCATCTGTTAGTGCTGCAGCTGTCAAAATAACCCCATTGTAGGAGTTGAGGATTGTGGCTACTGCTGTTGGTATCTGCTTCTGTTGTGACAGCCAAAAGGCCAGATAGGTGGCATAAGTCCACTGAACATGGCTAGGAAGCTCTAAGACTTGTTTTCAGCCATGTTGTGTTTGCAGTCCATTTTTGTGCACCCTTTCATTTACCCTGTATATTTGAAATTTACAACTTCAATTTTGACTCTATTGAGCATTTTTACCACCTCACGATGACTTCTATTATTAGAAATACGCTTCTCTTTGCCAGTCCTCAGTGCTTTACCAGGTAGAGTTCATGTAATGATTGTTATTATATGATGTTAACTGGAGTCCTCAATGTGTGTTTTTCCTTATCTTTTAGAGTGAAGACTGGAACGGCTGGACAGAGGTGCATAGCTGCAGGTATGAACCAACTAAAGTTTGTATCCCTCAGCTGCATAGTAGAGCTTCCTTTTAAAGGTTTAGAGAGATGTTGTTTTTACATTCAGTGATGAAAGCAGTCATTTTCCACTGCAGTGAGCAGTGCTCCCTGAACCTTAAACTCTGCAGTTTCCTGCCTTTGTACTGCCAAAGGGGGTTGGGAGCGTTAACAGTTCAGGACTATGAGTACTGAGTCAATAGATGTATTTAACTCCATGTGTAATTTAATAATTTTAGAAACATAAGTGCAAAGTAGAAATGTATGTCTGCATTGTAATTTCTTGACTAGAGCACATCTGCAGTATTCTGTAGTACATGAAATCCTAAAGGTGAGTATTAGTGGAACAACTCCTTCTGGGCTGAGACAAAGTTGATTATGTGCAGTAGAACAGGAACATAGTCCAGTATGAAAATGCATGGAGTCAAATGTGAGGATCGTTTGGTGCAATTTTCTTAGTGCTAGAAGTGCAGTAAGGGTATAGTTTCTTGTGACAGCTGAGACAATTGTCCCTTCTCAGTTTCCAGCTGAGAGTTTAGTGCTCTGTCCTTTGGTTATGTTTGGTTCTCATGGTAGCTCGCATTATAGACAGAGTCAGCTTGACAACCTGGAAAAAAGCTCTTTGGTGATCTAGTTGTTCCTCTGGTTTAGGAAGTTGGAATGATTTACTGTGTGGTCAGAGGAGTACAAAAGAACATATCAGACTGTTCTTACTGTGCACCTCAAGAGTTTCAGTTCACTTCTGAGACAATTGACCTGTAACTGCTGTGTTAAGTGACACTATGAGTATCACCAAAACCAAAGTTTAGTGCTTTTTGTTCTTCCAGTGAATTACTTCTGCTATGGCAGAAATATTTAAGGTGTGTTTTGGTCTGTAGACAACCAGGGAGAATTGAGTTTTTATATTGAGGAAGGAGTTGTTTTCTGCTATGGACAGACATCTGCTACAGTTTTCATAAATACATTGGGAAGGATTTGGTTATGTCTATATCAGAAAGAAAAACAAATTTGTCTTTAAAGTGCAGGATATCCTGTCTCTCCATATGTTACTCATCAGGGTAGAAAGATCTGAAGTTGGTTTAAGAAATCCAGAAACACCTTCATTTTCAAGTGATTTTTTTAGAGAATTGGTGATTGACCTCTGTGTTTAGAAGTACCAGTTTGAGGGCATTTGTCTCCAGGCGTTGTGTGGGTTTCAAAACACTCAACTTCTTTTCTAATGACTGGTGCTCTCTACTTTGCACTTCCTGCTCCTTTGCTGTCCATTAGGACCATAGAGAAGATCAGAAAGAGAGAATACTGATCATAATGTTTGTGGCTTTTTTTCCAAAGAATTTGCATCTTTTGAGATGATTAAACTGATTAGGCCTAGTTTTTCAAACACATGGGATTCTCCAACAGAAAAACCCAGGTCCAGAATCAATGTATTTGGATTACTTAAATAACAAAACAATCAAATATTTAAATAGCAAGATAATCACTAAGTTTCTGGTTGATGAAAATAAGTTGGTTTGATTTGGTGCGATTTCTCATCTTAAGAGCAAAGTAAAGTTGAATTCATCTGCCTAAATATGAATAAGAAGGCTGTCCAAATAGAAGAGGATGGAGTCTTTTCTTGAACATCTAATAATGGTATATAAAATTCTTTGTATATGTCCCAGTATGAAATGCCTCATCATGATTAACACTACAGAGATATATCAGAATAAAACTGATGGCATTCTGCTTCTGGTCTGGTACAGAGAATAAAAATGAGGAGGAATCAGCTTTGCTTTGAGATAAGGAGTCAATCCTACCTCTGTATTAACTCTTATCATATACACATTTACCATGCTGAAACATGTCTGTGTTGAAGTAACACTTGTTTTTACCTTGCAATGTATGTGGTAGGTTGAATTGCTTGTCTTTTCAGGGATACTACATCCCACTTCCACTTTCCCTATGGACAATGCTGGAGTGTAGCCTCATCCCAAAGGGAAATGATGCCTTATTGTGTTCTAAGTTGGTGCTCAGCATAAAAATTGTTATTGCAGCAATTGCTATTTGGAGTTTGTAATGGGTGCTCCTGGAGAGCCCCTGTCTAGGCTACCTTTCAGATTTCTTCAGGTGACATGCAACAGAAAGCTTTCCTTTGGATAAAATGAAATGAGAGAGAAATAGTGACTTTTTGTAGTATAATATTGAGTGATTCTTGTTTGTATCTGGTACTATTCATAAAAACAATTTGAGGTTAAAGGACTCCTCAGAATGGCTTGTACAACTGTTCCGATGGCTGAAAAGGACAATGAAACTTGAGAATTGTTGCTTTTAGTCCAAAAGGTCTCTTGAAACTTAGAAGAAGAAAAAAAAGACTATCAGAAAAAAATTCAAACATGTCTAACTGCTATTCTAAGACATTTCAGGAGAATGATAATTTCTAGTTTGTTCCTTCAAGTTAAGATAACATATTGAATATCTTAAGTAAAAAAAGGTGACTCCGGCCAGTTCTTACTTTAAGGTTTTAGTTTACATGTGCACAAGATGTGTTGCTTGCCATAAACTTCAAGGCAGTTCTGATTCAGAGGTTTTCCTCCTGCAGGTTAATATAAATAATATAAATAATATAACAATCTTTGTACATTATATTATCCTGGAATTGTGTAGCTGGTTCTGTTACTCCCCCTGGGTCCAGTATGCAACCACACAGCCTTCTCTGTGTAAATGTAGTTGCTTTGCCTGTTGTAATGCTTTATGGCATGTTTGGCTTGAGGACAAGCAGACTGTTGAGAGCTTTCCAAGAATGACTGGATTTCCAGGTCTTTACTAGAGGAATAACTTCTGGGTCTGTTTCAGTGTCAGAAGACTGTCCTCAAATGTGTGGATGAGTCCTTAAAAATCTGGCGAATGTTTTAGAGATTGCAAAACGTTTTTTTCCAGTGTATCTTTTTGACTAAGTACAGAGCTGCAGATTCATGTCATACAGGAAAGGACAGGAAAATAGAGGGATATCTGAAACCAGATTTATAGGTACTGTGTTTGTATTGACAAGGTAAAAAAGTTGAAACATACTTAAAGTTTTCTGTTCCATAGAATTGCTTGCAGGATTGTTTCTTGCACAAAAAGATGGCCAGAAGTTTACCTTCAGCTATTTCTGTCTTAAAAAGAAAAAAAAAAAAAACAAAACAAAACCAAACTCAGAGGCAATATTTAGGAGAGAGAAAGAGGGCAAGGACACTCTTAAATGGAATCTGTACCTTGCCTTCAGCACAAGATTGCTGGTTGTATTCTTATTCTCTTGCAGTAAAGATTTGAGCATTGAAGTGCACGTGTGATTTGTCCTCTGTATTTCTGTTACTCAGGGTCTGAATTTAGTCAATAAACAAAAAGAAAGGGTGCAAGGGGAAAACTCAAACCTTGCTGCTGCCTAAAATGTTCCATCCTGTCCCCTGTTCTTCCATAGGGTAGAAATGTGTGTCCTTTCTTCTTGTTTCCTGCTTTGTCTCCTGTGTCATACCGCTGCCTTCATTTCCTCTTACTATTGTTGTGACCAAGCCACTTTTCCTACTTTCTCAAGAAGTTTTTTCTGTCTGCAGTGCTGAAGTGTCTACAGGTCTTTCTGATCTCTCTTAGGTACTTAAGGTTTCCATAGTTTTTTGTTTTTTCAAAGTGCAAGCATTTTTGTGTTCTAGCACTGTGATTATAAAAACTCAAAATGCTTGTCAAAATCAAACTACTGGAATGTTTGCATATGTAAAAAAAATACATTTTTAAAGAGAAATTTTCTTTTATATACCTTACTGTAGAGCTTAAGCAGTACCTGAAATAGACATTTCACATCTATTTACAAAAAAAACCAAAACAAAACAAACCACAACCTAGAGGTAAGGATAAAGAGCTTTAATTTTTTAAATTGTTTCTGTTGTTTTTGTCTTTAGTATACTAGAACGAGGGGAAGAAACCTGTGCATGTCTGCTTTAAAAGCAATTGCCCTGGGATACATCAATGCTTTTTCCTAATATCAATTATTAATTGTAATATGTCTTGCACAGAGGGTCAGGCATATGATGTTTACTCCTTGTCTGTGATTTGACAAAATTAATTTTTCTACTGAACCTGCATTAGGGCTTGCTGTTATCTCTTCTACAGGTACCGGTGTTCGGAGGGGTTGTACTGCATTAATTGCTTCAAATTCATCATTTGGTCTTTTAGCAGTTTGTTTGCTTATATGCTTTGTGACTGGTACCTTTAATACAGTGTCTTCTCAGCCAGACCTTTGTTGACTTCTTTGCATCACAGTAAGTTTTCCTGTGTCCCGTGCCTTAGTTTTAAATTCACAACTGGTCTGAAAAAGACATGGAAATCTGCTAAATAAACAAAATGTATCAGGGAAAGACAGAAATGTTACATAAATTTCAGATCACTGTTCTGAAGGTAACAATTGAGAACTTCAACTACAAAATTCAAGCTAGCAAAAGAAAATATATTACAATATAAGGAAAAGAAAACAATCCATGTACCTCTTCTTATATTTTTATGAAGATTAATGTAAGCATGTAATGTATAATTGGGGACTGGGTATATGAAGGAGATAATTAAACACCAAAGAGAATATGAAGTTTCTAGGAAACTATCTTAATTTAAAGATTTAACTTACATATAGGCATATTTTTTCCTTATTTCACTGTGCTAATGTAGTAGTCTACTGTCCTAGTGCTGCACAAGTACTCTCCTTGAAAACAGGGTGAGTACATACTGTATGCCTTTGGAAAAATCCACATATACTAACTGAAGTTGTCTGTCACTCTGTACATAGCACTATAGCAGACTGAGAGATTTGAAATTCTTTGGAGGTTTTTTATGTAAAAAAATAATCAAATAGATACAGGTTCTGGAAGGAATGGTTGGATATACCTTAAGGTAAGGCTATGAAGGCTATCAGCTTTCATACTCCCTATTGACAGTAGGGTAATGAGAAATTTTATGGTCAGAGATGGGTGTTTTAGGTCCCTGTCAGGAGATAGTCTCATAGCCAGACTATTCCATTTTCCTCTCTTTGGTAATGCCTGTGCAAGCCTTCATCACTGAAGCAGCAGACACAGCTGCAGCGGGTCAAGCACTGGGTTAGCAGCCTCATGCTGCTGTGTTAGCTGACAGCTGTGCACTGAGAAAGTAAAACTCAGGGTAGCATCATGCAGCTGTTCTGCCCTAGAGAAGCAGATCATTGTCTGCAGAGCTGTGGCTTGCTCACATCACAGAATTCCAATAGCCACAGCCTTGTCAGGATATTCATAGCACAATCCTGCGTCCCTCTCAGGCGAGCAGATGAAGAGGCAACGTATCAGAAGATGAGAGGAAAATTGAACAAGTTTGTAGGCCACTGCCTTAAACTTTGTGGACTTCATACATGTGTTATAAGAGGATCCAAAGACTGGTAATTCAGCTTCTTCCAAGTTCTCATTAGATGTGCTGTCAGTAGCAGTTACTGGCAGAGCAGGACTTAGTTGCAGTTTGGGGTGGGGTTTTTTTGACTTCTCGGATTTGAACAGATGTTGTAACCTGTTTCCTGGTAGATAAGCTCTCATGTTGCAGAGCTACTGTCTGCCATTTGGTGTTAAGTTGTCCTCGGGATTGAGCCAGATATTGAGTATATCACAGATTGAATTTGTTCATCAGTTGTGTGGTGGCATAGTGAAAGCAATTGCAAGGCACTGTAAAAAGAAGGGAAAGCGTATATACTGCCTGCTGTCTGTGCTGTCACATTTCCTGAAGTCCAGAGGTGTGGGGTTTGGGTTTTTTTGTTGTGTAGCTTTTGGTGTGGGGGAGCTATTGGGGAGGATTTAGTGTTACTTACTAAAGCAATTGAATATAATGCAGGTGTTTTTAATGAGCACTTACATCATATGTGTGTAGTTCAGTTCTTGAGTAGCTTTAATAGGACAACTCTTCAACTCTTCCTTCTTATTTTTTTTTTTTTCCCCATAGTGTAGTTTGTTTTGTCCTAACACAAATGCATAGGCAAATTCCCACTCTTTGTCGTGTTCTAGGCCTATCATTGCCATTCACAGAGGCTAATAACCTCTAGTGTTTGTTATCACCACAAAACTGACTCAGTGGTCTCTCAGCCTCTCAGTTTTAGGCTCACAACCTCACCTGTTGTGGTTTGTCTGATAGCCTCTGGTGGGTCTCTTCCAAGTACTTGTCTAATCTCTTCTTCCGCTCGCATAAGTTTGTTGCATCTGCAGTATCCTGCCAAGAAGTTCCAGAAATGTACTAACCTGTGTGTGAAATATGCCTTCTTTCTTTCTTTCACAGAGGGGGAATGCTGTTGTAATAGTCATTAGGATTTTGCTTTCTCAGCTGTCATATGAAAAGTTGGTTTGGAGATACAAGCTGCCTAAAGTAATAGCCACACGTGCCCCTTGACAATTTGTGCAGTCATGTGCATTCACTTCACTGCCTGTTGTTTGAAGTAAAAGCAAGAGGGACACCTAGACAGTTTAGACCAATAAATATATGGCAGTCAAAGCAGAACTGTTTGGCATCACCAGTTCCCGAAGGGAGCCTGCAAGAAAGATGGAGACTGTTTACAAGGGCACATAGTGACCTCACAAGTGGGAATGGCTTCAAAGTGGGAATAGGTTTAGGTCAGATGTTAGGGAGAAATTCTTTACTGTGAGGATGGTGAGGTACTGAAACAGGTTGCTGAGAGAATTTGTGGATGCCTCATCCCTGGAAGTGTTCAGGGCCAGGTTGGATGAGCCACTGAGCAACCTGGTCTAGTGGAAAGTGTCCCTGCCCATGGCAGGGGGGGTTGGACTAAGTGATCTTTAAGGTCCATTCCAACCCAAGCCGTTCTACGACTCTGTAATTCTATGATTCCTTTTTGAAAACATTTTAATCCATTGTTCATATTCAAATAAAGTTGTCAGACCAGTAAATGTATCAAGACATTAAGTTACTGATAATTTGGCATTAAGTGAAGGGGAACTCAGAATAGAACATTCAACTCCTGCTCTTTTCCCATGAGTGAGCAAGTAGCTCTGACCTGGTCTGTCTGTTGGCTGTAGTCTACACATAAACAGGGAAAAGTCCTGAAGGACCTTGAGATATACAGGATTTAGTCTAAGAAGGCAAGACATATCCATAGAAAGAGGTTGTTTGTTTGTTTGTTTGTTTGTTTGTTTTTAATTCTGGTTTTGGTTTGTATTGGCATATTTGTGTTACAGGTTACCTCTCTAGTGTATGGGTTTATTGTCTAGCAAACAGTATTCTGAGTATTCTTAGTTCTCTGTCCCTCAGGAAAGCATCACTGCCTCCTGGTTTGTCTGTGTGACATCTGGAAATGAAGAGCTAAAGGAAGTTGCTTGGATTTTTGCATTGAATTGGTGCAAAGCTGGAAACAAAGCCTTCTCTTCTACCACAGCTTTCAATCCCTTGATTTCTCTCTGAAACATAATTTTCAAGCAATAGGTCTTTCCTGACCAGCTTAGTTCAGAACTGCTTTATCCAGCAAACTTACACAGGCTTTATATACTGCTTTGCCACCTCATAGCTGTGATATCACTAGCTACAGAGAAACAGTAATTTTGTGTGTTTAATTCAAACGTTATCTTCCGTATCTATTTTCACATGAAGGTTTTGTGTTGCATGTGTTGATTTAGAAATGTAAAAATATGTGACTAGAGATGTTGGGAGCTGCCAGACTGGATATATTATGGTTTTTTATTTCTTTCTGATAATGCCTAGTACAATATGCATTAGACAAATGGATCTAAAATCTTTATTGATTAGGCTGTGTTTAAAGATGACATTACTTAGTTTTTCCTTCCTAACGTTAACTAGAAGGTGTAATTCTTACATGCAGTATTTTGAGGCAGATATCCCATGCATTATCTGTTTAAAAAAATAGTTGGGATTTTTATATATGTCCAGTAAATAAAAGTGGGAAAAAATATCCCTGCATACATCAAATTATGTTCAAGCCGTGTCAAACTTTTGACAGGATTACAAAAGGCACCACCACTAAATATTTGTCTATGAATTTAGTAAGAGGTGTTTCCTCTTAACACTTCTTCTCTGCCTTTGCTGGACTCCTGTTTTACTCCTGTGAACATGGGAAGCTCCAACTGCTTTGTGAATTGTGGGGAAGGAGAGTATATGTGAAGTGTATGTTGCATAGCAGGAAGAACAGATAAGCATATGTATTTGAGGAGGCCCATAAACAATTTGAGAGAAAAATGTACCTGTATGTGTTTCTTGTCTATATTTTTATAAGCTTCACTGTTTAGAATTAATTGGAATAACAAATTTGCTCACTTCAGTGCAAAGTTTCATCTCCCTTTTCAAGAAAAAAAATTCCCTAACTTTTCAAAATAAATTCTATATAATTTACTGCTATAATTTGTCTTTACTATCAGAAAAAAGGTATGTTTAGCTGCTGTTTCATTTTTCTCTTTCTAAGAGCACTTAGGCAGAGAAAGCTTCATCATGTAAGCCAGAAGGCTGGGTCACTTGCTGTTTCATCTGCTGGCAGAGAGCTGGGAGTCCTGGGGATTCTTTAGACAGACCAAAACTTCATAATTCATTCCTTTTGAGCTTTTACAGAATTAATTGAAGTGGAAGCTACAGGACTTCATTCACAAGCCAGAGAAGTAGATCAAGAATATATTGATGTACCTCAAAAATTTTTCCCCAGAAATATTCTGAGGAAGGGGAGAGGGGAAAAAAAGTTTATAGTATGATCTATTTTTAAATCTATTTACCTAATTTGTAAAAATTTATCTGCATCTAGATCTCATTTATCTGCTCTCAGATAAATGCGTAAGAGGGAGCACCACAAAACTTTGGTATTTCCAAAGTAAAGGCAGTTGTCTTCCCCTCCTATCCCTTTTCTCCACCTGGGAACTTCTAAAAAGTTCACATAAATAAAATGTTTTTCAGTTAATTTAATCTGAATTGTAGGCAACCCAAAAACTTGATGTATTTTGATGGTAAATTCAATACTCTCAGTGTGTCAGATGTGTGTACCCACAGTGCGTAACAGTCAAAGAGATTGGCAGAGGAAGAAACTGCAGTTTTGGCAATTAGGTAAGGGGCTTTTTGTACCCAGTGAGGCATGGGGAGACAGTTTGGATTTCAGCACAAGCAGAAAGCATTCTGACCACATGCTTACACGATCAACAATGAAACAACAAAATATTGACAAGCAGCTACTGTATTTTGTAACCTAGGGGTTATCAGTTTAAAAACAAAACTGCAATTCAGCAGCACTGTAAGAATCTGGATATACACAGATAATACAAGGGGAAGTTTATTCTAGGGCCTGTCTCCTTCAGAGCTTCACAGTGTCTGATTTCCCCATAGCCTACATCCTTTCCCATAGCTTGCTCTCATCATGCCAGTAGTCTCTCAGCTTCAGATTTATGTATGCTGTCTGAGTACAGAGTGTATAAAATAAAAGATAGTATTATTTTCAGCTTTCAGAGTTAATTGCTCATTAAAACTAGGCTTTCTTAGGAAAGAAAATATGATACAGGATTTTGGATTTTGTGGTGAATTTTTGGGATTTTTTTGCCCTAGGATGTGATGTAATTCTGTAAACTTGAAAGCAAAAAACTTTCAACATTTGTAGTCTGCAGTCTCTGAGGAGCACATATAATGACACATTCTGCAGCATCATCTAGGGCTTCAGAAGTGTAAAAATTGAGATCTGATGTGTAGTATGTAGAAGTTTTTTCATGTTCATATTGTCAGATGAGCACCACATTTAAATGTGTAGCTACAGTCCATGGAGCTTGGAATTTCAGACATTGTTTCTGTTATCCTTTGAACAGAAACAGTCAAAGAATGGATCTGGAAGCCAGCAGGAATTTGACATCTGAGCAAAAAATAAGTGTGTTTAGCTCTCTTATTTTTCTTTGTTTCTGAGAAATGGTTAGGATGACTTTTGGCTTTTTCTAATTTTAAAGAAATACTTTTTCCTCATTTAATTCTTATTTCTGTGCAATAGTGAAATACCATCTTTTTCAGCTCTTTCTGATATTTTCACAAGTGAAGTCTGTAGGTCTTTTAATTTCACTGGCTTGAAGCCTTCAGCTAAATAACACTAAACCAAACCCGTCTGTACACTGTTTTGTCACCGAGGTTGCCATCATTACTTCAGAAGTAGGCACCCAGAGGCACTGAGTCTTGGCTAACATATCTTCAGGTATTTATTCACCATTCTAGTATTGATTCTTGCTTTCTGACAAATTGTGCCTATAATGTTGCAGTTTTGCCTTAATGGAACAAGAAGATAGGACTTTGATTTTGAAGAGCAGAGAGATGGGGGAAAGGGTGGGCATAGGATCAAATCGTAATGGTGTAGTGATTTTCTTCAGTACACTAATCAATCTCAGTAACTTTTTTAAAACCCATTTTCTAGACTCTGTGTTGCCAGCATTGTCTTTCATCAAACCTACAGTGAGCATGGCAGCTGGGACATTTTACTGGCTGCTGGAAAAAGCTGAGTGAAAGACCAGAAGGAATGAGTTCTGTTCTTCCTGGATAGGGCCAGAATTTTCAGTGTTGGTCCATGGATTCATGTCATCTAGGAATCACACCCTGTAATCTGTTGTTCTAATCATATAAATATGAAAACTTTTTCTCTGCAGTCTCATTTTAGACAAACGCATGAAATGGGCTCTAGTATCAATTTACATTTGAATAGGATTAATATGATGGGCTTTACTAAACATGGCATTTTTCGAGTGGGAAGCCTGTGATATGTGTCTGAAGGTAGATAGAACAATTTAGTTTACTGAAAGCTGAAAAATTGACCTGTGCTCCCTAATGCCTGTTTGCATGTTCTTAACAATGGTGGTTAGCTTTCACCTTTTTCTTTAAAGAGAAAGCTTTCTTGCACTTATCACATAGTAAGAGCATGCATAAAGTAGTTACAGTTGAATATCTGATGTGTGGGAAATTCATGTCCTCTGATTTTGCAGAGTATGCGTATCTCTTTGCATTACAAGGCCTAGCTCCTTTTAATTAACCTCACTGCTGGCAAAAGATAAGAAATGTTCTCTTTTTAGTTTTTTTTTCAGAGGTTGGAAACATTATTTATGAAAAAAAACGACTGACATACTGTAACTGTGCAAGCTTAAATAGAGCTGTGTATACTGGCCAGTCAGAATAACTGCAGGTACTTATTGCAGTCATTGGCAGAGGAGAAAGATGTGATCACAGCTGCTCCAGCATGCAGTCCTTGATGCCCTGAGAGGTTTTGTGGTTATATCGACCGTATATAAGGGTTTCTGGTCTCATGTTAGACTCCAATTAGCCATTCCTCCTGGAGTGCTCCAACACACCCAGCTGCCTCTGCAGCACTCAGTCCCCACAATCAAATATTTCTGCATTTCACAGTGTATCCAGTTCTAGCCACATTATCTCCCCATTAGTCTGGGTATTGGAAATTTAACGAGAAGCCTGCATTGTGTATATAAATGCATCTCACAGTTCCTTGATCAATGTGCTCTGTCTGTTTTAATGATGAGGCAGCTGAGGTGTTCTGATCAGTGTTCTCAAAGATTTTTAAATGGTTTTGAATAAATCACTGGGTTTTTTCCCTTTGTTGGTCATTTATAGACTCTGTATATCTGGATTTTTAGATCAAGTATTGTTTCCAGAATAGTGTATTGCCTCTATAAAAGGAATTGGTTTTGATGTTCTGTGATTGTCAAGGAATTTTTGAATAATCAGATCTTCCTAGCTTTCTTTTTTTTTGGCAGGCTTGGAGAAAAATTGTAGTTGGCCTTTTTTGCCACAGAAGTTGAGAGTGTCAATAGTAGAGCACAAGGTGAAGAGAGTGAAACCAGCTATTAAAAATGGTTATGGTGAAGGGACAAGGAACCTCTTGACTTCACACCTTAATATTGCTGATTTGGAAGGTGCTTGTCTGAACTTCAAGCCCTTGGTCTGCCATTTTGGGAGACAAGGAGTTAGTTGGGGGTGGAAAGACTGGAGTTTGTATTCTTTCTGCTCTGTTACCCATTGCTATCTTCATGGATCTGACACTCTGTTTATCTGACAGTGCACTCAGTACTGCTTCGCCAGGGAAAATTGCACAAAACAAGCCTAGTGCATCAGCATTTTCATTGTGTATTAAGCTGAGCCTCCCTTCACATGGTCACATCCCCTTTTTAATCTGGGATTCCATGTCCCTTTCCCAGTCCAGCCTGTTTCTGTGGTGTCTATTGCTGGTCTCCCTGAGCTTCTGTTTCTGTGGTTTGAGTGTTTTTTATGTGGCTGAGTGTTAAGACCTGCAGGACTTTTGGAAGTGGCGTTGTTGGGGGGTTAGGCAGTACATTGATTTAGTGTTAGTAGTTTGTCATAGACTGAGGTGATGGCCGCGTTCAAGTTGGATTTCCTCCCAGAGATGATGGTGGACCATTGCTCCTTGAATGCAAGCCCTGTGTAAGTATTTTCTCTTCATGTCTAAGTTATAACTGAAATGATAGCTGGAATTGCTGTCTCAACCCCTGCTGTCTGTTGGGAGAGAGTGGGACAGGAAGGAGAGATAGGAGAGCCTGCAGCCCGTTTTCTTGAAGAAATCCTAGTGGTCATGGAAGATTGATTTTGGCTTCTAGACTGGGGGGGAAAATGGTCTGATAGTTATGGTGATAAGTACTAAGGAGGAATAAAACTGTTAGATGATATTGTTATAGTATGCTACAGGTGCTGATATTATAATATGGATTATTGAAATCACTTGTGGGAAGAACTGTTTCTATTCTTCCCTATTAATGACTCCAGACGAAACCATTTAATTAGGAGGAAAATATTCTTTGGATACTGTTGAGGTCATGTTAAGAGTTGCCCAGTTAACAGGAGTCATGTTGTGCTCTTGAAGCTACCCAATGAAGGCTGGGCTGAAAATCAGAGGGTAAACAATTTCCAATTGTTCTTAACTGAAGTGAAAAGAGATAGTTTACATCTTTGTAAAAGGTGTTGTTTCCCTTGGCTATTTGGAGAGGTGCTGACCCTTTCTGAGTGGAAAGGTTGAGAGGACTGAAAGGATTTATGATGATTCCCTTCCTTTCTAGTAAGGAGCTTCATTGTTTTTGAGGTCTGTTCATACAGCTGTAAGATTATGAGCTTTCCCTAGCATCAGTTTTTCCTTAGGCTCTGAACAGCAGTGTATTGATGGGAAAAAGTACTAAACAGTACCAGGCTTGGATTTGTTTGGTTTTTTTTAAATTCTTTTCGGGGGGGGGATTTCAGATGGAGAGTGAGAGGAATATTGTTTACTGTCATGTGCAGTTAATAAGCCATTCAAACTATCTTCCAAGGAACAAAGCAGAGGTGAAGAGAACTGACTGGTCTGGAAGAAGACCACCTTCAGTGAAGAGTTTGGGGATGGGGGGAAATCATTGTATAGTTGCTGTTCCACTCCCCATGTCCTTTCTAGATTATGTGGGGATTGGTCAGCAATTTTAACCAACTAATCACTATAGCTACAATCAGGTGTCGTTACAGTCAGACTTCTGCAGGGAGAGGTGCTCTGGTGTACCAGGCTGGGGGTGCTGATAACAGACATCACACTGCACCTAACAAATAATGAGGAGTCAATACAGGAAGCAGTGGAGGACTTGTCAACTGGCTGGGTGGAGCATAACACATCTTTTTTTAATAGAGTGTAAACTGCTCATATGGCTAGAGAGAATGCCTTGGGGATTGAGGCATATTGAGGATTCCCATACTCAAAACTTGGGTGTTGTTGTAGTCTAAGAAGTGACTTTTCTTTTTGTGTTAGAATCCTGACATTATTGAACCTGATGCAGTCTGTGACTACCTGGATTGTCCAACCCCAGCCTTTTCATGTACAATTGAAGCCTGTTTTTTTGCCAATTATGTTGAAAGCTCCCTAGTTTCACAAAGTATTGCCTTGTAAACCTTTAAAGAAACTTACCATTGGACCAGTTTATTCTGCTTCTCTGTTTTACAATGGATCTTCACCTTGGGAAACTGTTACAATTAGTCTCATTTAAAAATGTTCATTCTCTCATTTTCAGTGGTTACTGATAACTTTGGTAGTTTGTAGGTAGACTCAGCTTAGGTTCCTTTCAGTTCTGGTTTCTTTTTCTGTAAATTTTTACATGGTTGAGCTAGCGTTATCTTTCAGTTATCTCAGCAGATTTATATCCTGAATCCCAGATGTTGACTACATTATGGGAACAGAATTTTAAACAGCTGTGTAGAGTGTGTTTCATTTCCAAGTACATAGCTTTCCAGTGAATGTGAATGTACTGTGATATGCATACTGGGAATGTGCAAGAGTTTCTTTTTCTGTGTAGATTTTCATCATACACATATACGTGTAGAAATTTTTTTTTCTTTTATTTTGCTGTAAGGATGCTTTTGTTTAGAATTTGTAGGAAGATATAAACCAGAAATTACTTTTTGTTTTTCATAGCGCAAAGAAAATGAATGGCACACTGGATCACCCAGACCAACCTGATCTAGATGCTATCAAAATGTTTGTGGGTCAAGTCCCACGGAGCTGGTGTGAGAAGGATCTGAGAGAACTTTTTGAACAGTATGGTGCTGTCTATGAAATCAATGTCTTGCGGGACAGGAGCCAAAACCCTCCTCAAAGCAAAGGTGAGAACTTCCCTATCTCTTTTGTGAGACTTGGGGTTTCAGCCCTTTCACATAGTTGCAGTCATAGCTGTGTGCTTATTCAAACAGCCCTGTAGAAGCTCTATGTGACCAGGTGTGCATGCAAGACCAGACTTTATAAAGCCTTTCAGTGTGTTTGTCTCATTATACTTGAACTGTGATCCAGTCATTAGCTGAGCTCAGAAAAATCGTAATTTCTTTTAGAGCTCAGCAGTCATGGAGATGCTTGAGGAGTTTGGATTATAGTTGCAAAGCAGAGCATCCAATAATAGTGTTGTTCCAGAGCATCACTGTGATGCTGTGATATGATCAAAATGTTGCTGGATAGGACACAGTTTCAGATAAATACGAAATTGGGGTTTTAGTAGTTCATGTTAATGGACTATTTGTAAACATTAAATCCTTACTAAATTTTGTGCCTGGATTTGCAGTTCAGTTATATGCAGTATTTCCTATGAAGCTAGGTAGGGTTTTGATACCAGGAAATAATTGAGTTTGAAAATGAAGTAGTCAACAGATGTATCTGTTTGTTTTAATGGTGTAGTTGTGATGTTGGGTTAGTTCTGAACATATTCTATTTTATTACACTTGGAAATCTTTCTTAAACTGTCACAAACTGTCTTAAACTGTCACCTGTTTGTGTCTAACCTCTTCTACTTATCATGCATTTTGCTTTGGAAGAATGGAAGTGGGGCTTGCAATTTCTGTACAGCCCTCCAAGATGGAGTGTTCTTTCCTGGCTGACATTTTGTTTCAATTGCAGGGTGCTGTTTTGTTACATTTTATACCCGTAAAGCTGCATTGGAAGCACAGAATGCTCTTCACAACATGAAGATCCTCCCAGGGGTAAGGGAAGAGCCCTGCTTTCTTCACAACTCTGTCTTGTTTCTCTGAACTCTAGCATCACTGAGCATCACAAACACATTATGCTGCCCTAAAATAATGTTGTAAAAAACTATTCAAAAGATCAATGTTATGAGATCTATATAAAAACAGATCTTGCAGGAATTTTGGTGTGTTACAGATCTTACAGGAATTTTGGAGTATTTAAAAGAATGATATGGCAGTGAAGTGGGTGGGCATGGCTTTTATAATATTCTGAGGAGGAATGATGGCATGTCATTAGGAAAGTATCTTCTTGGAATTTCTATAGTGTTACATATGCACCTCTCTAGAGGCAATTTAGGCTATAATTTCTTTCACAATTCTTATGGCATGTATTTAATGTAGTATGAAGTGAATGTATCTGGGATTAAATAATCTTTTTACATTTTAGATGCACCATCCTATCCAGATGAAACCAGCTGACAGTGAAAAGAGTAATGGTAAGCTTTACTAAAGTCCCAGTTTGGTGTCATCGTTTGTCCTAGTCAGGAAGCTTGAGAATTTCCCTTTTGCTTAAAAGCTTTTGATGAAGTCTGGAATTGGGGGCCTTGTTTTTTAAAAGAAAAAAATGTGAAAGCAGAAAGGTGTGTTTTCAATAATAGGTAGTGTGAGTGATGTCTCTCAAATTCCATGACTCAGAGTATCTCTCCCACTGCTGCTTGTGGTAGAACCGTGTTGTCAGTTAGGGAAACATCCAGTGAGTTCTTCTTTGTACTAAGGTGGTTTAAATCTTTGTTGGGGACATGGACAGTGGGATTGAGTGCATCCTCAGCAAGCTTATGGGTGATGTCAAGCTGAGTGCTGTGCTTGATACCCTAGAGGAAAAGGAAGCCATCCAGAGGAGCCTTGACAGGCTGGAGAGGTGGGCCTGTGCCAACCTCATGAAGTTCAGCAAGGCCAAGGTCCTGCAAACATGGATACAGCCTGAGTAATGAGTGGATTGAGAGCAGCCCTAAGAAGGACTTGGTGGCTGAAAAAATGAATATAAACAGGCAGTGTACACTTGCAGCCCAGAAAGCCAGTCATATCCTGGGCTGCATCTAAAGGAGGGAATAACAGGTTGAGGGGGTGATTCTCCCTCTCTGCTGTCATAAGACCCCATCTATTGTACTGCATCCAGCTCTGAGGCCCCCAGCATAAGACCTGGACCTGCTCAATCATGTTCAGGGAAGGGCCATCAAGATAATCATAGGGATGGACACCTCCCCTGTGAGGACAGGCTGAGAGAGTTGGGGATGCTCCGCCTGGAGAAGAAAAGGCTCCAGGGAGAACTTGTAGGAGCTTTCCAGTACCTGAAGATGGCCTACAAGGAGGATGTGGAGGGATTCTTTATCTAGGAGTATAGTGAGAGCACAAGGGATAACAGTATTAAACTGAAAGAGATTTACATTAGATTTTATGAATAAATTCTTTACTGTGAGGATGGTGAGACACTGGAACACATTACCCAGAAGAGCTGTGAGTGCCCCATTCTTGGAAGTGTTCAGTACCTGTCTGGATGGGGCTTTAAGCAGCCTGGTCTAGTCAGAGGAACTACATGATCTTTAAGGTCCTTTCTAAACCAAAGTATTCTATGATTTTATGAAATCTAGAAATGCTTTTCAAGTGTCTGTCTAATGTAAAGCAAGGCCTGTTGCAGCTAGGGTGGCAGTAAAAAATACTTCTTGGGGCATACAAGAGAGGTTGAGAATTAACAGCAGTTCGGTAGAGAAGATAAACAGAATATTTCTGCACATTGGCCATTTCAGATGGATTAAGAATTTAGCATCTAGCACTGGGTAAATGATCATTTATCCATGCATTTCCTTGTGAGTTCATGTACATACATACATGCATGTTCAAATATGGATGTATCTGTATTGCTGCAGCCTAAGCAAAGAAAGCATTTAGCATCCTGTAGCTTCAGCCTTTCTAGGCTCAGCCAAATTTTATTTTCTTCATTCGCAGTAATTTGTGTTGCATCATGGAGAAGATAGTCCTGGTTTGAGAAAGCTTGCCTCTTAATATAATTGAAAACAGAAGATAGAATGTATGGGTAACATATAGTAGGAGTTATTCCATCTGCAGATTCCTCCATGGTGTACAGGACATGTTCCCGTGTAAATATATCTAGAAAGGAGTCATTCTTTTGAAGTATTTTTGGGAGAAGAGAGTAGTTTCTCTAAACTAAAACTGACTTTGCATTACATACAAACACACATACAAATATCCCGGGAAAATAATGGAAAGTGAAAAAAGTATTCAATAGAATTTTAGGATGTTAACTCTGTGGCTGTTATTTAACTCTGAGTGTTAATAAAAAGTGAAGGTGACAACAATAAATAAGCATTAGTTATGAGAGGATTTGAACTTGCCACCAAGACAAGGGATTCTGGATCTCTTGAACTAAAGTGGTCTGCTAAAAGGACTTGAAAGCAGCATTCTGCTCTAAGACCAGAAAATGGATTGGGTACAACATTAAGATTTAATGACCAGTTAAAGTCATGTCTGCTGGAATAGTTTGGAGTCTTCCTTTCCAGCATCATAGAAGTACTCAACAAATAAGTTGATTTCCCCTCACTATACCACTGAATAGGAGAATGCTTTATTGAAGCTTCAAAATGTGCTAGAGCCTTCACCATACTAGATTTTAAATTGTGATGAGTGTTGTATATCTAAACTGTTTTATGTTTTCAAGTGATATTTGAATAATTTACTTCATCCTTTAAAAGAAAGTGTTTCAGAGGTGATCAGCATCCTTAAATAAGTAAATCGAAAGTATAAAAATCTGCTCTGAATTCACATTTACCCCATCACTCAAGTGACCTTTAGCTGACATTAGTAACAACTAACTGAATTAAGGGAAATGTCTTTCTGAACCATTTATTTTAAAAGAGTCTGCACACTGAAAGGTATTCTTAAACTCTAATATATATAATAGCTTCAATATTTAGAGCCAAGAAACAGTACCACAGAGTCCGTGGTTTGATTTGAGGTGTTATTTTTGTGCTTTTAGTGCAGATCAGAATGGGCATATCACTAGCAGAAGTAAAAGTGTTCTGTTTTAGCAACTGCTGTTGTTTCCACTGTTGAGAGAGGAGCATGAGGAAATGGGCATATCTAAATTTAGGTGATTGGCATGAGGCTGAAAAGAAGCTCTCTGCAGTTCACTTGCTTGCTTATATGCAGTTAGGTATATGTTGGTAGTCTAAAGATAGAATAAGCCGAGGAAAGACAATGAAAGTAGTCCAATAAACCACATTCAAGCCTTCTCTCACCTAGAACTGAAGAGATACAGGGACGTGCTGAATCTGACTTACTTTTTCCTTTTTTTTTTCACATTCCCATTGTTCACAGACTTCACAAGCTAAAAATAGTCAGTAAATCATAAACATAAAATCATGAAACAGACATGTGTCAGGTTCATTGAAGTACCTCATATGCATCCTCTTAAACTGAAGAGACACAGTCCATTACTGGGAATCGGGTTTTGATAAGCCCATATCCTAAATACAAGGGAAATGACTGCAGTTAACAGAGGAGACCTAAGATCTAGTAAGCACATATTTGCTGGTAATACTCTTTATCTTTCACTTCCTTAGCAGTAGAAGATAGGAAGTTGTTTATTGGAATGATATCCAAGAAGTGCAATGAAAATGATATTCGAGTGATGTTCTCCCCCTTTGGGCAGATTGAAGAATGCAGGATATTACGGGGCCCAGATGGCCTGAGCCGAGGTAAGCAAAGCAAGAAGTTTTTTTGGCAGTTTGAAGATGCTGGATGCTGCCTTTTGCAACTCAGCCTGGCATTTGAGCTTTTTCTGTGATTCCCACCTACACCCCCTCTCTGCCCAGTAAGCATTTTTGTTCCTGTATTCATCCCAATAATTGTGGAGGTAGTGAACAACTTGGTTCCTTTTTGTTCTTTCCCCAGGATGTGCATTTGTGACTTTTACAACAAGAGCCATGGCACAAACAGCAATCAAAGCAATGCACCAAGCACAAACCATGGAGGTAAAACAAGTTAGTGGGTGTCAGGAGCAGATGTAATTTGTCAGGCAGTCACTATGGAGTTTCAGGGACTAGAGAGCAGAGAGAAGGACAAGTGCAGTTGTGTGTTTCTTCACAAAAACTGCTCCTGGACCCTTGTGTTTGTTTTGCTATATTTTTAGAGTTTGAGATAGAAACTTCATCTGCAGAGAAAATACCAAAATACAATTAAAAGAAAACAAGATTTTGAGCCTTTGATGAAATGTTCTGTTTGAATATATATATATATATATGTATGCGTAGAGGAGGAGGGGAATTCCAATGACTGGGTCTTAATTCAGTATTTTTGTGACTGCTGGGGCTAGCAAGTATGTAATTGTTTGAATTGCTGTTTGCAGGGTTGCTCTTCTCCCATTGTTGTAAAATTTGCAGACACGCAGAAGGACAAAGAGCAGAAACGAATTGCTCAGCAACTTCAGCAACAAATGCAACAGATCAGTGCTGCCTCAATATGGGGAAACCTGGCTGGTCTCAACACACTTGGACCCCAGTACTTAGCAGTGAGTTTCTGGTTTTGGTTCTTATCATCTCTTCACAGATTGGAGTGTCTGACTGTCTTGCAGTGCTTAATATATTCATTTTTAGAAGGCTCCTGGTAGATAGGAGCTGGGTTCTTAACCCCCGTTTTGTGGATGAGAAGGCTGAAATCATGTTATGTGCTCTCATCTAGTTGGGATACTTTTATGAGAGGATTTCAACCCCAGTCACAGTAGCCCTAATTACTGAAACCTTGGGTTTTTCTCCTGCATTCTGTAGAATGTGCATTTTCTTTATATAGTACTGCCTCAACCTTTACCATATAAACGCCTTTTTCACGTCTATCCGATGACTTAGTTCTTGTATTCCTTTATCATTTTCCTTTATTTCTGTCATCCTCTTCCAGTGAAACCTGAAACAGTACTTGGTACTGTCCAAATAGAGAAGATGATCAGATTGGAGTCAGAGTAAATAAAGCCAAACAACAACCAACCAAATAAAAGCAAACCCTACAGAAAATAGAGAGAAGCTACTCTCTTTAGCAGAAATGATGTAACAGAGGGTAGACTGTAGTTTCGTGTCAGTTGATTTTGCTGGGTTCCTAAAGGATGAACTTCTCAAAACCTGATGTGCTGTGACTCATGAGGGTTGCCAGAGTAGCTCTGATAACTGTATTCATGTAACATAAAGTCTGAGGAACAGAAAAGGAAAATTTAATCTCATTCTTGGTTTGGTGTATAGTTGAAATCGGACAATTCTCTTACTACTTCTTTCGTTTTGGTAGATTGGAAATTTTTTTATAACAGCTAGTTAATAGAAGAAGGAATTGGAAATCTCTAAAAGCCTTCTGAGCTGAAGCTTGAAATGTCTTTTATGTCTACTGTGCATAAGGAGAGTAGAGGAGGTTCACTCTACTGGTGGCTCTTTGGTTTTGGTATGGCATTGCCATTTGTCCCATGCTGGCAGTGTCAGCTGTACAGTCTGTTTTGAGGTGGCAATGCTGCCTTAGGGGCTCTGAATAGGAATTTTCCCTCACTACTGATTCTGCTGGTTTTGTCTTGGTGTATTGGCTATAGTTTTTCCTCAGCATTTCTGATGTTGAGTGAGGAAAGCATTGTGCTGTTGCTTTGTCTGCAGGGTGCTGCATGGGCTACGTGGAGCTGCACTGTGCTGGTGCTCTGGCCTTGTTGTTCAGGGAATTGTCTTTATGCTTTGCTGTGATGTGGTGCATGGGCTGCAGGAATTCTTTTGTGATGGCGCTCTGGCTGTGGTGTGATGCAGTTTCTCCCAGAAGCAGAGCCAGCCCTCACTCTCACTCTTGTTTTGTTTTTTGGTGTAATGTCTAGCTTTATTTGCAGCTCCTTCAGCAGACAGCAGCTGCTTCATCTGGGAACCTGAACACACTGAGCAGCCTCCACCCAATGGGAGGTGAGTTTTCTTCCAGCAGAAGACAAATTCAGAGCCAAACAAAAGAGAACAAGGGTAGACAAAGTAGCCAAAAGGCTGTAGGCATTTTAATCCAATTTGCAATAAGTAGTTCTGTGTTTGCCTACTCCTTTCAAATGACAGGAATTCTCTGCTACAAGTGTGGATGTTCCTTCTTAATCTTAGTTAACTGTTGTCCCCAAGGTAAGTGGTGGTATCTCCCCAACTTCTGGCATTTAAAATTATCTTCCCTTAGGGGCAGCAGAAAAAATGCTCTCTGTATTTGCTTTCATCCAAACAGGTGCATATGTGAAGAACTGTGTTTTGAAATAGGCACTAATGCACATGTTTTCAGTGATTCTGGATTCTTAGTTTTCCCATTTTCAATGCATTTAAGAACAAAGCATTTAAGTTGGAAATACATTGTTGTTAGGAATGTGAGCTAGTGCTTCATTCACATTCTTTTATTCATTCATTTGAATTACAGTTAATTGTTCCATTACTGTTAGGGAAAATCAGATATGAGCCAAATTCCTTACTGTGGATGGCTAGTCAGAATATTCACTGAGTATAGCAGTCCTGGAGCTGTAAATTGGTTGTCCCTTTTGTCTTCACACTGTTGGGAATAATAAAACAGATGTTAGCAACTCCATTCACCACATTCTCTAAATTCTTCCGCTGGCAGAGAAATCTATAGTTTTGATTTTAATCTTAGACTTTCAACTTTTCAAATTGCCTTCTGGAGTTTTATGGTAGTTGCCAATATCACATGCCCTTTCTGTGCAGAAGTTCATCCAAAAGTGTCTTCATAGATCTGACTTGTGTTGGCTGGTGCACCCATCAATAACAATTACAAGCATTTGCAAAGTGTTATATTTTCATTTGTAAGAATTTTGATTTATACTGGAAGTTGATTCCAAATTCATCTTCCTACGTTGACTTCTTTCATGTTAGACCTCTTCAGAGCTCTTAGATCTGAGACTCTTGCAAAAAGCAATGTTTTTAAAAAACTGTTTCACTGATATCTTGTGTGGGGGTGATCTCTAATGGATTTTGTTGTGCACATGATCCTGCCTTTTACCCCTCTTGTGTCTGCTTAAAAACAAGATGTAATAAAGAAGAAAATACAGCAGTAAGGTCTGATACAGAGGGAAGGGGGTAACTGTCTGAGATTGAGAAGTTTCCAGAGTAATCCTGTCTTCACTATTTAAAAAAATCCAAAAAAGCAAAAACAAACAAACAAAAAAATTTTTAAAAACCCACCACCTTAAAAATTGAAAACCCAGACATATAAATAGTGTGTTGCGTGGTTATTCCAAATCTGTGATTCCCTACCAAAAAAGTTGTAGTTTTAAAGTCTTGATAATATCTCAGCTGATCTCCTTTCTTGAAATTCATAGAAAGAAAAATTAAATAGGTTATTAGATCCCAAACTATATCAGACGTTGTAGACAAAATTTAATCTCAACGCTGTTTGAAAGCAGATGGGAAAACAGTGTGATAAGAGGACAGGTGCAGTGTGCACATGACAAACTGCTTCAGTAAGGAACAAGCTGCTCTGTTCTTCATTAGCTCCAACACTTGCACTTTTAACCCTCTGTAGCACAATAAAAGCAAAATAGAAAACCTTTTGATTTTAACTTCATGCTTTTATGTTAAAATGGAATCTTGAGAATCTAAATAAACGCAGATTCCACGTGTTTTCAGAACTAAATTTGCCAAAGGAAACAGATCCTGCCACAAACAGAAAACAATTGAAAAAGAGTTTTAAAAAACAAACAGACTATACTGAAGGTATTAGACGTACTTCAGAAAATAATTAGTTTATAATGCGTTGCTACATTCTTATGTTGTCTGTTTACATGCTTAAATTACAAAACAGAGGTTTTAAGTATTTGAGATGTGTACTTTCCTCCAAGGTCTTACTAAGTATCCTAAAGATGAGGTACCACCTCTGCTTAGGATGTTCTGATGTTGTTAAGTGAAGGGTGATTAATTTAGTTTTGTTTTTAATTATGTTGGAATAAATATTAGGGATTGTCTGAAGTCAGATGAAGAGAGGAGGAATTGTTCCAATAATCAAAGGTAGAGATAAAAAATGGAAAAGAAGGGAAAAGTAAAGGCAGGCAGAATTGGAAGAATGGAGCTAGTCTACCAAAGGATGGTTAAAATACAGAATTCAGGGGGAGATCCATTTTAATGGATCGTCTGGCAAAAAGAAAGAGAGCAAAATACAGTCATTACTGACCAAATGGTTTCATTCAAAAATGGTGGCTCAAAATGAAGGTGAGTCAGATGAATAAGTTGGCCAGTAAAATTCATAAACACAGGGGTCCCTTCCTCCCCCTGCAATATTCCTTGCTCCCTATACACAATATGCCTGAGGTTTCCTGGTTTCCTTTCCAGTGTGTTTGACCAGCCTACACATACGTTGGTTGATCTTGTGGTCACGAGTTGCCACTTAACAATTGTCTCTCAATTGACTGTTGCTTCTTGGCTGCCAGGGGGACCAAACAAAACATGCTGATGGTGGGTTGAAGCCATGACTTTGTGGCCTCTGTAGTGTGAGGCCTTCGTGAAAGAATTTTGCAGTTACTGCTGTCCACATACAAAGAGTGTGGAGGGACATGGGAGTGGGAGAAGTTACTGGCCTGGTGTCTAGGCAAGTTCTCTAGCTTGCACATGAGCTCTCAGACCCTGACTTAACTCCTACACTTTTGTTGACTGGAAAGAACACTGCTTGAAAATTCTGTCCTTTGGAGTCTCCATCTAGTGACTACCTGGCCTTTTCCCAGATCACATCTATCCGGGCAAAGAAAAAGATTTTCTGTTATAGCAAGGAAGTGCGATGTAGAAAAGACCAGTAACTGGTATTAAGCCTGTTGCTTTTAAGCTCCTTCCCATTGGTCCCTTGTGATGAGCTTGCTGGATCTGTTCCACTTGGATGCTGTGGCTCTGACAGGAGGAACTCGGCGTTGTTCCCTGTGTTGCAGGACTGAATGCGATGCAGTTACAGAACCTGGCCGCGTTGGCAGCTGCGGCCAGCGCAGCTCAGAACACACCGAGTGGCACCGCTGCGCTCACTTCCTCCAGCAGCCCCCTGAGTGTGCTCACCAGCTCAGGTAAGAGACTGCCCGTGCTGTAGCCCGACATGCATTGTCCTGGAAGTCCTTTCAGGATAAATGTCACCTGTTTTGTCTATCCCTTTTCATCACTTTCATGTTGGTCTTTAATACAAAAAAAGTTTACTAGTGGATTCACTGGCCTCTGTTTAGGATAGATATCTTTGCCACTAGCAAAAGCTTTTTTACCTGCTGTGTCTCATCCTCCAAATGGTCAGATTAATTTAGAGTAAAAAGAATTTTTGAGGTCATCATGAAGCAGAAAGGTAGGTGACCTCCTTCCAGTCATGTTATTACAATCTCATTGCATATTTGGTTTATCTGTGATTTTAGGCAGGCACTAGTAAACACACCCTGTTCCTCTCAATATGGAAAGAGAAAATGCCTTTAGCATGAGGTAATGCATTCCGTGCACTAGAACAGTACAGTTTATATTCCATTAGTGAAGACAAGGATATTATCATTTCCTCATAAAAGTAGAATAAACAGACACCTAGCACTTTTACTGGAAAGTAATTGTCTAGAATTTAGTGTATGGGTTGCACATAAAAATCAGTATCTTTCTTTTGCTGGCTTTTTTGTGTTTTGTTTGTTTTGGGTTGGTTTTTTTAACTTTAGGTTATGTACATTAACCAGATACTAGAATGTCCAAGTAGTGTTCTCTTGCTGCCTTATTGTTAAGCATGATCATTAAATGCAACAAGCAAAATACTAAAAATAAATTCAATTGTGCTTATGGCAGACATACTGTTTTTATCACAAACAAGGATCAGCATTCTGCTCAGTTATTTCTATCCTGTTTTGAGTTATTGCTAAATCCTGGCATGAGAAGGGAGACCCTGTATTTTCAGGATATTGGTTTTCCAGCATCTCTGGCCTCTGTCCTACAGAGTTGACATCCTCACCTGTGATTGTGACAGACCAAAGAGGGTTGGAGGGAGGGGATTTTAAATTTCCACAGGTAGATTTTGAATTGCGTAGGAAGACCAAGGAGCCAGGCTAGGAGATTATAAAGAGATTACAAGGAAAAGCTGTTTAGAAAACCTTCTGTCACATGATTGGGAGTTAAACCATGGGTGCTTTGCACAGTTTTCTACTTAAAGAAATTCGCAAGTAAGAATTAGTCAAAGAGTGTTCTGTCGCAGGACATTTTTTACATAAAAACTTAGTGGTCTGCAATCCTTAAAAGATTGAAATTTTAAAATTTATCTTGACTCACAGCTATGTATCCTATTCTAGGATTAAAAAACAAATGCAAAAAAGTACAGAGTTCAGACTACGGAAGAGCTGTATTTGTAACCCACTAATGCTTCTTCATCATAAAGGAAGCATGAAAATGAATATAGCTGCCAGTTTCTCCTGTATTTCCTCATGCTTTGTCAGGTTGTTGTGATTGGCATTTAGAACTAAGATTTCTTTATTGGCTGTCTCGTCTGATGACTGCAGCAAGTTTGTTCTCTGTTTTGTTGAGGTGGAGAAGGGCTGCCAGGTTGTGAAGTTCAAATGTCAGAAGTGCTAGAAAAAGCAGAGACAGCCCCTTGTCAGAAGTGTGCAGTGAGAGGACAAGGGCAATAGACACAAGTTGCAGCCAAGAAAATTCTGATTAGATAGAAAAATGGATAGAAAATTAATGGCAAGAGTGATCAAGCTTGGGAACAAGATGCCAGAGGGGCTGTGAAATCTCCATCATTTCAGAGACTGAGAATTCAGTTGTAAAGGACATTTTCAAATTCAGAGGTTAGATCAGCTCTGAGCAGACTGTTAGACAGGATAATCTACAGAGATCCCTTTGAAATGAAGTTATTCCAAAGTGATTCTTTGGAATTGGCTTCCCCTGTGTGATTTTTGGCTGTTCAACAGAACTGTGCAGGTTGCTTTTTCCTTGATGAGAGACATATTTCAGGACTCTGTTGCATTTTTTATCATGCTCATGGGGGGGCCACAGGGGTGGGAAGCAGCCCGTTTTCCAGTATTTTCTGTGCTGAATTCAAATAACCTTCTGATCGTCAGTAATATCACTTAATGGTTGTGTGTCAGAAATTCAGTTATCATGATGGATCATTTGTATTAATATCCTATACAGATTTATCAATTAACTCTTCACAGGCTTGTAACATGAAGCAGGCACTATTGTATTGCTCGTTAAACCTAATTTCAAATATCATTTTAAAGAGTAAAAATTAGCTTTGTTCAAAAGAAATAAAAAGTCTTGGAGGGTGTGTTGTCTGTAACTAGTCACTGACATCAAATTCTGAAACAGTTCTAGTGCTTTTTGTTAGAGGTATAAATATGTTTCACCTTTTAGAACCATATTCAAACTGGAGGGGAAGCCTAAATATGTACAGACACATTCAATCCCATGATACTTCCTGTAATTATACAGCTTTTTAACTCTTTAGTCTTCAAGTAAATGTGAAATTCTATTTTGATTAATATTCATATGTGCATTCACTCTGTCTGTGTGTTCACATAGAAGTCTCTTGGGCTCCACACAGAAAACATCTATCCCTCCTGAACCACACCCAGACCTTGAAGAAATTCAGTATGTAGCAGTTCAGTACCGTGTGTTAGTGAGTGCCTGCCTTGTCTGAGGGACATATGGCAACATCTACTGTGATAACCTCTTAAACCCAACTGCAGATGAGGTGACTAACTCCTTGACTTCTCTCCATCTGTCATCCAAATGTTCACCTGATGCTTATTTGGACATCTCTGCTCAAATGGCATAATTGGTGGAAAAATCCAGACAATCCTTCTGCATAGTTGCCTTCTTGATTTTCTTTCACCTGCCCTGGTATCATTTGTATCTGGGGAGCTTGGAAGTCTACCCAGTGCAGTCCATGGACTTACGGATGGGTTACATGTTGGAATGGTGGAACCCACAGACATTACATATTGTTGTTGTGCTGCCTTCCAACCCATTTCAGACAATTTTCTTTAGCTAGCTCCAAGCACAATTATGTATTTTGGTGTAGAATGGGGTGAAGTAAACCTTCAACCTTGCTGAAGGTCAGCTCTTCGAACTGAACAGTCTGCTGCTGTTATGTAGTCATATTTGCAGAGACCATGGCTGTAAATAAACTCAAACTGCTAGCTTGTGAAAGGAACATCCAAGAAAATACTATAGAAATATCTCAGGATAGGAGTGTCTTGTCTGCCATCTTTTTGACTTGAGCACCAATACACATTATCTGCTTCAGAGCAAAATAGAATGTTTGCAAACACTGAGCTATGTTTCTATTTCTCTTCCTTCTAAAGACAACCTCAAAGGTCTAGCAAAGCTTAGATGATTTTCCTGGCCTTGATATGTCTCTGGCAAAATTGTTTTTAAAGATAGCAAAGTATTTCTGGTTTTACTGGAACTAATTCGGGTACAGTTCAGTCAGATTCATCGCTGAATTTAATTTTTCTTCAGATCATTGCTTGGATGCTACAGGACTGAATTAGGACAGACTACTGTTCTGTCAGTTTATCTACCTCCACAAGTTGTTACTTGATGTCCTTGTCTGAGTTTCATTACCTTTCTAATAATATGTTTTTCAGTATCTTCCTACAAAGCTGTTCATTATTACGTACTCAAGTTTTCTGAAAACCTCCTTAAGTATTTTCAGCTACTTCTGTTAGCATTCACCTTTTTCACTAGATATAACTCAGTACATGGATCTAAGAAAACATCAAATTAGTAGCAAGGAAAAACCCCAACAACCCACCAAAAACTGCATAGAAACAAGAATTAGGGATGAAGTAAAGAACACGTATAAAGCAATATTGATTTTCCATCCCCATTGCTTTGTTCTCTTTTCTGATCTAAAATATAACACAAGAAAAATAGAAGAACAGAAATGATGAATAGTGGAACTCCTTCACTACTAGGAATAGTCTGAAAAATAGAAGACTGACATCAGAAGGACATGTTTACAGCCTACATATACATTAGTGTTGTGATGAAGATAAATAGGGAAACAACAGTCATTAGGTATTTCTAGAACAGAATTGCAGGATATCAGGTCAAGTTGTCACCTGATTATTTAAAAACAAAAACCAGATTTTTCTTAGCACAGTGCATGATTAAATTGCAGAAGTTGTGCCTTAGAATGTAGTAGAGTCCAACAATTTGGTTTTCACATTGCGCTGAAATTAATGAATGAAAATTGTAACTTTATTACAAAGACATAGCCTTTGGCAGAAAAACCCTAGATTGACAGATGGCTCTGTTGGTATATAGGCTATACACAGGAAGCATTCCTTTGTAATTGCCCTGTATTTCTGCTCTACTGTTACTTACCTGCCTTTTGTCATCATCAGAAATAGGATGCCATCTTCAATTCCTGTGTACATAGGATAAAGAAAATACAGACAAGTCTTCAGTTTTTTGGCATTTTCAATACTAAAGCATTTCTTGTTTTGCCTAAAGAAATTTCTGATAAAGGCAGCTAAACTAAAATAACTGTGTGATCAGCTTTTTATAGTGGTTTAACTTAATGTATTTAAAATCACAGCCTTTTAAAGTAGGGAAGGTATCTATTTTCTCTCACACTTTGGTCTCTTGCCTTTTTTTTTCCTTAAAAAATGCTGCTATTTTACTGGGGATAGGTTTGGAAGGGTGTTCTCATCTATCAAATACAGTGTCTTTTTGAATTATAAAGATCAACAATGAAATGTTGCAGTAACAAGCGATATTCTAAAATCAAGGTAACTGTATGATTTCTGAACTCTGGCTTTTATTCAGCCAGCTGTGCTAATTTTTCTACCAGCTTGAGGGTTATACTGTAACTTGTTCCCTGTGTTTTCCCAACATTTAATATGCTACTCATAGTAAGACAGGAAGTGTCTCCTTTTCATCAGAGTAAGCATCTTAAAATAGTTTAGGACATTGTCTTTCAGTTTTTGACTTATTAGAAGAGTTTGTCTTAACACGTACTAGAGGAGGTTTGTAATTCCATCTGTTATTACAAAAAGTGGTATGAAGAGCAGCTCTCTGGTTCTCATGCAGCTTTGGTTAGGTACAGTTACTTTAGTTAGGGGGTTGTTAGGCTGTATTCCATTTAAATAGTTCCAATATCCCACCCCAGCAGAGACTTTGTGCCACAAACATGGAGTGGTAAATATGTAGTGTGTGTGGAACTGCTTGAAAGAAGCTAACAATTCTTTTAGAAGTTTTAATGGATGTATGCAGCATAATTGAGAATCACAAAAACATGAGGAAAAATTGAAAATGCCTCGAATTCAATTCTTCTCTTACCTCCTTGGTCAAACTGATAAATTCCTCTTGCAAGCAGATTACAAGATGCCTCTACAGCATCAGTCTCCAGTATCTTTTAATTTTTAGGACACATAAATATTTTCTAGTGAGTCTTGTGCAGTAAATATAAACGTCTCGGTTAATAGCAATACACATAGCTTTTCTTCTGCAGTAGTGCACCAACCTGTTAGAAAAACCACTGCATATAATCATAAAAATACTATGTATTTCTTATTTTATCATATCCGTAAATCTTTATAGATGACCTCAATTTGAACTCTTTCTTTTGACAGACCAGCTTGGAAAACTTTTTTCTCAGTATTTTGGTGTTGACTTCTGTAGAACTAACTCTACCTGGTGTAGAATTTGGTGGGCCATGTAGGCTGTTACTGTCCTAGGTGCTATATTGGTAGACTTCTCTTATTGAGTCAATGTAGTTGAAGATGTTGCTGGAATAGAGGACAGACTATTTACTTTTGGAATTACGTTTCAAGACTTTTCTGAGTCCTAGCCCCAGCTGTGGCAGCAGGATTTTTAATAGAAAATTATTTAATGTGTCAAAATAATGTGGGCATGTGGTGTTCCTGTTCTGGCAGTATGGGAAAACCGTATGTTCAGCCTTCTTTGATGTCCCTAGTATCTATGTTGCAGGTCTTTATCACCTTGAGTGATGTCTCAAGGATATATGTTAATACATAGCAAGTGACTCTTACTTTAGGCAGCAGGAAACAGGGCATCACTGCTGGTTACCTTATGTTGAGATACAGAGTTTAGCCAACATTTGTGTAATGTCTTAATCTTACATGTCTCACACTTACTGACATTGTTATTGCTACAAAGAGTAGATGTTATGATGAAGTAGAAATTTTAAAAAATGTAGGAAGGGCTTAGAACATAAAAGCAGTATGATCGATCAAGTTGTGTGGGTTTGGGTTTGTTTTTTTACATAAAGTATCCTGTGTTGCCTGAATCCATTCATTCCTAGTTTTTTCTACTGGAATAACTTAATGAAGAAGTTGAATTATCAGGACTAAAAAATATTAGTTGAAGTTTAATTGTTTTATTTTAATAGCAGGTTCCTCACCTAGTTCCAGTAGCAGCTCCTCTGTTAATCCAATGGCTTCTCTTGGAGCTTTGCAGACGCTGGCAGGTGCTACAGCAGGCCTCAACGTTAGCTCTTTAGCAGGTAAGTTGTGTAGTGGTGGCTTGGGGGAATAGGTGATTATCATTCCTCAGCCTGTGATAGGTCTGTGGGGTGATTTTTTTGCTCCCTACTTTTTGTAATCGTGCAGAACATTTGAAAGGTTATTGATCTGGCTCAGTGGAAGCGCTCAGTCATCTTTTATTTTCTCTTTCTTATACAGGAATGGCAGCCTTAAATGGAGGACTTGGCAGTGGTGGTCTCTCAAATGGGACAGGTAGCACAATGGAAGCCCTCACACAGGCTTATTCTGGAATCCAGCAATATGCTGCTGCTGCACTGCCCACACTCTATAACCAGAGTCTCTTAACACAGCAGAGTATTGGTGCAGCAGGAAGCCAAAAAGAAGGTGGGCAGAAAGTTGTAGAAACTACTTGAGATGAGTTTTCAAAAGGGCAGGCTTAGCCCTTGCTCCTACTCTACCTGCAGGTTTTCTATTCCGTGTAATTTTCTAGAATCCAGGAGTTACTGAAGATAAAAAAGGTCTGTGGGATCTTTCTACTAAGGGCTGCCCAAAGTAGTTTTTATACAGGATGTTTCTCATGGGGTTTGTCTAGTCTTAAGTGCTTCCTTAATCATACTCCTGCATGTTCTCAGAGGGAAGGAGAATATGAGTGTACAGCCTGACACATCCCACTGTCAGAGAATCAGATGTTTTTTAATGTTGTTGAATCAGGTTTTGTTAATGTTGTTTTCTTGGTCCTTCACCCCTTCCAACAGCTACTTATGCCAATCTTTTCACTCTTCAGATTCAGGTTAAATTTAATATGTAGTGTAAAGTAATGTAGAATGTAGGAGTAAGTTTTCAGCAGAATGTAGCATGTTTAGAAGAGAATCTGTCAGATTAAAAGCAATGTGATTATTTGTATTTTGTTTGGAAATTTACCTAGTTGCTTTGGGACCACAGGTTCTGCATAGTCATTTTTGTTCAGTCAACATCTAGCACTCAAACTTACTGTTCAGCTGTCATTACAGCAAATAATTGTGAACCAGTTTTGGCACAATGTGTAAAGTACAAACAAAAGTGGTCAGAAAGAGCTAGAATTATTTGAGTGATCAATCCCAGCAAAGGGTCATGCTCATTTATTCTGGAATCAAGTGCTCTGCAGTACTGTAAACAGCACTTTCATTGTTTTATCTAGAAAATTTGTCTTGACGGCTCTTCCACCTTTTTTTGTGCAGTGGGTGTGTGGTATCCTTGCTCTTTCTGAATTCATTTTCCTACTTGTTTAAAGGTCCAGAGGGAGCCAATCTGTTTATCTACCATCTTCCCCAGGAGTTTGGGGATCAGGATCTGCTGCAGATGTTCATGCCATTTGGAAATGTCGTCTCTGCCAAGGTTTTCATTGACAAGCAGACCAATCTAAGCAAGTGTTTTGGTATGTTGGATGTACAGCTTCCTCCGAGGGGAAGCAATGGGGCAGACATTGATCTCTTCTCTTTGGTGACCAGTGACAGGACCTGAGATAAAGGTCTGAAGCTGAGTCAGGGCAGGTTTAGGTTGAATATTAGAAAAAGGTTTTTCACCCAGAGGGTGCATGGGCATTGCAAGAGGCTCCCCAGGGAAGTGGTCACAGCACCAGCCTGGCAGAGTTCAAGAAGTGTTTGGAAAGTGCTCTCAGACAAACAGTGTGATTCTCAGGGTGTCCTGTGCAGGGACTTCAGTGATCTTTGTGGATCCATTGCAACTCAGGATATTTTGTCATTCTACAAATCGTTATCTTATAGTAATCTCTTCTTCAGAATATTGTCTAGTCTAGCTATTAAGTAAGTAGGGAATCTGTATATTCCTAATAAATAAGTAAACCAAATGCTTCCAGCAATAAACTATATTTTCCCGATTTTCAATGTGACTTTTTGCTTTGCACAATTTCATACTATTTTGCTCTATTATAGTGTTCTGACCCTAGTTAATTGTCCCTGAGATTAGATCAGAGCATGGTGCTAATTATGCCAAGGTTGTGGGTTCAATCCCCTTATGGGCCATTCACTTAGGAGCTGGATTCCTTGATCCTTGTGGATCCCTTCTAACTCAGAATGATCTGTGATTATTATTTATGTTTGCAGACTGTAATCCTGAGATAGTTCTTCCTCTTGCCTCTTCCTCTCTTTCCAATAATTTCAATAATAATATGTATATATTACTTAGTACATTATGATTATGAATTATTTCTGTTAATATCTTTATAAATAACTGTTGTGGCTACCATATTGCATTTTTGTAGTGCTGTAAGCTCTCGTGACTCTTTTGATAGCTGGAGTTTTTTTGTGATAGAATAGGAGAGGTGAGCCTTCCTCTATGGTTTTGATAGCTTTGTGTCTACTTAAAATCCTGAATTTTTTCCTACTTGGGCCAAAAGATGTGGACAATCTGATGCTTTGTAAGAGCACAGAAGTATGCTGATCATTCAGCTATAACACCTATATATGGACACATAGCCATTGACTGGAGTGAGAGTTATTCCCACTCCAGACATGGAGTGGAGTTATTTAAAATAGGTTCCTTCAAAACACTGGAGAAGTTTATTTTCAGGATAATCTTTTCCAGGAATGATATGCAACCTCCCATCTGAGAGCAACTTACAATAGTGGTAGAGCAGACACAATAGTGGTATCAAGGCTACCCTTCCTTGGCAGCTATTTCACTCCACACAAATCTGCTCCCATAATGTCACGAGGATGATTTCAGTCTTGTATCTTTAATGAGCTTTTGCATCTGAATGAACATTTTCCAGGTTTGGTTTTCTCCCAGGTATGAGTTCTTATAAACAGCAGTACTTATTTTGTTGATAGACTAAAAAATGTTAATTTCCTGAGCTGTGTATGTGTTCTGGCCAAAGTTCCATATGTCAGAAAGCAATGCTTTGTTTGAGAGCCTTTAGAAGGAGTCTGAGTTTATGAGCAGTCTAAAACAGTTATGAGCTTCTGAAAATGGCACTTCATGCAAACCTCTCTGACCTTGTGCCTGCATTTCCAGTTGCGAGTAGCGTTGCTGGCAGCTCTGGCATGGGGTAATTGTGTGTTTTCCTCTCCTCAGGTTTTGTAAGTTACGACAATCCTGTCTCTGCGCAGGCTGCCATTCAGTCAATGAACGGCTTCCAGATCGGCATGAAGCGGCTGAAAGTACAGCTCAAGCGCTCCAAGAACGACAGCAAGCCATACTGAGCACCCCTCCCCTCGGGACTGGAGTGAGAAGGATCTTCTGGTAAGTTGGAGAGGAGCGCACTTAGTGATTCGAAGCCCTAAGGCTGTGTTTTTACAGTCCTGGAAGCTGATCCATGCCTTCTATCTGGCACATCTTCCCTTGAAGACTCTGCTGCAGCCTCTGCTGAGAATCCCGCTTCGGATGGAGGACAAGTTTGTGCTTTTGTTTCCAGTGTTTTACTTTGGAGTTTAGGTGCCATATCTCTGAGGTTTTTTTGTTTAGTTTTGTTGGGGTTTTTTTTTTCTCCCTTATTTGAAGTTTGCTGTGTTTGTAACCAGTGTGTGTTGAGAAGGACCAATGCCAGCTCCTTGGGGGTGGGGAGGGAAGGTTAAAGGGAGCAGAAGAAACTGACACCACACTGCCTTGGGGTAGAGGGGAGAAGGGAAAGCAGAAATAACACAGAACAGCTGATGAAAACAAAGATGGGCAAAGAGAACAGAGTCCTGGGTGAGAAAGAACTGACTCCATGTAGCCTTTGTCGTGCCCCATCTGCTCTTTGAAATATCCTTAACTGTATGCCACAGTGGGGATTTATTAAATCATCTCTAAAGCAGGAGACGGGCTAAGAGGGTAAACGCATTAACAAGCCAAAGGAAAACTGCAGTGATTTTTTTTTTCTTTGCTGTATATCAACTAGTGTTTATATAGCAGTGTGAATGTACACAGCACTTTATAAAATTATTAGATAACATCTCTGCCCAGAAAATTTCACTCTGTCTACAGTGGAATATTAATGAGATGCAGTGAATTTCTCCATGTATAAGAAAACTTAATCTATGTACTTCATCTAGGTTTTGTGGAAAGGTAGAGGCAGCTTAGTCTGGATGAATACATCTGGGACTGGAAACAATAAACTTTAGATCCCTGGTAACCTGCAGAAATTTTTGACAATTTTTCTTCTTAACAGTTATCACATTGCCCATTTCTGTGGAATAATGTCCTTTTTTTGCAGAGATTGCTATGAATTCCTTTTCATAAGCATAATGTAGGTGCTGGTTGTTTATTGAAATGATAACTTCCTGTTTCGTTGGGGTTTTTTGTTGGTTTTTTTTTAATGAACAAAATTAGTGCAGTGACTTGGTCTAGTAATTAGGTGTATCTCTCTGCTGCAGTTTTCCTTTTAGATGGTGTGCACCAGTGCAAAACAGGCTAAACCAGGAGCTGCAGAACCAGAGTATTGAGCCATTCAGTCTTTTTCTGCCTTTTGGTACAAGCTGTTATCTTTTATATTGAAGGAAAATGGAACGCACCCCTTAACTGAACACACTTTTTCTGCACACCAGTGAAATTGCTAGTGCATTTTGCTAATGCACTAGCTAAGGGCCTTTGATATTCACTGATTTTAGGGGGCTCAAAGGACTTTTGACACTCTGGCCTGAGCTGTTTCAAGAAATCTGTGTAGAGTTCCATTTTATAACCACCAAAATCCACCTCTGTCACAAGAGGAAGTTTACAATTTCTGTGTCTTAAACAGAAGTTCGATTTACCTCATAATATCTCCTTTTCCTTGTTTTCTTTGTATTCCTGGGTTGTAAGGCTGTTTCCCAGGGCTCCAGCTAACACTGCAGTCTGGGAGCCAGCTGCTAAATGATGTGTGGGCCAGACGTGGGGTCAGGACTTTGTGTTCTGCTCCAGCAGGAGGAGCACTAAACCCATCAAACCTGAGATCTCAGGTCTGAATCCCCACATGTGTGCAGTGATGTGTTGGGAATCTTGGGCATTTCCAGGGACAGGGCCCCCTGGGATCTCAAACCTCAGAATTACAAGGCCTGATATGTAACATCCGAGGGGAGCCCTCTCCAGTTCTTAGATTGAAAATCAAACAGTTGATGTCAGTCTGTCCATATTGATGGCAGACAGATAAATCTGTCAGTATTATTTAAATAATTTTGTGGTGGCAAAGTTTCAAAGGCCAGATTGCCAAATTTCCCAGTTATGCTGGCATGTGGTACCCTTCTATGTTGATTATTTGAATCTCTCTAGAAACGTAAACATACACTGAAGTGAACCATGTACATTTGAATTCTGCACCATAGGAAAGATGTGTCCTGGTTTTCTGAGAAAAGAGTGTTGGAGTGTGAAGGCCTCCAGGGTGATAATGGGATTTTTTATATATATATATATATATAAATTATATACTTTTCAAAAAAAGGAAAAAAAAAAAAACATAAAAAAACATAGTTGGGAGCAACTGCTCCAAGTGCAACCTGCTGTAACCAAGAATGTTGTTTCTATTTTTATAGAAGTTTTATACCGCTCCGGGGTGGAGAATATTTATTACCTAAATTATTTCACTGGAAAAAAAGGCCAGGGTTTTGTAGAATCCTGAATGTGATTGTTTTACACACATAATGATGTGCATGATTGAAACTACTGATTTTCAGTGGCCTGTTTGCAGCCCAACAACTGCTAAACAAGGAAGATGAATGCTGTGAACCAGTGGAGGAGAGCACTGTGCTCTGGGGTCTCTACAGTCACTCTTACCTTCTTTGCATCCTACCCCACTGTAATGTCCAAGACCTTTGTCCTGTTTTTCTTTTAACCTCATGCTCTGGCCTCTTTACTAGTCATTTCAGTTGCCCAAAATTAGATATTTTAGCTTCTTCATCCTATAGTGGGTCCTCAATACTGTAACTTACAGATCAAGCTTGGCATTGTTGCAAATAGGTGCAACTCCTATTAACTTTAGGAGATTCACCAGTTTACACTGTGGCTTAGTTTGATCAGTGACTCCTCCCAGACATAATCACCTTAAGACACCTAACTTGGGCTAACTCTTGTGCCTTACTGGCGTAACTATAAGTATTGCCAAAAAGAAAAAGAAAATAAATCTATGCAGGTTAAATTTTAAAAGATGTGATCCTCAGATGGTTCGAATCAATGCTGTTCACAGTAGAGCTGCATCAGTTTTCACCAGCTGAAGATGTTGCCCTTTTTGTGTATTTGTTTCAGATTTCCCTTTCTTGGTGTATCAATGTGTATGTTGCCACAGTTAATAAATGTATCAAGTTTGTGACTTGGGCAGATTTTTTTTCTGATAACAAAACTGATCAGATAAAGTCAACATTTCTGTGTCTGTTTGGTGGCTGCTGCTGATTGTGGGGATTTAGGCTGCTCTTGCCTTTCAGTCTTAAGCCAGTTTTCTTCCTCACTTATCAGCAGGAAAGTCTGGGATTTTGGGGACTTGGGGCTTTTAAATTTTTAGTTCCTATCATGCTCTCATTCGAGTGCAAATCAAATCAGTGTCAAATGCTCTATTTCCTTGACAGTAAGATAAGAGTTGGGGGAGTTCAAATAAACTGCAGAAGGTTGGCTGAAGCAGCCACATGGACAAAGTATGCTATATGCTTAAAGCCAAAGAACCTGATTTTCTACAAGAAAAGCTAAAAGAACTTCTGACGAAATAGAATTCTTTATTATGTGTGCCACCAGGAAATACTTAAAATATTTTTAGTTTACAATGTGGAAATGGTCTACTTCATAGATTTATTCTTTTTCTCAGGAGATATTTGATTTTACTGCTGTAACAAGGTGAAAGAATTATGAACTTAGTCTGATATTGCTTAGTGTCAGTACTATAGTAAATGAAATCATCATTTCTTCAGTCCCCTAGATAATCAACAGTCCAAAATAGGATAGCTCTTTGTAGTTGAGCTTTTTTCTAAAACAAAGCTGGCATTTTTTAAAAATTCCAGCTCAGAAAAATCTCACTGCCAAGTGCATCTATCAGGAAAAAGCTTTTCACCTGAATACTGAAAGTCACATATTATGATCATTCTATCATGCAAGCTGAATCTAACTGAACTGGTAATGGCTGTGGATTAGGGAAGAACAACAAAGCAGAATGAAGTTGTTCCTATTTTATTTGGAAATACCTAAAAACAACTTAGATAAAGCAAATTGCAAATGAAGGGTGCAACTACGAACAGGTAAAATGCTTTGAAAGCTTCTTGTTGCAGACATTTAAACCTAAAGAGGATTGATATCCCTAGCATACCTGCCACAAAATATAAAACACAGAAGGCAGAATTGTCACTATTTTGAGAATAAAACAAGGACGAACTGGAATAACTTTCTTCAAGTCATTAAGACCTTGTCCAGCATCTCACGGTTCTGTTTTTATAGGCCAGTCTTTCAATAGGGCTTTGATAAAACTCAGTCTTGGCTCTCAGCATAGCTGAGTGAAATATTTGAAAAATACATATCAAGAAAATCCCCAGACAAATCACACAGAGGATTTCAGTGCTGCATGCTAAGATGTCACTTGATTTCATGCTTCTTATTGTTCCTCATGCCTCAGTTCATTATGAATTTGCTATTCTGGTTTAAGAGCAGAATCTTGCACCTATCTGCAAATTATCTAGAATATTTCTTGAAATATAGAAACCAAGTGCAAGAGTTGCATTGTACTGTTTGCTGAAGTTGGTTTAAACTCTGTACTATACTAAAGTCCTTTTCCTTTATTGGAAAGCATGAAAAGCAAATTAATCTCAGCAGTTCTAATAAGAGGAGTGTTGCTGATTTAGTAGACAATGTGTTTCTTGTTGCTTTGGAACGAGAATGCAACACTTGCTATTCTCAGATTGTTAGATAATATGCAAATCTCACCTTGTTCTAGTCTGTAACAAGAAGCTTTGAGATGTGCTGAAGATTAAGGCCACAAAGAGGAGCTAAAGGAGAGTTGGGGGCGAGGGGAGGCAGAATAAGAAAACAAACCATTTCCTCTCTCTTCTGCCTCCCACTCTCATCCCAAAATGTTCCTTGTCTCTTGCAGCTCACAAGCTGAGGGGAGGGAACAGAGGTATTTATGTCACTTAATATAAGAATTATAAACTCTTCAAGAAAATTTCAAGAAACACATTTTTTCTGCTCATCAAACTGGCAACAGTGACTGTAGAGCTTCTCAGAGCCCAGAACCTCCTCCTCATGAAGCCAGGGAGCTGAAGGCTGTTACATAAAAGGTTAGGAATGGAAAATCCCTGTGCAGGTCTAATGGTATGACAAGTGCTCAGCTAGGACAAGTCTTAACTTGCAGTCAAGTCTTAAGGAATTCTTCTCTGATGTGTGGGCTTTTTGTCTTGTATAATATTTTTTTCCCCTTTTCCAAATCACCCACCCCCAGTTATGTGGGCTCCTAGGGAATGAGAAGAGACTGTAGCTAAAGGAAAGAACATGGATTTGCTGGGCTACTACTGCCTAAAAAATTCCCATGTTAGAGTGCAAGAAAAGTCTCAAACAACAAACCACCTGTGAATCCCTTGTGTCCTCTGTCTTGTCTCTCATGGTCTCAGGCTCTGTGGGCAAATGTTTGCCCTGGAGTCATATTTTTTGGAATCAGTCTCCTGGGGGGGGGCGGGGGGGAGTTTGCTCTGTGCTAAACAGAGGTAGCAGACACACTGGGCACAGGGCAACGAGAATGCATGCTAACCAGTGTGTCACTAGGCTGTGGAATGCTCCACAGACTGGGTGCTGAGAGGGAAATCCAGGCCTCTGCTTCCATTTGGTTTCTGGCAGTTTGATGTTTACTTGGTGTCCTTCATGTACTTTGACTTTTACTTGTCCATCGTTGGCATGTGCTGCCCTTCCCTGTCAACTCCCTTCCCCAGGAGGTCTCATTGTACAGTGCCCATTCTTGTTCTCTCTCTCCGTGTTTGGATGTACTGCTCTGTGTAACTCAGTGGGTCTCCCTCTTTCTGGTTTGTTTTTTTTTCTAGATTCCTGCCGTTTGTTCATCGTTGTGCCTAAAGCATGTCGATGTGGCGTTCAAGTACATCGTCCAAATCCTTGTCTCTTCAGCTTCTCTGATGCTTGAACTCTCACCTTTGACCTTGTGTTGACCTTTGATGCTGATGTGTATTTTTATTATGTTTGTTTCTTTTCTTTTTTTTTTCTTTTTTTTTTTTTTTTGTGCTGCCAAATTGGTTTTGCTAGAAAGACTGCTGAAGGGGAATATTTAAACTTGCATTTGAATATAAAAGAATTTCTATTTTTCTAGACCTTCGTAAGATAACCACTTGATTTTGTGAATCTGATTCTTTGTAATTTGTCTTCAGAGCAGCCTTGCTAGCATACCTTGTGGAGTATTTGTATTTCTGTGAACATACAGCCAATCACTTTCTAGGCTTAGTTTTTCCGTGTGCTTAGTTTTAAAAACACAGTTCGAAGAAAAAGTCAATTATATGGTGTGACTCAATCTTTCAGGAGACTTCCTAGTCACATTTTGCTGATCTGGTTTCTGTGCTTGAGGAGACAGCATGTGTTTTTATGAGTTCAAACTTGTGACTTGAAGTGGCATCAAGAGAAAACACTTGAACTATGTTTTCCTCTGATTGTAGCTACATTTTTGCCCTGGCATTTACTGATTTTTTTTCTAATTATTATTATTATTTTTATTTTTCCCCTGCTTCCCTGTGTGATTATCAGTCTGCAGTGAAAATTTGATCAAAGTTGATGTTGTATTTTGTTAAGCTCTGGCATGCTTGGTTTTTTTTGTAACTACAATCTCCTCAGCAAAATGTGATGTTTTTGTTTTAATCTTTCAAACTAAGATAGTGCCCAGAAATGTTGTGCATGTTTCCTGCTGTTTTCTTCACACCCTCGTATATATCACCTTCACCTCTCTGTTTTCTATAGTTTGTGCAAAAACTGAGCAATTTATTGGGTTTCAAAGGTATCCTTTAAATTGGTGGTTTTGGTATGACAAATATCTGATCAGAAGCCACCTGAGGGCATCTACCTGTGCATTAGACTGTCTGCCTGACAGAGCACCTGGACCTTGCTCCATCTCCAGTGCTGTCAGAAGCTCTGAGGGTGCTTGGTTACACTGTTCCCCGAGTGGAAGTTTTGGTGGAAGGGGACAGCTGGGAGCAGGAAGGTGGGGGAACTCACAATATTTCTGTTTCCAAAGCTGTCTGAAGCTAGGGCTCATTTCAAACACCGAGCATTTTGTACAACTCAGGGCACATTTCTGTGAAATCCAGCCCCAATCTAATACCATCGGTCAGAGTTTGGTGGCAGGATTCTGGAAGGATCCAGGTTAGCTCATGAAATAAAGTGTTTTAAATATCCCAGAGAAAGCATTTGTAACACTGGTCCTACAACTGCTGGCTCTTTTCCCAAATGACAAGCACAATACAACAGCCTCTGAAGCTGTTACCTGAACAGGGTACCATCCCCAGCTCTCTTTTCAAGGGCCTTAGCTGGGGAATCTCTGCGGAGATTTTTTAGTTTTTGTTTAGTTTTTAATTGGGTAATGAGCTGAGCAGTTTTTCTGGCTTGCAGGATGAACTAGAACAGGTTACTGCTCTCTGGGTAGCAGGCTTCCCCTGCCCTACGTACCATCTGCACAGGTAGAAACTGGGAAGTAGCTTCTAGATGAAGGCACCTGAAGAGTGTGTGCTCTGGTGAAGTTTCAGTCAGAAGCAGCAGTAAGCAAGTGTAGGTATCTTAACAGTTGAAATAATGTGAAATGGAATTCTAGGAAAAGGGCTTTTGCTGAGAAAACAAGTAGAGTTTGATTGGATAGAAATCTTCATTTTTTCCAGTGTTTGGGATAATGTAAAGGTGAAAGATTATTTTCTATCCTACTCCTGAGTTGGCTGAGGATATTGTATTCTCACTAGATGTTGACCAGACTTGTGTAGACAGTCCTTAATCTGCTTACAAAAGAGAACAATTTGAATATGGTACATGTACCTGGGAGTGAATCGTGAGGCTGAATGAAAAAGAGTAGAGACTCATTTATTTGGGAAGTAGGGTTGGGGGCTGGCTGCTGTTAGTCCCACAGTCTGAATGCACAGGGCTGTGTGCCGGGGGCACTGGTACCCTGCAGTGTGTGGAGGAGCTGCCAGTACGTTTCTGTACGTGTGCATTTGGTTCCGTAAGGAACCTTGGGGAAACCTGTGGAAAAATATCTGAAGAAAACCAAAATGCCAAATGTTGGGTGTTTCTTTTCCTTTCTTCTTTCCTTTTCTTCCTTTGGTTGTTTTAATTGTTCTGTGGTGGTTTTAATGGATTTGAGACAGTGGAGCAGCAGCTGCCTTTCTGATTTTTGGCTGCTTTTTGTGAATAATTTAAAAAGAAAATTTACATTTTGGAGACAAACCTGTGGGCTTTTTTATTGGTACAAACATTGTATTTAACACTAGGGGTTTTGTACAGTTTTTTGCCTTTTCTACTAGAAAACAATGTAAAGTGATTCACAATGTGACGAGAAAACAAATTGCCACTATGACCAAATGTAGAGTCTGTTCTGCAGTTAACGGGATTTAATCAACTCGAAGTCGTGGTTCAGTCGTAGAAATGCTTTTCTTTACCTTGTTTGAGCTGTTCCTTTTTTTCTTGTTTTGATTTGCAAAACAAATTGTCTTTTTGTGTGAAATTGTGTTGTACTCTGTAGAGAATTACAGATTTTACTTTAATGGTTTAAAAAGCAGAGGAGCGCGTGTTGCTTTTCTGATCTGATCACAGAGTTTGTGTAGTGGATTTAAAAATGAAAAGATTTGTTACAAGTTTGGAACAAGCGAGTATGTGTTAAAGGAATTTTCTTCCTTTTGTGTGTGTGTTTTTTTTTCTTTTTGTCCCAAAGGGCAACTTAAAGCTGTTTTAATTGCACAGACACACCGACAACAAGTCATTTTGTATATGCCAAGTGTGGTACCTTCCTTTGTTTATTTGCTATTAAACTGTTTGAGAAGAGTCCTTGTGTGTTGTATTTGTGTCTTAAACTTGAGGTTCTTTTTGGGGTCCAAGTGTGAGAAGATGAAGAGAGAGATGAGAGAACTATTTTACAGTTTCTTAGCCATGAGACACAAAAATATTCATGGCCCAATACCACTTGTTCTGGATGTACAGTGTCGCCCTGGATTTTTACTTCTGTGTAGATGAGCTACTTTGAGTAGAAATGGAAAAGGTTTTCTGGTTGATACGCATCCATTTTGGGTCATTTGACAGTCAAGTCCCCTTTAAATACGGAAAAGCTGAGGATCTTGGATAATGCAAATATGTGCAACACTTGGGAGTGAGGAGTAGGCATATCCAGCCCCACAGAACTGATGCCATGCAGCCACTTGCCTGTCCATGCACTTGTGCTTCAGGGTGTTTCAGGGGCTCAATACCCTGGGCAGAGCAGCAGCCCTCAGCTCTGCAGGAGCAGCACCAGTGCATGGTGCTGTGTGGGATTAGAGAGGCACCAGCTGATGCCACTCTCACAAGCCCCACACTTGCCACCACCTCCTTCCCCTTCCAGGAACACAGCCAAGCTGGCTGAATCTATCCTGGTTCTGCAGCATCAAGGTACCTGCAGCCCTCAGCGCTCCTGGTCCTGGAAATACTACACAGGGAAACTGCAAATGGATTGGATTACTTACTAGGGATAAGCAAAGGCTTTGCTCTTAGAAATAAGGTATCTTTTATGATATTTCAAATGAATGAAAAGTATTTGGCATAGCCAAAGCATAATTCATTTAGAAACCTGACACAAGTTTGACACAAATATTGCCTCTCTCAGAAGGAAAGTACCACAATGGCCGTGATTTTGCTGCATTTCTGAAAGCTCCTACTATTCCCTGATGTTATTCCTTCCTTCTGCTGTCTTGCATCTTGGAGACTTGCAAGCACTTTCAGGACAGCTATGTTTCTCCTCCATGTCCTTTTCCTGTGTTATCTGGCATACTCTGTTTCACCCCATCACTTCCTATATGATTGTAAATCTGAGAGCACTTGCAAAGCATCAGGATTCAGCGCTGCATTCCTTGCCCTGAGCGCACCAATCGCGGCACGAGGCGCGGAGCCACCTGTTCCAGGCTGGGCTGGGGTCCCTGCAGTTTGTCTGCAGCTGTTGAGAGGAGAGGCTGGAGGGAATTCAGTTTAGATACAACTTGAGGCCAAGGATGGAGAGAAACAATTGAATCAGAAAAAGGGCTTGTTTAGGCAGAATGGAAGATTCCAGCTTGTGCAGAAATTTCACTCACCTTGTCTTACACAATTAAAGCTTTGCCAGCTACATCTTACAGAACTGACACCAGATCCCTCTTGAGGCAGTAGTTTTGGGGGTTTTTGGGGGGTTTTTTTGGCTTTTTTTTTTTTTGGAAGGCTTTTTTTTCAATTTAAAAGACCACCACTAATCATGTACACAATCAAACTACACCTAAGAGCCAGTATAATAATCTCTGAAAATAATCAGCATTTTCACATGAGTTGTTATATTTATCAGCATTTGTAGGAAATACACAAAGTTGTAGATGAAATCCTGATGCTGAATGTTCTAGGAGAAACCTTTTTCCTCTCACGTCCACTTCCACCTTTCACTATTTGTTTTGACTCCAGTCTTCCTGACTTTACCCACCACATTCTGCTCTCCTCATATGGCCAGGAGTCACCAGGGACATTATGAAGAGCAGTGGGGAGGAGGAGAAGCAGGTCAGGGTGGTCACTCTGAAGAAGTGAGTGCATGATGAGCCACACTGCATGTATGACAGGTAAGATTCCCTAATTTGATGTTGCCAAGCACCATTCAGGCTCATTTATTTGCACTTCCTGAGGAGAAACTGGATTGTTAACTGTAGAAGCTGTACCTGAATCTTGTATGAATTACAGCTATCTTGAGCCACAGATGGATGCCATTGCTTTTTTTTTGAAGTAGCACAGGCAGGCAGACTTGATCTTTTATCCCTCCTTATTTAGGCAGCTGCAGCTGGGCTCAGAGTGGCATGTTCCGTATCAGAGCATGTTTCTGTTTTTGAAAATGACCAGTTTGAACTTGATGGATTGAGTCCTTATTTTACTAGGGTGTTTATCTCAACAGGTGAGTTGCAAATTGGTTCCTAAGAAACAAAGCACTGTTTCATAGTGCTCAAAAGCAAATAGGTGAAGTGAGGTTAACAAAATGCAGGGCAGATCATCTCCTGTTAGATGGGTTTTGTCAGGCTGCAAGGCACCCTCTTTTCATTTTGGCTATGCTGTGTGGGGAAGGGAGCAATGCTTTGCTGACGTAGTCCAAAAGACTCTCAGGATGAGGTTGAGTTACAGGCAGCTCACTTGTAGAAGGTTAATTTTGCATAGTCTGATCTACCAAGAATGATACAATGTTTGTTTTCCCCATTCCTGAGCCCTGGATTGATTCTGTTACATAGCAGGCTCCAGTGGCTGCTTCCCTGGCCTCTTAACTTCTCCAAGTCTAGAAATCTGAATGGCCTCACCATTATCAATGCTTTCCATGGGGACTGATCTTCTGCATCTTGTTTCCATCCCACCACCTACATCTAGAGAGACATACAAGAATTACTGTAAGGAGAGATTTTGTAATATTCTGAATCAAACTTTCATGCAAGTCCTAAAATCTGTAAAGTACCTAGCTAATAATTTTAACAGTGCTGCTGAAGTGATTTTCACACATTACCCAGCAGTGCCTCACCATTAGTTTTCTTCAGCTTCTGTAGATTTTTCCATAGTTTCTACTTCCAGAGTTTGAGACTACATATAGTCAATGCTGAAATATCATCCAGCACATTACATCTCTGAAAAACAAAACTAAGTTAAATAATGCAAATGTCATGGTGTATATGAGCTCCCAAAAGAGAATCAGTCTTATTGTAGCAAAATCCTTCTACAATTTAAAACATTTTTCTTTTTGAAATATTTTTCTAAGGGAATTTTGGATAAAGGACAGATGTAATCTCTTAAGATAATAACTGCTATGATGAAAAGCCTCTGGGTAGACGAGCGTTCCTTATTTTGTGTCCTGCTTTCCTTAAGGATATTACCTCAGGAAGTCTCCCTTGGGTTTTTGTTGGCAGACCAGGATAGTCTGACTGGTGCCTTTTGAGGTGATTCTGTTGGTATTTACACATTTGCTTGGGGAAGAACTGCCACCAAATTCACCAAGAAGCAGGGCAGGCAGCTGGAGACATGACTGGTTTTGCAGACAGGTCTGTTAAAATTTCAAATTGCTTCTCTTTGCCCAGTAAAAGGTTCACAAAACTGGTTTTTGGAACTTCTGCATCTGAAAAACATTAGCTATCCCTGTAGCATTCCCCACCTGCCCCCCTCCCCCCAGGTTTGGTGTAGCTTCCTTAAGAAGGACTGAATAAATCTCTAGACCACCAAGGCTGCAGCACATTGGTGAGAGTATTAAATGTGACTCCTAGAGGAGCCAGTCTGATTTTTTCAACAGTGTGGGGGAGACATAAAGCTATCTTTTAATGGGGCTAACACTTCTCTCCTGCAACCAAAAAGTGCAGATATCTGTTGTTCTGTGTCTTTATTGTTATTCATCATAAAAGATCATCAAATTCTGGATGCAGAACTTAAGCAGTTCTATTGACAACTTGTGTTGGAAACTTTTGGAGGACTGCCACACTCATCTGATAGCAGGGAGCAACATTCAGTCAAGAACAAAGGTTTTCAGGATGGTTAGCTCCTTGTCCCTAAAACTGGGAAGTCAGAGATGTATTTGCAGCAAATCTGGGACAGAACTGACCTATGTCCATAAAAACAGTCCATGATGCCAACTGGGGTCCTCAAAAGAGAGGCTGAATTTGGTGCCTAGCAAAGTATCAAGTACATTGTTGCAAGTGTAACACTGCGCGTGTGTACACACTGAAGATGCCCTGTTCACACCTGACATTTAAGGCAGATATTGTTCCTAAAGCTACATTCCACCTGAGTCTGCCTCCTCCCAAGCTAGCCCACCACTAGCAGTGCTTGTCTAAGGGGAAAGAGGGGAAAAAGGAGTGCTTGCCAGAGGGGAAAGAGATATCCAAGGCACCCCGAGGCTGTGACTGCAGCCAATTGTCCCTCCCTGGGGTATTTATAAGCTGCATACTGGCGGGCAGGGGTGGGCAGTTGGCACCATGACCTTGGGAGCTGGGGAGCCTGACTAGCATTCCTGGGAGCCACGTGAGCTGGACTGGCAGGAGCAGCTGCAGCCAATGGGGAGGAGACCAGCACTGGCTGTTCAGATTGAGTTTCACTCCTGTGGCTTGAGATTTTTCTCTTTCTCTCCCTGCCGTGCTTTTCCTCTTTGTTTACGGGATTGGACAGACAAACGCACTGATGGAGCCCTAGCAAGCAAGATGTTTGCCTAGTGGATTTGGGATTCTGCCTTCAGTGCTGAGCAACCACTTCTTGCCATTGCCTACCACAGCTCGAGCCCCCTGACATGGCTGGGCTCTTACGGCTCTGGGCCCTCTGAGCACACAACCCACCCTCTTCTAGTGGGGGATTTTACGTTGTGTTCTCTTGTAAGCACATCCTTTTTGCTATCCTTAGAGGTTAGTGTATGAGGCTTTTTAATCCATGGGAGATGGGTCAGGACCAGACAAAGCAACAGATAGAGAAAGGACTCCATCTTTACCAGTCTAATCAGACCGAAAAGGCCCTGCGAGTCTGGATGAGGGTTTTGGAGAAGTCTGCGGATCCTGCTGGCAGGTTTCGGGTTTTGGGTTGCCTCATCACTGCTCACGCAGAGATGGGCAGATACAAAGACATGCTGAAGGTAAGGTGAACTGGAGATGAATGCATGCCATTGTGTCGCACCCAGGATGGAACGTGGCTGGAGATCAGAACCTGAAGTGGGAGGGTATTTTTATTTTGTGTGTAACAGAAAATAGCAGCTATTGAGCACGTGTTCTGGGCTGCTGTAACCACTGTGCTCACCAAGAGCTCCAGCCCACAAAATACACAGAATATGATTTTTCACTGGGTCTGGTTCATCAGGATTCCTGCTTTATTTAAGTTCTCCAGTTATTCAGAAGAAGCTTTCTTGATGATCTCCCACATACAGGCACTTCAGGCTTCAGGAACAGGTATGAGAACAGGGTCTTTGTCCACTACAAGCTGTTTACAGTGTCTATGTCAGCATAAAAGGAGAACTCCAAGTGGATTCTGTAGGATAAGTATTGATCTTGTGGAGACATGTCTGTTATCTTGTTCAGCTTCTGGCTGATATCTAATATAGATCTTATATTGGGTTTTTTTTAATTGCAATTATTTGTTTGCCAGATGGCTAATTAGGAGGGAAAAGAAGATGCTGTTTTGGTGAGGTAATTGAGACATCCCAGATGTCTCACAGTTGAGGTCAGAGAGCAGCTTCCAGTTGTCAGGACAGTATAGAATAAAGAAGAAAGGATATGGGGCTTCATGAAGGGTGGTAAAAAGCAGCTGAAGTTAACATTTCTAGCGCATGAGGATAAACAGTTTAATTAGATGAACAAAAAGAAGCTGGTGTGTGGATCTGAGAAGTAAGAGGATGTGTACAGAGAGCAGCAGGCAGCAGGGAGAGCAACTCAAGAATCTGTAAGACAAGGCAAGAGAGTGTTGCAATGGTCTTAAGAAACTATCCTAGCCTGAAATAGGGTCTTACTAAAGGGCTTTGATATTCTTGTCCTGATGTTTTGGGTTGCCTCTTACTTGACTGGCTATCATTCAGCATTTAGATCAAAACGTGAAAGAGGTGTCTACATCTCATTGAAAAGTTTTTGGTAGCTCTGTTTGGAATTGGAGGGGGGAGAGGGGCACATCTTACTGCTAAAGCCATGCACATGTCAAAGCCCTATATTGAAACCAAATACTTAGGATAAAGAAGAAAGGAGAGGTATTAATACACTTGGAAAACATTTGAAGACAAACAATTTTGTTAAGTGGTGTGAAATTAGGTGCTGGCAAAAACAACAGACCAACTGGGGAAGAAAGAAGAAAGAAGGGTAAGATGTAGCTACCTGAAGAAAATACGGAAGACTACATGGGAAGAAAAAAAAAAGGCAAAGGAGTGAGCTTAGTATACCCAAAAATAATTCCTTACCTGAGAAGAGAACAGAAAGTGGGATCAGAGTAGGTGAATTTTAGTTCTTCACGGTATTAGGAAGGAAAAATGGCTTCAGTCAAAACTAAAGATTTTACACAGCAACTGGTCAAAGGCTAGAGAAAGGAGAACTTTAGGAATAAACCACTGAGAGAGGAAATATCAGGAGAAAAAGGGTCAGAATTGAAGGCATGAAATAAAAAGTGATTTTAGAAGGGTTGGGATGCTCAACCTCTTTTCAACAGGAAAAATTACTTTGCACCAAAAAAAGAGGCTGTGGCAATCAGGAAATAACTGAAGAACTTGTGCAAAGTTAAGGGAATGTGAGGAAGCATGAGCTAGTGAGAATCACTGACTCCACAGCAGCTTTCCTAAACTGTAATGGAAGCTGAGAAGATAATTACAAATCCAACATACACAATTCATAGTTGGTGATGTTTGGGGGTTTTGTTTGGTTGTGGTTTTTGTTTGGTTTTTTTGCTTTGTTTCGTTTCCAAAGAATGTAAAATGTTCTAGTAGCCTAAATTATTACATGTAGCCACTATGCAAAAAGGAAGTCATTGATTCCATTGGAATTTGCCATCCATAATCCTAACTAATAATGTCTAATGAAAATTGCTAACTATTTACCTTTGCTACTGATACTAATTCAAGCCAGCAGTGTGCTTGCTTCATCACAAAACATAGGAGTTACTGCTTAGAAGAGTTTGCAGCCTGAAAGAGACTTCATTTAAGAGAACAGTATGCAACAAATCCTGGAGGTTATAGAACTAAAACTGTCAAGATAAAGACTGCAATTTATTAGTAAAAAATTCATTAAAGAAGTAGCTTACTTTCTTCTATTAATAGGATATTTTAATAGCTTAGGAATTCCAGAGAAAGTGGGATACATTACACCAAGTGAAAGATAACAGAACTGCAGTGTGTCAGATGTTTCCTGCTTCACCAGCTTCTCTTTACAGCCATTTAAGAGCTGTTTTCCCCTGCCAGCCTAGTTCATCTTCCCTGCCCAGAGACTGTGTGAAGAGAGGGAGAGGTTTCTTCTGAGCCTTCACAGGCCTTTTATACCACCAGATAACTGCTCAGTGCATACAGAGCTTCTCCATGTGCTGATAGCCTTGTCTGCCCTGCTCAGAGATGAGCCTCTTCTCCAGTACAGGGTGCTCTCTGTGGGTGTTTGAGCTGTATTTAAATAAGCTACACCCTTTTGTAAACACTGTCTTCTCTACTTAAAGTTTGCAGTGGTACAGATTGACACAGCACGGGAGCTGGAAGACCCCGATTTCCTTACAGAGAGCTACCTGAACCTGGCTCGCAGCAACGAGAAACTCTGTGAATTCCAGAAAACAATCTCTTACTGTAAGACGTGCCTGAACATGCAGGGTACCACTGTGAGCCTGCAGCTGAATGGCCAGGTGAGCCTCAGCATGGGCAATGCCTTCTTGGGCCTCAGCAACTTCCAGAAGGCTTTGGAGTGCTTTGAGAAAGCTTTACGCTACGCACACAACAACGATGACAAGATGCTGGAATGCCGAGTCTGCTGCAGCCTCGGGAACTTCTACACCCAGATAAAGGTACAGTAACCTAAGGGACAGGAGGGTGATTGTCCCACAGATTTCAGGGAAGCATTGGAAATCACGTGAATTTCAGCCTTTGTCTTTCCTATAGGAAGTGAAGTGCTGAGAGAGCGTTGTAAGCTAAAATCCCTTTGTAAAATCCAAATGGAGTAGTCTGGTCTGCAGCAAGGATGGGAGGATTAGTGTCATGTTTATAAAGCACTGCAGAAGCAGCTGTGAATATGTGTGTTGAAAAGATCAAACTTAGCTTCAAAGAAGATCACATCAGAGACACAGGGCTGGCAGCCAAAACTGATGGATTCTCTATTTCTACCACTATTGTAGGCAAATAGCTGCCAGCAACCAGCTGTAGGTAAAACCAGGCAGGGACTGAGCACAGGGGTGATTTGCCAGTTTTAACTTCTGGTACAAATGGCAAAAAACAGGTTTTTCTCACAAAGTCTTGATTTCTTCACTCTTAGAAGACTCATCACATGAAGTTTGGTGACCAAAAATAAAGAAAATAACATTGTGCTGAATACTTTTCAGGTGTGAAGTAAGAAGAGAGAAAGGAAATTTGCTAAGTTGTGGTTTCCTTTTTGTATTGTGGAGAATTAAAAAAACTACGGGGACTTTTTCACTTCTGCAGTCTCAAGAATGGTTTTAGATATTTAGATAAGTTTTACATAGTTATTGTAAAATAATATTTATTTCTAACATGCTTTTAATGCAAAAAAAAAGTTTAAAAATTAAAATGTATTATTACTTATTGTGAATTTGATGAGGCCATGAGTCTTAGTTCCTCTTTCCTGCAACAATGGATAATGAGCTTATTGGAGATTCCAATTCACCATATAGGGAAAATGAAGCTTCCATGTAGATGTTACAAGTAGAGATGATGTAAAAGCAGAGAAAGTTTTCAGCCTTTGCTTATAGAGGATGGTGAATGGTTCCTGCAGGAAAAAAGTTAATGTCATATTACATAAAATTCATTTGCTGGGTCATTGTCCCAGTGTCCTGAACCCAGAGAATAATATGAATTCAGTATATGCAAATTTCATCTTTCACAATTTGATATCCACCAAAATACTGCATGTGGAAGAGGAGCAGCACGAGTTTAAAGATGTACAGAAACCTGGTAGCTGTTGCAGTGTTAATAAATAAAAAACAGCTGGGCTTTTTTCTTCTCTCCTTTTTGCTTTATTTTTGCTGTGACTGCTGTCTGTGTGCTGCTGTGCCTTCCAGGACTACGAGAAAGCCTTGTTTTTCCCATGTAAAGCTGCTGAACTGGTGAATGATTATGGGAAGGGCTGGAGCCTGAAGTACCGCGCCATGAGCCAGTACCACATGGCCGTGGCCTATCGGAAGCTGGGGCGCCTGGCAGATGCCATGGATTGCTGTGAGGTACGGGCTGGGGCAGAGCTCGGGGGCTCTGCCAGGGGATCCTGCATGGGACTGGAGTGAGAGAGATACCCTGGCTATCACACTTCACTGTAGATCTTCCTGCTGCCTTCCACTCTAGAGCTGTGGTTTCTCTAGCCCAGAGGGCTTCGAAATTAGGGTCTATGAATGGCCCTTGGTTAGGAACATGTGAAAAAGATTTTCCTCGCCTTAAAAGATGGTGTCACTTCTGTGGAGCTGAGCTTTCAGTGGCCGGAGTGCAAAGTCCCAGCCCTGCTGGTTTGAACCAGGAACAAGCTCTTCTACTGACCAGAGGCAATTTCTTTCAGGAGTCCATGAAGATTGCCCTGCAGCATGGTGACCGGCCGCTGCAAGCACTCTGTCTGCTCTGCTTTGCAGACATCCATCGCAGTCGCAGGGATGTGCAGGTACAGCTCTTTCCTGCCAGGAAGGATAGGGGGAATAGTAAGAGGGCATGAAAAGCAGTTCATAGCAAAACATATGTTTTCCTCCCTGTTTCTGCAGACAGCCTTCCCTCGGTATGATTCTTCCATGAGCATCATGACAGAGATTGGAAACCGCCTCGGCCTCATTCAGGTGCTGCTGGGAGTGACTAAGTGCTGGATGATTCAAAAGGAGCTGGACAAGGTCAGTGACAAACTTGTTTCTACAGAAGTTTGTAGGACAAGATTAGAAGACAGTTTTGTACTGCACTTTGGTGAAGGTAGAGTTCAGAAGAGACCTGTACCCCCTTGGTTCTACCAACAGGGTCTGTTGCTTGTAGAGTTATATTTCTCTGAATGGTCTCTCTCAGCCAGGAGTTTGTTATTAATGGTAGGAACATCCACTCTGAGTCAGACTGCTAAATTCCAGAATTGCCTCATTAGTCAATCCTGATGACTTTTAAGCTCTATGCTGAGAAACCAGCACTGGAGGAAGGAAGCCTTATGCTCTGAAATAGATTCCCCTGCCTACTTTTTAGTTATATGACTAAGCTTATTGATGTGCTCACGGTGTTTAGACAGCTCTACAGCTCCACCATGTGCTTTGCAGGCAAATGTGGCACAAAATTCCTGGAGAAATTGATGGTCTGTAAACTCTGATGTGAAACAGGAACGAGAGCAGGAATTTATTTGGGGATAGACAACCAGTCAATATAGAACAAGGGGATGAAGTTACTTATTTTGAGAAAACTTAGGCAGTGTGTATGTGTGTTAAAGTCCAGACTGCACTAGATGCAGCACATTGCACGGCAGGAACATTATTCAGCCACAGAATGACATGCTCAAAGGTTAGCCCTGAACTAGCCCTGAACAGCTGTGCACAGTGCCACACCAAGATGCTGGTTGGGTCTAAATATTATGAAAACCCCCTCATATCACTCATACTGAGACATCAAGAATTTTAGCTCAAATGAAGCATCCCAGATCCCAGTCTGTCCAGTGTATGTCAGAATAGACAAGTTCAGGGTGCTGTCAGCATCTGAGTGCCTCCATCAGGGAATCAGTTGAGTGAGACACTATCTCAGAAAGTAAACACAATGTTTGTTAGCAATGGAAGAAGAAACTGTGGACTTGAAAAGTTTGCTCAATATCAAAAGAACATGACAGGACATAGCAGGTAGGCATCTGCAGGAGAGAATATTCAGAGCACTCATCAAACTCGTACATTCACTGATTCTATCTCAAGCCACTGTCAGCCTCTAATATCAAGCACCTCTTGTGAGAACATGATGAGGGCTTTGCACAGAATTCTAACTTCACCATATCCCACAGAAGAAGAAAGTGGAGGAATTTTGTATTCTGTTCCAGGCATTAGAGGCAAATCTGCCCTGCTGGGTCAGGGACCTTATGTCTGTTGACCAAATTGTGACCTCCTTAGATGTCATCCCTGAATACTCACCCAAGCCTTTTCTTCAACTTGCCAGGCCCAGCTTCCATTTCTCATGCTACTCATCCCTTATCAGGGATAAGGATAAGGACCCAACCTTTATCAGTTACTTAATAAAGGAATTTGCTAACTTTCCACTTTCAGATTCCCTGGTTTTTTTCAAGCATCCTCCATCTTCCCAGTCTCTTTGGCCAGCTAGTCCCCTTCACTTCCATGTAATGTAATCAATGCTATTCCAGCTCCTCCCAGGCTGCTCACAGCTTGCTTGCTCTCATTTTTGTGCAGTGTCATATTCCTGTCCAAGACAAACTGTCCCCTAGACTTGTTAACGTCTTTTCCCCTACCCCACACATTTCCCTTTGATTTTAATCACAGACATTAATTTCAGGAGTTTCCAGTACACACTCAGTCTTCCTAAGCACAGTTCTCAGTTATGTTCCCCCTGCAGGCCTTCAGTTCCTGCTTCCCTCTCCTACCATTTCCTTATCCTAGGCTGTTGCTGCCACCACAAGTCTAATGCCATCTCCTCTGCATTCACAGTGTATTTTTGCATCTCATCTGGTCCTCTCCTCCTACAATAGCTGTAATGCCAAATTATAGGGTAGAAATTTTATAATGTTCCTCCTGAAAACTACTGCATCACAAGGGAGACCTCTTCTTCCCCTTGGACAAATAGGAAGCAGATCTCAATAGTTTTGGAAAAGAGAGATTAATTATCAGAACAGCAAGGAACACTATGACATCTAGGTGAAAGTAGGGAGTCATTTGGTATGACAGCTGCTGTGCTAAATATTTCCTTCAGATTTAAAAAATGGATAGCAGAAGACTCCCACATCACACCATGTGTAAGTAAGGCAAGGTGGATTTATGAACAGCAGGGAAAAATGGATGAGTGTGGTGTATTGCTGCTGGTGATCCCTTCCCTCATCTCTGGTACAAATTAAATTGAAGTTGCCCAGCAATTATTGAGCCTGCAAGAGAGGATGGGGACAAGGCTTGCTTTGCTTGCTCCATCCCAGCCCCAAATGAGCATGTGGGACTGAGTTTAAATAAGTCTGTATTCTCTCTGCTTGGGGACCAGCCTCTGCCAACACTGCTACTGAGTGTCTGCAACAGAAATGTAGCTCTTGCATTACCTGTGGTCTTTCAGAAACCAACCTTTTCTTATGGATTAACTTTTGGGAGGGGAGGGAAATCAGCCCTCCCAAAAAAGCTTTTTTGATTCTCCAGAGTTCCAGGGATACTTGTTTATCCAAATTTTACTCTGTACTTCTTTACCTCTTTTTTTAAATAATTCTCATGGGACATTCATATTAGTCTGTTTTTCATATATTTGACTGAGAACTAACAACCAGTGCTCTCAATTCACAGGCTCTGGAAAGCATTGAAAAGGCACAGGAGCTGGCAGAGGGACTAGGGAACAAGGTAGGATCCTACAGCTTCTTTTCAGCAGTCTTCATAGTCTTGTGTCAGGCAATTCAAGATGTCAAATATTGAAGTATCCAGGCTTCTTGTTGCTCATTAGCATTCCTATTAACCAGTGAGTGTTTGAGATTTGCTTTGTATGAAGTGTTTGGTTGTGGGCAGTTGCACAGATAATCATCAGTATGCGAATCTGAAAAGTGAGTGAGGATCACCATGGGACAGGCAAAGGAGAGCGGGAAGCAGCGAAAATGAGGTGTGAAACAGGCAGAGAACTAGAGGATTAGAGGTCTGTTCCTGAAAAACATCTTTGCCCTGAGCAGCTGCTGAACTGTGTGCTGGCTGGAGGCAAAGGAAAGTGAAATACACTGTATTATCAAGGGTAGCTCAGGGAAACCATGAGTGGAAGAGCTGTCGAGTGTCTCAAACCTGGTGTTACCTTTGTGCCACAAAGAAGGGTTAATGACAGGAAGTGTTGAGGCCTGCTGATGTTTCTCTCCCACTCCTGTTTCTGGTGTGTGTTCACCCTGTTGTTCACCTGTCTTTCTGTCCTTCACCTGCAGCTCGGCCTGCTGAAGCTCCACTGCCTGTGTGAAAGGATCTATCGCACAAGGGAGCAGCAGCAGGAATTGCGTGACCATGTAGTGAAGTTCCATGAATGTGTGGAGGAGATGGAGCTGTACTGTGGCATGTGTGGAGAGTCTATTGGGGAGAAGAACAACCAGCTCCAGGCACTACCTTGCTCCCATTTCTTCCACTTGAAGTAATTAGCTGGAAGTACTAAATATTTTTGTCATGACATTAGGCATAGGAAAGAGCTGCTTATGCCCAGAGTAGTCCTATGCACGCTGTTCCCCAGGTCTTAATCTTGATTACCTGCTTACCTTTGTCTTGATCCTGCCTTGCAGGATCCCATTGCAGTGCTAAGAGTCTCACATCCTTGGAGGGTGAGATTTAGCCATCATATCCATCACATTCCCACTTGTCCTCTAAATGATTATTCACCGTGTCCTCACTTTGTAGGTGGTCAGCCCAGTTCACAGATTGCTATTTGATTCCTCCTGGGGAATCAGTTCTTTGCTCCCGGGGGCAGTTTGGATTTTCCCCGTCCCCTCACTTTCTCCCTTGGTTAGTGGCACACAGAGGTGACGAAGCTGTTCAGACTGTTATCATGCTACTGCCGTGAAAGAACGTAGCTGTACCATCATTTTATTGTAGCAGAAACACGGGTGTTACAAAGCACTCTGAAAACTAAGAATTTAATAACAAAGTCTCACACTGACACCAGAATTAGGATCAAACTACTGGGCAGTGAGACATGCCCGATGAGCTCTGTGGACTTGTCCCCAGCAGTACAGGAACAAACTTTTGTACAGGAATCTGCCGAAGCGCCTCCCCGGAAGGGATGGGAAAGAGATGCAGTCTGTGTCCGCGGCGGGAGGGCCCACGGGAACAGCTCCGGGGTGTGCAACAGCCGGGAGCTGCTCTGGGGGAGCCTCCGGCTGCGGAGAGCCCCCCCGACCCGACCTCCTCCCGTTGCAGGTGCCTCCAGACCAACGGGACCCGCGGCTGCCCCAACTGCCGCCGCTTGTCGGTGAAGCCCGGCTACGTCTGACCGCCCGCGGGCTCGGCCGGGGACTGACGGAGCCGCTCCCGGAACCCCTCGGGCTGTGCCTGCCGGCGGCGTCCGCGGCCTCCCTGAGCGGGGCCGGCTCGGGCTCACGGCCCGGCCCCGCTCCCTCCCCCCTCGCTGCTGTGTACGGGCACTGACTGTAATAAAGGGTTTCTCCGGGACACCGCCCCGTCTGCCTCCAGCGCCGGGCTCCGGGCACGGCACCGCCCCGCTCTGCCCCGCCCCGCTCCGCTCCGCTC
>VWZP01008615.1:294953-354602 GCA_013396995.1 Dicaeum eximium | reverse complement strand
CGGGCCGGGCCGGGCCGAGCAGCTCCCGCGGGGCTGCGGGCTCAGAACCTCGCACGGCCGCGCCCGCCCCTCGCCATCGCCGCCCGCCCTCCCCGTACGGTGATGCCGAGGGGCGGGCGGCGGGCGCGGCCGTGCTCGGGCTCCCCCCTCCCGGATCGAGCATCATCCGTTTCTGATTAAAAAAAAATTAAAAAAAAAAAAAAAAATTCACCCTAAAACTTCTTCGCTGGCTGCTTTTGCTTCGCTGTTTTGAAGGAAAAAAAAAAAAAGCTTAAAAACAGACTAAAAATACAGCTAGAAAATTATTTTCCATGTTATGCACTCAGCTCCAAGGAAAAATATAATTTTGTTGGATCAACAATCATCACTGTTAAGCAAAACCACTGGGTTTTGTGCTGTTTGGGTGTAAGCAGGGTTTTCCCTGCTGTGGGTGCTCCTGGTGCTGAAATCATTCAGGCCCGGACCGTGTCCCGCTGATTCTGCTTCCCGTGGGAAAAAGATGGTTAAAGAAGGAAAGCAAGCAGGTCCCAAATGCACAGCCCAGACGTGAAGGGCTGGCCACAGGGCTGGCCAGTGTCACACTGAGCCCTCACCCTGCTCACCCCAAGGAGCTGGCGTGTGCTACCACCGGGGTTGGACCCCAATGTGCCACTGGCAACCTCACCTGGCCCTTGGTGGACACATCCTCAGGTGTTCAGGATATCTATAGAGATATTTTCCATGTGGAGATAAGGTAATAAGGCTGAAAGCCTCTCTCTGAGGCTGCTGGTTAAATAAACCATTCGTGTTTGATCAGAGCTCTTTACCTGGGCTCTGCTCACGCTTTGGAAGATCATGGGCAAATAAGCAAATCCCAAATTCCCCTGGTCAGCTGGAATACTCTCCTTCAGTTTGAGCTGTGGAAGGCATAGGAGTTTTAAGGCACCAGGTTTTTAGCCGGCACAAGGTGCTCCCTCAGCCAGCCCCACGCCCCTCCCAGCCCCCCAAGTGCAGCAGGGGACACAGGGCAGGCTCAGGGGTCACCGGGGCTCCTGCTCAGCACAGGCACCACGACAGCCAACACCCAGCTAAAAGCTGAGCCTAGGGTTTAGGAGCAGCCCTGTCCTTCTGTGTAAAGAACTGTGTGGCCAGAAACCATCACAGAAAGAGATGAGGTTGTGCCTGAAAGAGGAATTCAGTGGGAGAAGTGGGGTCTGTGCCAGACCTGCCCTCCCACCTCCTTGCCTGAGGCTTAAAATGTCCCTTTGAGGGGAAAGGGGAGAGGCAGACGGTATTTCACAAATGCCAACGTGCCCGTTTGCTCCCAGGTCAGTTTTTCCAGTGTTTTTTCTCTTGCCAGCGCAATGTCCCAAGTCACAGCAGGTTCAGGGCTACCTGGATGTCCTGGGGTGACTTAAACCACAACACTGGAGCTGGTTTTAGCAGAGAGGAAGGAAACACTGGCTGCTTTTCCAGCTCTTTGGAGCTGCCGCCATCGTGCGCAGGAGCCCGGCCCAGCCTGGCTCCAGCTGCTCGCCAGCACAAAATCCAGGCTCCCTCCTGCCCTCCAGCAGCCTGTTTATTTACAGCACAGTGTTTCTTTCTAAAGATCTGGTCTCAGGGGGCAAAATGCCTTCTGTGTATGAAACCAGTACCGACCAGCTCAGACATTGTCTTCCAGAGATTGCAGGCAGCCTGAAACAATAGGGGTGTGCAGAGAGTCCTGATGCATTTCCATTTTTGGACCATGATAAATCCAAAACCTAATAGTCCCAGCTCTAAAAATGGCCCTCAGTAATTAGGTGGTTGGGAATTGGTTTGTTATTCGGCCGTCACACGCAATCCCTGACGGCCTCACGCCTTCCCGCATTCCAGAAGATTCATTTAACCCCTCAAAATTGGACAAAGCCCCCAAGTTCCCCTCAGAAACTTTCAGAAACGAGCACCAGCTGGAACATGGGCATCACAAGCACAATGGAAATGGGAAGCATGCCCCAGCAGTCCTTGGCAGTGCACGAAAGAAATGAACCACAGATCCATCGTGGTGTTGTGTTCCATGTACAACTCGGTCCAAACCTCTGATTTTTAACAAATGCAACCCATGGACAAAAAATACAGCAGAGAGCCCGTTTTTATCCTAAACCGCTGGAGTAGAGACCACTGCTCCCCATTTTTGGGGTTTTGCTGACACCTGGTGTTCTGGAAAAGATGCTGTTCCTGCAAGCTCCCTTCCCTGGCTCCGGTTGGGATGGCCACTCTCCCGGGTCAGACTGGAGTCCTGAACTTGGGGGAGACCCTGAGAAATGCAGGTGTGCAGTGAGAGCACAGAGCCCCTCTTTTAACACCTCAAGACAAGAGCAGTGCTGCAGGAGCATCCCCATGAGGTGTTACATCCCTGCAAACCTCCCGGTACAGATGGACACTTCCCAACTTCAGGAATCAGGGGGGCTGCAGAGGGGGAACCTCAGATCACATTTATCATTGAACAGTTTGGGTGGGAGGAGAGCTTAAAAATCATCTCATTCCAACCCCTGCCATGGGCAGGGACACCTTCCACTATCCAAGGTTCCAGCACTTCCAGGCTGCTCCAAGCTCTGTCCAACCTGGCCTTGGACATTCCAGAATGGGGCACCCACAGCTGCTCTGGGAAACCTCACAGAAGAATTTCTTCCTCATATCAGTTCACCACATTTGGTGAAGCTTTCCATCGGGGCAGTGTTTAGATCTGAGGTATTTCCTTACTCCATTGAATTATAGCCTGATGAGGAATTTCACTGCCTCTTTTTTCCTTTGTTTCTGGTTTTAAACCCTTTTCAGAGTAGTCTCTGCAAAATGCGTCCCAGTTTTACACCACCAGGTCATTATGTCTCAAAGCATGATGCTGATCTTTCAGCAGGGACAGTGGCTCCCCCAGGAATAACCAGCACCACTTGTTCACAACCAGTTGCCCCAAGATTTGCTGGACCAGCATTTCTTTCTCATTCCAGGTGCCTGCCCTGCCCAAATCAGATCAGTTACATCTCCCCAGGCAAACACTGCTGCAATCAAAACCCCATAAATAAATCCACCACAAGATTTAAATATTTACAGCACAAACATGTAAGGAGAACATTACACCACCAGATGAGAGATGAGAGCAGTGTGGCTGCACTCCCACAACACAAGCCACAACTCCACGAGCCCAGGGCCTGTCTCCTCCAAGGAGCAGCAAATTTTGGTGTTTGGGATCTCCTCCAGGGGAGATGGTAGGGACCTGAAGGATCTTTCATGTGGACATTCCCAGCTAATTGGCCCCTCACTTCTCCAGAAAGAGATCAGTGCAACCAGTCCAAAACCCCATAAAGCTCTACAAAACCCCACAAGAAAATAGTCAGTATAGCACATTCCTGTCACACACAGCAGTTGGTTTTCTTACAAGTTGTTTTACAATCTCAGTCCTTTAATGACTCCCATTGAAATTTATGGTAATATCAGCAGTTCCTTTTTATCACAGTATAAACATTGATCATTTTTGGGCAATGACTTGAAATTTCAAATGTCCTCAGGTTTGTTTTTTTTTTCCCACAAAACGAAGGCAATGCTGTGTGAAAAAGAGGCTAATATGAAGAAAAAAACCCCAAATACTAATTTTTTTTCTTCTCCCAAGAAAAGCTATAGCTTCCCCATCCCTGGAAGTGTTCAAGGCCACCTGGCTTTGAGAAACCTGGTCTAGTGTAAGGTGTCTCTGCCCATGGCAGGGGTGTTGGACCTACATCTTTAAGATCTCTTCCAACTCAATCTGTGATTCTATCACTTTTTTCCTAAAAATCACAGAGGAATTTCACACAGTTACAGATGATTTTCAAGCAGCTTGTTGGATGCCAACGTTTCTGTCACTCACTGCCCCTCCCTCAAAATAAAGACTAAGAATTTAACTTTTAACACAGATGGAGGTGATGGTGTACGTTTCATTGTAGGGCAATACATAAATAAATAATGTCTAGTACCTAAGCATTCTTACCACTATTTGCTAATAACTTTCTGGAAAAGTATTCTCTTGAAGAGAGTTTTAATGTTTTTATACCAAAAATATCATACTGCCTGCTCAGCAGCAGTTCTTTACAGTACTTTTCTGTACAACAAAAGTACACAAGAAACAGAACAAAGAAAAAAAAACCCAACAAAACCAAAACCAAACAAAAACCTAAACCAAAGAAAAAAACCCCAGTGTCCACACTTGGTTCAGTGCAACAAAGAAAGATCCAATAGTTACAGCTTTCAGTTGTAGGAACTTTGAGTTCCTGGGTTCTTCAGTGCAGTTTCGAGGGCAGTAGGAGACAGAGCCACTCCTAGTTAGGCCAAGGGTCTTCTTTTCTAGTTGAAGGAGAAACACAGCCTTGGGTCTTGGCTTGTCAAACTCTCAGGAAGGCCCTTGGGCACTGGATTGCCCCACAGCCTGCAAGGACAGCAAACAGGTTACTGCAGGACAAGGTCCTGGAAGATATGGATCCCAGGAGAGAGTGGGACAGGGCAGGAATGTTCATCAGAAGTGAAACCAGAAGGAATGAGAGAAAGAAAACTTTTAAGAACAAATGCAATAACTTCCTGATGGGGATATTACACATGGATGATCTCTTTCTCTGGGCCTTCATTTTTGCCTCATTTAAAGCCAGCAAGCTTTTCAGTTCCTTTTTTCCCTGGACTTTCTGAGGAGGTGAAGCTGTCCTAGAAAACCCCCAGCTTACTTGTCTTGTGTCTGCATTCCTGCAATACCCAATTCCCTGCCAACTAACCCAGGGCAGCAGGGCCATGGGTCACATCCGTCCCCACACTTGTCACCCTGACTTCTTGCTGAGCCAAGACCCAGCCACAAAGCTCTGCTCACCTTATGGACTGAATTTCTGGGCACTTGGCAAGTTCCTCCACCAGCTTTGTGGCCCCACAGGCTCCAATGCAGTTTTTCTCCAGGCTGTTTTAAAAACCAAAAGAGAATTTTGAAACTCAAATCCAGAGTGGAAAACAGTTGAATGGTCCCATGTTGTAATCACCTTAAATAAAACAAGTTAATTCAAGTGTGTCAGGCAGGCAAGGCTGGCCCTTGGCATGGAGCAGGCTAAGCAAGAAGTTAAACTGCAGAAGCCTGCCTGAGTTGTTCCTGATGTACACCCCCTTTTCAGAAATCCTGTGATTGAAGGCTCAATGACAGAAAAATGACAGAAAAATGACAGAAAAATGACAGAAAAATGACAGAAAAATGACAGAAAAATGAGCCTTCCCAGGGTGTTTCTCAGGGCTGTACTCACTCCAACACCTTCAGCTTTTCCATCTTTGGGAGAGCAATGGCCAACTCTCGGGCTCCTCCATCTCCAAGGGAATTCCAAGACAGTCTGAGGCAGACAAGAAATCCCAGTTGTGAGTTTGAATAAACACCAGTGCCACTACTGTGACATCAACCCTCATGGATCAGCCTTTTTGCAAGAGATAATCACCCTCTTATCATGACAGGTAAACAAGCTGGATTACAAACTCAATTTTGAGGATTTTCCTCCATTTCATCACATATTTCCATGTATGATAGGAGTGTCTGTGGACTGTGGCTATCTTGCAGTCCTGCAGGCCCAGGGAATGAGATGTGAAAGATGGAAATGACTGCTGAGCACACAGCTTTACCCCATGAAGTTTTTAGCAGTGTATTTCATCAATTAGTAAATTACTGGTACATTTACCACCGAAAAGCTCTTGGTGGAAAGTATTAACAAGTCTGGAGCAGGGTGAGAAGTGCCCTGCATTTCCAGAGTGGAGCAGAGATGAAAATGAGTGACCTGTGTGTGCTGAAGTGTCTCCCCTTCCATCCCCACACTCACATGATCTCCTCCAGGGAAGGGCAATGTCGGAAGCCGAGACAGAGCCGTTTTGAAGCATCATCAGTGATTCCACAGAATTTCAAGCTGGAGCAGCAGGGAGAGAGCAAAGAGAGGCTGTGGTGTGCTGGTGTCAGAGCTGTGGGGAGCACAGCACCGTGTCCTGCCACGCTCTGCCCCTGCAGCCCCCCGTGCCCCGGTACTCACTCGATCTTCCGGAGGTGTTCGAAGCACGGCAGCCCCTTGGACAGGGCATGGATGCTCTGTTCTCCAAGGTAATTTTCTGATAAACTGTAAGAGTGATGGAAAAGCTTTGAGTGGTGCAGAAAAGGCAGGTACAGTCAGAGAAAAGCCACTGTGAAAACAATCATGTGAACTAGCAAGTTAATAACTACTACCCAGACTAAGTGAGGACTCTGCAGACAGCAGGGATGAGCCAGATTGGTGCATAGCAAATTTAAGTCAATTCACTGCCTGGTACAATGGGAGTGACAGCCCTGCTGTAGCTCACAGCCTCAGTCCTTGCAGCAGGGAGTTGCTTGCAGACAGAAACACAGGGTTATACCTGGGTCAAAGAAGGACAGATCTGCAGCACATCATGTGTTGCATGTGAAACTAGAGACAAAAAGTTGTACTGGAGTTAATGACTGGTGTGGTTTGAGAGGAAATGGCAGTAAGGGAGAATGGGAAGAAGACCTTCCAACACCTAAAGGGACTAAAAGGGAGCTGGAGAGAGACTTTGGGCAAGGGCATGGAGAGACAGGACAAGGGGGAATAGCTTCAAGCTGAGGGAAGGATTACATTGGATATTAGGAAGCAGAAATTCTTCCCTGTGAGGGTGGTGAGGCCCTGGCACAGGCTTCCCAGAGAGGCTGTAGATATCCCATCCCTGGACTTGTCCAAGGCCAGGCTGGATGGGGCTTGGAGAAACCTGGTCCAGTAGAAGATGTCGCTGCCCATGGCAGGGGGATTGGAATGAGGTGATCATCAAAGGTCCCTTCCAGCCCAAACCAGCCTGTGATGTGTTTGGCACCATCCCAAGTGCACCTGCCATGACCTACCTTATCTCTTCCAGCAGCCCACACACCACCAGGGCTCCGGCCAGCTCCAGCCCTCCTGCCTGCTCCATGTTATTGTTCTGGAAGCTAGCCAAGGAAACATAAGCATTAGTGAATTATTTTGGAACAAAGCTGTAACAAAAGCTCGTATTTAACTTGCCAAGAACCTAACCAGAGGTGGTCTCCTACCACTGGGATTCTTTTACTAAGTTGTCTTTTGATGACATCTTTGACACAGGCTGGAGGAGATGCCTCTAGGCTAACTGAACCCAGTGATCACTTCTAGCTCACCAATTTCTTGCTTTGTTACTATAAAACAGTACAAGAAAGGCCTACATGTTAGAATCCCAGAAAGACTCCCACAAAAGTTTTAAAATACAGTAACAGTGAGTTCAGGGGAAATAAATGACTCAGATGTGCCTGCACAAAAAAGTGAGGGTCCATAAAAGATGCTCATCCTTATGCTTACATTCCACCAGAGACATCAGAAACCAACATACTCAAAACCAATTTTAAGGCTATTTTACTGTATACTCTCTTTCTGGTTCATCTCTATAACTAATGCTGCAAGAGATTAAGCAAGAAGAGTTTATGTGACTCTTACAGCAGAGTAATTGTGGAGGGTTTCTCAATCTTGGTACACTGAAATTACTCTGTAAACAACCGGTGCCCAAGCCTTTTCCCATTCCTCCTTTCAACAATGCCCATATTCCCCAGGATATCCAGCCTTCCTGGGGCAGAGCCTGACACTTACTGCAGGATCTTCAGGTTGGTCATGTGAGGCAGACAGAGGGCAAGTGTCACTGCTGTCCTGTCTCCAAAACCATTCCTTGATAGTCTGGAAGAAGCAGGAATGAAATGTCACTAGCAGTGAAGTCCAGAGCCTCATTCCTCACCTGTGTGTCACCCACACGGGTGTGTGACCCCCATTCCTCACCCACAAGTGCCTGGGACTGTGCTGAAAGGACCTCATGTGCCTGATTCAAAGGACTCTGAGGGGGGGAGGAAGAAACAATGAGGTTTTGAAATCCTGCAGCAGAAATTAAACGGGGAAGTAAAACTGAGCTGCACTTCCCAGAAGCACATTGTCTCCCTTCCTGACTGAGTTACCTGAGCTGGAACTGAACTGAAATTGCACTTTTTCATAGTGCCCTTAGTACACACACCATAATCTGAAGGTTACTAGGACAGCTCCGGTAGTTTAACTGTAACTTTTCCTTATTTGTTATTTTTAAATGTTATTTATTTAATATGGCAGGGCACATAAGTTCTCTAAACTGGTCTGGAATAGAACATCAGTAGATCTGACTGTGTAAAGCCTTTATCTGTCCACTTCCCTCCATTTTTGCAGCCACATACATTAATGGTGATTTCTTGGGCAACACAGGCACTGAACAGCTCCCCTGCTTGAGGCACTGCCTATAAATCTGCAGATGCAGCTCTTGAATCCATTAGTCCACTAATGCAGACTGCACAATTCTTGGAAATCTTCAAGACAATCCAGCAACCAACCCCCAAGCCTTCCACACCCAGCACCATACATTTCTGTGGTGTGTAGCAGAGTTTTTACCCTGCTCTCAGAAGAATCAGTGCTGAAACTTGGCTTTATTGGGCCCCTATCAGATTTCTGTGCCTTGATTTTTGCCCAGCTTCCCAAAAGAACATTTGAAATGACAACTTACAGTAACTCCTCAATGTGCTTGCAATGGGCAAGAGCTTCCAGCAGCTTTTCCCCTCCAGCAGCACTAGGACAGTTCCCTGAAAGGCTAAAATAAACATGACTGAATGAGAACCAGAGGGTACCAGCTTAAGATATTTCACTGTTTGCCTGCTGTGGTGGGAGGCTGGGGTCTCTGGGAGATGGTCAAGTGCTGAGTAACTCCTGGCCCTGCAGGTACCGTGGGGAAGGAGCAGTTTTCCCTCTCGCAGACAGAACTGGGAACTTCCTTTTCTTGCCCCAAGTCATTTCCAAGTTTTTCAATTCAAAAAGTTACAAGGCTAACCCCAAGAGCTGGGCCTAACAAAGAGCCTGGACGCTCTAATTTCTGTTCCCTGGGAGAAGGAACAGTTTGAATCCATGTTTCAAGAGCCTTGCACAGGGATTCCCACACAGGCTTCCCCACCAACCACAGCCATGACTGAAACAGCTGAACCAAAACAAAGGGACTCACTCAATTTTCTTCAGGTTTTGCATTTCCTGCAGGACAGCAGCAAGATCTATCAGGCCTGGATCTCCAATGTTGTTGTGGCTTAAACTTTAAAGAAGAGACAAAGCTGTGGTGTAAAGGAAAATGGCAGGCAAAGTGCAAGATCTTATTTAATGTGTCCCATTTGCTGGATGACACCTTGGCCTTGCCAGCAGAATCAAAGAGCTGTTTATCTCAATTATCTCACAAAAAATTAATAGGTGTTAATGAGGAATTTAAAAAATTGCAAAGAACAATTAAAATCACTGGATCTTGTTGACAGGTGGGAAATTATTTCAGCCAGAATACCAAGAAAGGATGAAGACAGGTTGTTATTATTTTCCAAATTGCTACAGCAGAGAATGGACAGCATCTGGCAAGAGAGAAAGGGAGAAAGGAGAGCAAGGCTGGGGTTGGTTCCAGCACAGATCTTTTCAGGCAAATGCTGGGTCTGAGGCTTTCCCAGGACAGAAGGAGTCTCTAGTCCTTTCCTAGATCCAAGGGAAGATTTTGTTTAATCCATTTTCTACATGACTGCAGCAGAGTGGGGTAAGACCCAAGTTTCCTCTTCTGAACACCAAGTTCTGATTTCCTCTAGTCCAAGGCACCTCATACATGAGCATTTTGCAACCTCCCTGCTTTTGTTACAGTACTGTATAAGCACATCTGGTTCTCTCCAAATGCTGGCACTAGTGGTCACTTCTCTGCAAGAAAGGAGAAACTTACTTGATTTCCTCCATGTTGTGCATTTTCCTCAAGGCTTCTGCGAGCCTGGAGCAGCCATCATTCCCAAGACTGTTGTGGTTCAAGCTGGAAACAACATCCCAGGAAAATGGACATGAGGCTCCTGCTACTGACCTCCCAGGCTGGGCCAGAGGTGAGCTCAGTCCCAAACTTACATCAGCCTTTTCAGGGATGGCATCTCACAAAGCCTCAGCACAAGCTCAGGGATGGCAGCACTGCTGAGTTTCATGTGGCCCAGGCTGAAGGATGAAATAATAAAGGTACAATTAGCTACCCAGGGACAGTTGTGTAAGCACAGAGGGGAGCAGAACAAGAGTGAGAGAGATGGGGGAGTGTATTCTGCTCCCTGTGAACAATTTCAGTTTTGTTCTCTAATGCAATTCTAACGGACCTGTCTGAATTCTGATAAAATACCAACAGAATACCAAACCTCTGGAGTAAGAGCCCAGCCCCTCGGGGAGTAAGGTGCCACTGTGACCACAAGACAATAAGATCCATGCAAAAAAAAAAAAATATCACTGCCAAAACATTTGATTCTCCACTGGAATTCCCTGCCAGAGACTACTGATCTCTGTCTCACTCACTGTTCATTGCAAATAAAACAGAATTGTTGCTTCTTCCCTATTGGAAGCCATTAGGAAAAGTACATCTGTCCACAGTACATGCAGAAGAGGGGCTGCAGTTTAACTAAAGTTTCTAGAAAGACCTGGCAGCCTCTGCTCAGCCTGGTAACAGCACACTCACTTGAGTTCTTCAATGGCCTGGCAATTCTGCAAGCCTGAGATCAAATAATCGATTCCAGCTGGTGCAGCACTGCTGGAGGTCAGCCTGCAAAACAGCAAGGAGCAAATGAGGAGATGAGGGCTCAGCACACTGAGAAAGAGGAGCTCACTCCACTGACAGGCAAACTGCCCATCCCAAATCCCAGACAGCACAGGCAGCAGGGGCCAGTAAATCTGGAGAGATTTCACACCCCTTGTGTGCAGGACTAAGAGGACTGGCCTGAGCACAGGATTGAGCAAATAATAAATATGTGGAAAAGGTCACAGCTGGAGACATACCCAAACATCTTCAGCTCTGGAAGGGGCAGCAAAATCCTGGCCAGCATTTCTGCTTCATCCTCCTGGAGCTCCACGTGAGAGCACCTGCAAGGAGGGAAGGACAGGTCTGGGCTTTGTCCAGTGGTGGCAAAAGGTCTGTGCCAAGCCCAGGGCTCAGACACAGCAGTGCTGGGACCTGGGAGGAGTGACACAACTCTGATAGCTGGCAAGGTCCCATGGGAGCTCCCAGCCTTGGTAAGTGAGCTTTTCTGGGGAATGGGAGATTTGGATGATTTCAAAGGATACCCCAGAAGCCACCAGGTTTTTGGGTCTTTCCTATTTTCCATTGAAACATTCCAAGAGGGGACCCAAAGGGCAGGGACTGGGACTTGCACTGGCCTCTTTCATGCCCTGCTGTGTGTTCAGAGTGCTGCACTCACCAGGAAAAGCTGCTCCCCTCCCTAAAAATCCTTTACAATGCCTGGCAACTCACCTCAGCTGCTGAAGCTGAGCACATTTCTCACAAAGCCTTTGGCAGAAGGAGTGTTTGATTTCTGGCTGGCACAGACCCAGTCTGCAGGACACAAACACACAGTACAGCTGTCAGGGAGGATCAGCAGAGCCCAGTGCAGCCTCTTGTGCCCCCAGGGACACGATTAGGGACAGATCAGGGCTCTCTCTTGAGAGCCCACCTGGGGCTTTCCTGCCATGTCCCATGTATGTCACAGTCCAGGGTAGAGAAACACAGCCCACCCCCACTGCCCAGGACAAGAGCTGCCTCTTCCTTCACTGCACAGAAGGAAAAGGACACTGATGCTGCTCTCCCTGCACACTCATGCAGAAGCCAGCATGTCTTAAGAGCCTTCAAGGTGCTCCTGTTTCCTGTTTGTTCTCAGGAAGGCAGATGGATCATTGTGCCTTGTTAGGTCCAATATGGGGCTGAAGGAGAGCAGCCCAAAGGACACATGCACATGCACAAGGTTCCTTCCACATGTGTGGCACAGAGGCACTCTGAGACTGAACCCATGGAGCCTTAGACACTGAAGATATTTTTCATCCCACAGTGAAATTCAGGACAAGCAGAAAATAATAGTTGCTTAAATAAAGATAAAGAGCTGCTTTCTCACCTGCTACCAACTGATTCTGTCTTTTCCAGGCAGTGTGGGAATCTTATGACTAACTGGAAGAGGGTTTTATCTTTACATATCCTGAAAAGGTAGAGATTAGAGAACAGCATAAACCTGTGGAGTCCTGAGGGAAGAAAATACTATCTTCCATAGGAAAAATCAGGAGGACTGAATGGGAGCAGGCAATGCTGGCACATGAAAGCTCATCACCCATCTCTAAAGAGGTTTGTAATGTTTAAAGTAGCTCCAAAACCAGCCTAAACTTGGCACCCTTTCTCCCAAGGGCAACCAGGAACTCCCTCCCATTAAACCTTCTGAGTTGTGCAACCACAAACCTTCTAAGCACTTCTACCCACCAGCCATTTGGGTTAAAATTGGTTCAAGTGGGCAAATAGACCACAAATGCACTGGAGACAGTGAATAAACAGCAGAAGAAGCAGTGCTGGCTTCAATCTCATTTCCTTAAGAGTACCAGGCTAAAAGAAAATATCTGGAAGCCACCAGAGGCTGGGTGGCACTCACGTGATGTCAGTGATGTTCCCAGGGGCCTGCACAGCCAGCTCCAGCAGGGTCAGGACTCTCTCTCTGCACACCCACGGCTCTCCTATGCTGCAAAGCAGAACACAGGCAGCTCTGCTTTATTCACACACAGGGATCCATCTCTGCCTCGCTCAGCTGAGTGTTCCACACTCTAAATACATGGAAAAGCTGCTGGGCTTAGCAGAGTGATGTCTGCATGGGACACAGGGCAACCTGGGAACTGGCAGAAGTAGCCCAGTTTCCCCACAGAGGAGGGGAGAATTCTCTACCCAGGCAAAGTGCAGGATGCTGTGGCAGTAGGAGAGTGTTCCCCAGAGTTATCCCCCTTCTTTGTGAAGCTGGCAGAGCCAGCACAGTTTATGGCCAGAGCTCTGCATGAGGCTCAGTGGGAATCAAGGAGATAAAGCCAAATACCAATAACAGAGTCAGCCATGGGAATTTCTCAGGACAATGCTACCTGCCTTTGGAAGAAGCACAGTTCACTTTTGTTTTTGATGAAAGGAGATCTTAGAAGATCAGACCAGTTTCAGATCAGTATCTAAAAAAGCACAATGACTCAGTACCTGATTTTCAGCAGCCCCAGATCTTTCCTCAGGGAATGCAGGAGTCTTTCTGCAGCTTGGACTGTCATGTTGTTATTTGAGGACCTGAAAGCAAAGCTCAGGGTAATGAACTGCTCACAAATGAACCCCCCTGAAGGGTCCAAGGGCCATGAACTCACGTGTACTCCGTCAGACCAGTGCAGTTTTCCAGGAGCAAGAACAACTTTTCCAAGTGCTCTGGTTGAAAGTTGCAGTCTGCCAGTCTGAAAGGATGAGAAACAGAACAGCCTTAGATCATCACAAACAGTTCAGGCTTTCTGAGCTGGAACTATCAGGCAGCACAGCCTAACCCCACAGAGGAAGAGGATGGCACAAAAACCTTAAACACCTCTATGAGTTTCCAAAAAAAGATTGTGGCAACACTTCAAAAGCATCTGCTGAGATATTCTGGTAGAACATACCTGTATGCTATAATGGCACTGCTTTCTGCAGGACCCTGTCCTGTGACAGGAACACCTACAGGTGCCCAGGTGAGGAACAGACAGTTCCATCCCCAGGGATATGGGATTCCCTGTGATGTGTGAAAGCTCTTCTCAGAAGGTGAGTCAAAGGAAATGTATCAGCTATTAGTGTAAAATATCACTGTGCCAGGAGCCAGGGGCAAAAAGAGGTTTTGTCTGCCTTGTCCCTCAAAAAGGACACCACCTTTGCCAAAGAAATCACCACAAGAAGTCTGTAACATTACCTCAAAATCTTTCTTGGGTCATCTCCACTTGTCAGCTTGATGATTAAAGTTGCTTTGGAGCACAAACTGCACAGAGAAGACATTAGTGTAAGATTTAGATGGGTAATTATTACTACATTTCCCAGTGTTTAAAATTTAATGATACCAAACTCCAGAAAATAATCCAGCACAGCAGTGACAGAGGTACCTGGCCCAGCTCACCCCTCCCTAAAATAAACCAGCCCAGGGAAATGCTTCAATAAGGTCTCACTCAGGCTAACTTGGCATAAAGGCAGCACTGGTTTTTGGAGAAGCAATCCTGACCTGTCCTGCTTTTTTCTGCCTCCTCTGCACTCTCTTTTGAGCTCTGGGCAGAGGTACAACAGGAGACTTTGAATGTTTGGCCATTCAAAATGGACATAAACCAAAGCTTTAGGTAGTTGGACATAAAAGAAATTGAAAACGTGGTCCTCATCATTATTACCGGAAGATCACAAACTTTCAATTATTAAGAGGAAAACGAGCAGGGAAGACTCAGAAATTAATGAAGAAAAGCAGTCACCTGACTTGAACTTCAGTGATGTTTCCAGATGTGACAAAGGCATTTATGAGATGTAGGACTCCCTCCTGAGAAATCCCATTATGGCTGAGACTGCACAGAAGAGAAGGAAGGATTTTCACGTGTCAGGAGTCAGGGTTGCCCCCAGGCTCCTCAGGCACAGAAGCAAAATTCAAGCTGGCACCAAAGACAGAGCAGTTTGTGGGGTGCTGGGCCCCTTCAGCTTTGCTCAGTCACTGAACCCCCCCAAGACAGCTCTGATGACCTGGGGGACACAGCAAATGCAATTTTCCTCTTGCACTACAGAGGCAGCAGCAGCTGGGACATTTACTGCCCCACCAGAAAGGGAAGGGGAGAGGCTGGTAGGGCACAGCTCAGCTCACAGCACTTGTGGGTCTTGAGTTACTCAGAGAGGACACCACACACAGAAGAGTGATCAGCTGAAAACTCTTGGGACTGGGTCAACTTCTGCCACACCACCCCACTCTGGCCATTGCTATTTCCTGCTGACACTAATAAAAATACTTTTGCTTATTTTCAGCAGGTTTTGGGTCAGACCCTGAGTCACCACAGCCTGGTGGTCTGTGCTCATAGTTCAGTCAGAGCTTTCCTCCTAAGGCAGGAGAGGGCAAGAAGCACAAGCACCAGCTTTGTGAAGGATCACACCAACACCCTTCTGCTCCTTGGATTCACTCTGTGTTCTCTTACTTGAGGGAACAGGTACCAGGCACTCGATGCAAGTGGTCCAAGAGGCACCTCAGGCCTTCATCTCCCAGCTGATTCCTGGAGAGGCTGAAAGGCAGAAGAACAATGTGGCCAGCCAAAACTCAGCCTTGGAAACAGGTTGCCCAGAGAAGTGGGGGTGTCTCCATCCCTCAAAATATTCAAGGCCTGGTTGGACAGGGTTCTGAGAAACCTGATCTAGTTGAAGATGTCCCTGCTCATGACAGGGATTAGACTCAATGGCCTTTAAAGAGCCTTTCTGAAAAAAAATGTATTCTATAATTCTGTATTTCTTTTAAAGAGCAATGCTCCTCTGAGAAGCTTTGAAGAAAAACCTCAGATTTCCTGGACTTCAATCCTAGCTTAGCCAATAAAGGTCTGTTTAAAACAAATCACTGCCTTATGAAATTACCTCATGCATATGCTCCAGAGCAAGCTCAAATGAAGAGCCCAGGTGAAGCAACAAATGCCTCAAAACAGTAAAGGAGTGCAAATCCCAAAGAAGCTGTCCCATCAGCTCAAAAGGTCCTGCATAATTTCCAAGTGATTGTGTTTCCCAGCAGTCTGAATGAGCACACATCTCCTTGGAGACAGGCTGGGACACTCCAGGCAATGCTGAACCACACCAGCACAGCTCCCCCTCAGTGACTCTCTCAACATCATGGCAACACCCCAGGCCCCACTTACTCCACTTCTGCCAGCCACCTGTGCTGCTCCAGGACACTGCAGAGCTGCTCCACCTGCCCTGCCCCGATGGCACAGCCTGTCAGCCTGTGGGAGACAGCAGCAGAGTTAAAGGCACTCCAGTTCTCTGCTCATCTGAGCTCCATCAGCTCTTGCAGACTCTGGGATGACAGTTCAGTCTCATAGTGATTAATAATTATATAATTTCACATGTTACTGATTATTTGTATTATCTGATTAATTCCTAATTGCTGTCAGCTTCTTCTTCACTACATCCATTGTTTTACTCTGATGTTTCCTCATACTCGTAACCAAAGAATGTTAATAATGACAGATTATGTTGTTATCTTACATATCTCTATACAATTTTGCAAAACAGAATTAATCAATATTTCATTTCTCATATCAAGGCCCATTCTTCACTTCCAGGATTTTGAGGAAATCCTCCAGTCCCTGCAGGGGGGCATGGGTGTGCTTGCATTTTAACAGGTACAGAATCTAGCCAGGAACCAGAGCTGCTGAGAACTGCCCACCAGCAGCTGCACCTTTACACCAGTCTCTGTGCAGCAGTCACATTTTTTGCAATCTCCTTGGTGCTGGAACAGAGACACGTTGCAGTCTCCTGTGCAGGGGCACTTGTGGCTCCCAGAGAGGCTGCAGACACATCTCACATCACACAGATGTTCATATGGAGATTATCACCCAGAATTTGAGGCACACATTTGGAAAACGCAGTGATGAGGGCTCAGTTCAGGTGGTCATACAGAATTTGGTGCAACTCAAGATGATCATAAGCAGCCCAGAAAAAAAAGAAAAAGAAAAGCACAGGTTTCTGCCATCCAAATACATCCAAATGGCTCTGAACAGAGCTTAAGCAGATGAACTGCACCCTAAAGCTTAAGCTACTAGCCCAAGCTCCTTGGCCACCAGCCCATGAATTCTCAATCCAAGAGGAAATCTGGCTGCTTGCACTAGTGCTTCAAACCCACCCACAAGTGAATTACAGCCAGTGTTCTATGCCAGTACCTGCAGCAAATCTTCTGGCTCCGCAGGCTTGCTCCGAAATGCAAGAAGGCATTTTCACTCGACCTGAAGCAGACACAAAAGGCAGTCCTTCAGCACTGATCTCCAAAGGTGACAGGCTTTGTAGTCCCTTTAGGGCTGAGCTGGCCCTCAGGGTCTTACCGGACTTCCACCACTCTGGCCCGCTCACAGAGGTTGATGGAGTTGAGGAGTAAAAGGGCGCAGTGTGGGGACAAGGAGTTTTTCCTAATACTGTAAGGGAGGGGAAAGAAGAAACACTGAAATCAGCTCCTAAGAAGAGAGGCTCTCATTCATACAGCCCAATTTTCCCATTGTTCATTTTGAGACACAAAAGCCTGGATACATCCTATTTAACTCAGGATGGAGCAGCAAAGAACTGAAGTTTTGGCACCGAGCATTCCTTTACCTAAAGGAGAGTCCCCTTTAGTCCCCTTTGACTAAAAAGGGAGTACAGACCAAGGGTTTACACCGAGCAACCCCTCTTTGAGGCTACTGGACTAGAGATACCCCAAAGCAACCTCCTGACTGGGCAAACTCAGTCTCATGAGACCCTACAGCTGCTCCATGCTACACCACCTTGTAAAAGATGGCCAAGCTCCTTCTGGGCTTTTTGTCCACTCAGTGGAGTGCCCTAGCCCCTGACAGCACTTCTCTGGCCTGAATTCCAGCCTGAATGGCTAACATGCTGCCAGAAAACACTCGTGGTGCCAAGTGTGGCAGGATGTCAGGGCCATGCAGGGGCAGAGCTGTGAGACACTGACCACACAAAGAGGTGGTGCAGTGTCACCATGTGCCAACCCACATTTCCTACAGCTGCCATGGATGCTGAAGTCATGTTCCATGGGACCTGCTAAGTGAGGATTACATGGTATGCTTTGCCTAGGACAGACAGCTTTCCTCCTGTCCTTTTTTGCCCTCTGCTAAATGTCACTGAAGTACTGCTTTGCTTCTAGAAACAAGAAAGGGATGGGTGTGAAAGCATTTCTGCACTTTCTTTGCCTTGCTTGTTAGTTTGCAATTACTGATTAATTGCAAACTGATTACTGATTAATTACTGATTAATCCTAAGGTCTGCTGTGGTATTAACACTTTCCAAACCAATGTTTCATGGCAGCAGTCAAAGCAGGGGCCCCAAGCATTACCTCAGTAGTGTCAGATGACAGAAGGAAGGCAGAAAGCTCAGTAATCTCTCAATGCTCTGGTCACTCAATGAATTTCCAGACAGACTGTAAAACATGGAAGGAAACAAAACCCAGGAGAAATAGTTTCAATCCCTAATTACTCCTGTAACATTTACATGGACATGCACACACACGGGCAAATTCTGTAAAAGGACATGTCCAGAAATGCCTGGAAGTTGGGCAAGATTTTGTCCTTACAGCTTGATCTCTGTGTTTCCTTACATCCTTGAAACACTTCCAATTTCAAAAATCTTATTTTTCCATTACTGGACATTTACAAAATGATGCTACTGATGTCTTTCATGCAGGCAATAGGGGTATTAAGTTATTTTTATTCACTGTTACTCAGTTTTTGTTCTGACCAGTATTCTTCTAATTTTCTTGGTCCTTGGAGTGACCAGTCCTTCAGGAGCAGAGTTCATGGCTTAGTGGGCCAGGAGCTCTTGCTCTGGCTAAGCTGAGGTCTCAAGGAATAGATGACAACAATTGTTTCTAGACACAGGACTGAGGAGGATGATGAGAACACACACACGGCCTGCTCTGGAGCCTTTACACTTCACTGATGTGGGAGACTTAGGAGAGGCCAAGTTCCCTTTGGAACAGGACAGCAGAAAGTCTGGGTTTAGCTGAGTGTGTGGGTGAAGTTCTGTGGGGAGTCCTGGGAGGATGTGGTGAGAGGAGAGCTGATGTGCACCAGCTGCAACCCTGAGCATCAAATCTGTGTCTGGGGAGACAGACAGATGGACAGACAGACAGATGGACAGACAGACAGATGGACAGACAGACAGACAGATGGACAGACAGACAGACAGGCTGACTTACTCCATTTCTGTCAATTGGGGACATTGAGCCAGTATCTGGCACAGCCTGGTCACATCTTCCAGACCCATTCTGCAGTCCCTGAGACTGAAGCAAACAAAGTGCTCAGAAGCTGAACATGACCACAGGATGCCAAAATTCCCTGCATATCCTAGAGCCTCACATCCCAGGGCAAGGCCCAGAGTGACTCTCTCACCTCCACTACATGTATTTTGCTACCCTTGGTCTAGGACTAAGAAATCCAAACCTGTGACAAACAGATGAATTCACCATCCCTGAGCTGATTCAAGAGAGCCACTGCACCAAAATACCAATAATTTGGATGTTCCCTCCCTAGAGCCACATGGTTGGTGATTCAGTTGTCTCAGGAGACTGGACAGCATCTTTCCCTGCTCAGCACTGTCTTGGCTCTCCCAGAGGAAGGCTGGAAATGGTGCCTCCAATGTCCTTCTCCAAGAAGGAAATCCTAGAAGCCTTTTTGGGTGACAAACTGGCAGGTCTCCATGGGATGAATGTAGTACTCACACAGATCTGTCTCTCATTATTTATAGGTAGAAGTTTCCTCTGCTGGAAAGCAAGACAGTCCTCTCAAACCAAGCAAAAGATGCAGTATTTTGCAGTATTTATTTTCCTCTCTGAGGAGACACAGCTGGAGGGATGGGTCTGTCCCACACACCACACTGCCCTAAAGACACAAACCCCACAGTCCTGTGTCCCTCCAGTCCCGGTGACAAAGGGAAGCTGCCATACCAAAAGCACTTTCCTTTTGCTTCCTGCTTGGGACATGCCAGGGAACCACTTCTGCATCTGCTGGCACTCCTGAGGAAAGAACAGTTCAGCCCATGAGCTGTGCTGATGTTCCTGCCTCCATGTCCCAGCTCCCCAGCAAGGGGTGAGGTGGTGGCAGTGGCCTCAGGTCCCAGTGTGCCTTCCCTCACCACCAGCATGAGGTTCACCCCATGCTCAGAAGAGCTTTACTAGCCCTGTCCCAGCCCCAGAGAGTCCTGCAGCCCCTCAGCCCTGGGCAGTGCTGTGTGCTGGCCCAACAGGGAGGTGCCTGCAGCCTGGCTCAGCACTCAGGGTGCTGCTGGCTGCTCCAAGCCCTCAGCTGCTGTCACTCCACCAGCCATGAGACAGCTCACTGTGCTTCCCCACCCTGGCTGGAGTCTGGGACTCAGGGACCCACGTGTCACCTTCTGCTCAGAATTTCACAAGAAGTTTAAAGGACTCATATGAGTGGGTGTGATTTTACCTGACTCTTTCCCAAAAGGTCAGATGGACCACCTGAGTGTGTCCCAAGCTGTAACCAGAAAAGAACATCATCAGCATGGAGTTTGACAACATAAGATGCTTTATCCCACCTCAAAACTCACAGCTTGAGGTTTTAAATTGCAAAAGAATATAAAAAGTACTCCTGGTCATACCTGAGGCTCATTGTTTTAATGTGTTCCAGCGTAGCTAATGACTGAGCTAAGAAAAACACAGAGCTCAAGGAGATCTGGTTGTTGTTAAACCTAGACGAAGAAAAGATGAAATTATCTGATGCAAGCAAAACTGATAAAAATTAACACCACTCCACAGAACAGTGATCCTTGTGCAGCACTCCTGGGCTGCTTCTTTGCCACCTTCTGCCTGTGTTTCCTACTAGAGTTCTGCAGACACAACTCTCTCCCATATATTTTAAATTCATCCCTCACTTTTAGTGTTCAGAGGATCACAGAATAGCCAAGGCTGGAATGGACCTCTGGAGCTGATCAAGTCAAACTCTCCTGCTCAGAGGAGGGTTAGCATGGAGGAGACTGCTCAGGACATTGTACAGGTGGGTTTTTAACACCTCCAAAGACAGAATTCACAGTCTCTCAGGGCAACCTGTTCTAGTGAGATTGTCTGTACTGGGACAGTCTTGGCTTGAGAACGGTTCAGTTAATCAAACAGGAACAATAAATATTTCTTTCAGTAGTGCAGAATGGTGCCACACTCCCTGAGCCACAGTCCTGCACAGAGCACTGGCAGTGGGAGTGCAGGTGAAATACCCAGGCAAACACAAGCCACCACTGCAGATGAATTCAGACCCCACCACTGAAGCTGGATCTCCCCAGCACTTCCCTTCCTTCAAAGCTGCTCCCCTTCCCAAAGAGGAACGTGAAGAGGAAAAATTCAGTGAGTTGCTAAAGACCTCAGGCTGTTTCAGAAGCCAGGTGCCACAGCTGACATGAACCCACCTGTCCCCTTCATGGAGGAGCGAGCACAGAGGCTCCTGGGCACTGAACTCAGTCAGGCTTCAAGTGGAGTCAATCTGTTCTGGACTGGAGGTGGGGACAGAGCAGACAGCACAGTGCATCTGCCCAACACAGAATATTCCTGCACCTGCTTGTGAAGAGCCCTTCCCAAATGTGCACTGTGCTTCCACAAGCAAAACTTCACAAAACCCAATTCATGCATAAGGAAAAAACAGGAGCTACTCACTTGAAAGAACGTAAGATGTTCAGTTTTGGGAGGCACTGAAACAGCTGCAAAAGTCCCTCATCTCCCAGATAATTATGTGACAGGCTAGGATTTAAAGAAAGGCATTTAATTTTCACAGTAAAAAGCCTCACCAGGCACCATCAGCTCTATTATCTGTGTGTACAGCCACACCTTCCACCAGGCTGTGCCTCTACCCCACTCTCTGTACAACACTGCAGAACAAACAAGTGGCATTTTCTCAGCATCCCAAATTACTGCAGGCAAACACCACAGGAGCTAAGGGAAACTCACTCCAGCTCAGAGATGTGGCCACATTCCTTCAGGACTGCACACAGAGTCTTCAGGTCACTGGCTTGAAAATTACAGTCTGTCAGTCTGTGGGGAAAAAAACAGATCAATCATCCAGGTCTGTAGGATTTCAAACAAGGTTGTAAACTTCACTCCTTTGGGAACTAGAGAATCAGTGAAGAGATAATAATGAAATTAAGCAATCCCCTTGAAATACCTCCCTGCTCACCAGCTCCCACAGAGTCTCCAGGTGATGGCCACCCCCTGCCTGGCACTGCAGGTCCCTGTGTCCTTTGTCAGGCACAGGGTGGACACCAGGTCCCAGCCCCTTGCCAGGGGCTCCAGCCATGCCCCCCAGCCAGCAGAACCTGCAGCTGCACCCTGAGCTGGGAGCTCCCCATTTCTCTTGGGATTCACCACTTTGAGATGCAGGTTACAGTGGAAACAGGACCAGAGACAGGACATGTGTGTAATGCAATGACAATGGGCCAGGGTACCTTATTTTTTGGGAGGTGGTAGGGGTCTGGCTTTCCTCCCCATGTTGTTGGTCATCAGTAGAGAACACAGGCTCTTCCCTAAGTGAGCACAAAACCAGACAAAGGTGAAACTCTTTTGCTTCAGCAGTTTGGCACATCCCTGGGGCTGTACCCTGGCTCCAGCCCATGCCTGTATCCTGCCAATTGCAAGCTCTCCTTTTCTAACCAAATATTTGAGCATGCAGGCAACAGGGGAGAAGGGTAAAGAGATATTTCTATCTAAGTTTGATGGAGAATTCAGTTTTTGCTGACTTTAGCTTTTGCCTAAATAAGTTTTGTGAGGAGCCTGTACAAAAATCTGACTATTCATAATTAAATGGAACTGTCTATGACTAACTAAACTATAACACTGTAACAAACAGCTACAACTATAAACAGAACTATAACTAAATCTGACTACTCATAACTAAATGGAACATGCAAAACCTAAAATATCAGGCTTTGAAATGTCACTTTAAAGGAGTTAAATGCCTTAAAGGAGTCCACAGTTCAGGTGTCTCAGGCTGTCACTCTCAAGCACAACCACTGGGTTGTGCCTCAGAGTGCTGCTGCTGCTTCTCTCTGGCTAAGAGGTGGAATGCAGGTATTCCATGGGAAATGCTGTTTTACAGTGAGCTCAGTCCACAGAGAACAAGGTGAATATAATAAATAGTGAACCTAAAATTCCAGGAGCAACAGGAAACCATTTCTTGGTCAAAACCTTTGGGCTGAGCTGTTTTAACCATGATTTTCTGAGGGGGAAAATTGAACTCCAAACATCTCATGATTCAGGAGTACCATGATGCAGAATGCATAGTGTTCTGAACTGCAGGGATCTGTGAATCTTCTCAGAATTTGGTGTGGCCTTCACTTGTTTTTTTACCCCCACTATTATCAGATAGCACGGGTGCCATTAAACAGCCTGCTCTGCTTATGATGAAATGTGCTCTGGAGACATAAAACACTACAGAAGGCAGTGACAACTCTTCAAGTGGCTGAGAAAGCCAGGAGACAGTTCTACATTTAGATTTGGGGGTTGGGGTGGGAGGCAAGAACTGCTGTGAAGTTCAAGTGTTACCCTTGGTACCTACACAGGATGCAAGAGCTAAACAGGATGCTGAGATAACACCATTTGTGCACACACAGCCTACCTAGGAGGAAGGACAGCAAACTCCCTCTCTTCTCTAAACCTCAGGACTGCAGTATCACGACAAAGGCTGTGAAAAAGAGAAATAATCAATCAATGTCGTGGTTTGGTTGTTTACAGGACTTTTTGTTTGGTTTTGTTCTGCAAAACTCTGGTGACACCAATCACTTGTGCTTAAAACACTCCCAAAGCAAGAAAAATTAATCTCCATCGGTTTTAAATTCTGGTTGGATCAAATTATGCAGTGTCTGATGATCCAGTTTCTCTGAATCACTAGACAAAGCACAGACAAAATTGCTGTACTTGAACTCCAGTGTGTTTTCAAGTGAAAGTAAGAGGAGAACTTCCAGTCGTGCTCCAGGAGGTGTCACCAGTTCTCACACTCTGCAGAGATCCTGTCTCCAAAACTTCCCACGGCAGAGAGCAGGGAAGCATTTTACAACTCCCCCATGCATGAAAGGACAGACAGTTTTGTAAGCACCCAAATTCTGGGTGATGGCCCTGGTAAAATCAGTTTACAGCAATGTGTCACCAAGTGCCAGTGTTAGGAACCACCCTGGGACCTGTTCTTCACCTTCCACACTCCTCAAGTGACTCCACAAAAACCTCAGAATCCAACTCCCAGACTTGTATATTGGGATTAACCCCAGGCATGATCCAAGACCTACATACCTGACCTGCACCTCCATCACCTTCTGGCAGGTATTTACTGACCTCAACAGGCTGCAAATGCCAGGGACAGAGAGGCAGTTCTGACTGAGACTAAGAAAGAAAAAGACAATTAGCTGGTCCCTGAAATCCCCCAGGACTGTCCTAGTGAAGCAGCTACCAGTGCTCTGCATGCTTGAAACCACTTCCCTTCAGAAGAGGGCAGGTTGCTTTTGTACAGGGCAGCACTTACTTCAGCTGCTTTGAAATTGATATACAGGGGAGGCTTTCCAGCAGATAACTGCAGCCTTCATCTCCAAGATTGTTGCCTGATAAACTGAAGCATTTTCCAGTTAGTAGGGACTGATTTGAACAGTAAAAACAAAGCCTTCAAAACCTGCTTGATTTCCCTTTCCTACAATTGCTTTTTTTCCCTGGGCTGTTCTTCTGTCTCAGATCAATCTACCCTGCTTATTTCTGTATGAATCAAATTCAGACAAAAAGTTTTAGCCCTTGGGCAACATGATTCATGTTTTAGACCCAAACCATCTTGCTTTAGAAAACCTAAGATCGTTAAAGCCCTTTCCAACCCAAACCAGTCTGTGATCCTGTGATCCCCTGCTCCCACACCACCTGCCTACAGCCACTCAACAGGAAGGAAAGGAAGCACTCACTCCACTTCAGAGAGACAGGGACAGCTCTGGAGAATGGCCACAATCATCTTGGCATGTTGGGAAAGCAGCCTGGGATCCTGCAAGCTGTGAACAGGAAGGCTTGGTGAGCACTGAAGGGATGGGGGTGCCTGGGGCTGTGCCAGATGGGATTTCTATTGTCATTTTTAGTTACTGATTCAGGTTTATTTCAAACTTTTCCACATGTGGAAATACCCTCTGTCCTTAAGGACGAACACATCTGCTTTTCTTGCCCTTCTGTAGTATCTGTCACCTGCCAATCACATGCACCAGCAGGACTTTCAATGTCTACTCTTACCGTAAATTCACATGTCTGCTTGGAATTATGTGCTCTTTATTCTCTTCCAACTTCAGATCTGAAGGTCTGCAATCAAGCAAAATATTTGGCTTTTAATATGCCTTCATGAAATATCTGACAACTGGGTGCCAGTCAATATTTTCCAGCAGAAACCACAAGGTCTGTGTTCTGTGTTTTTCAGCAGTTTTGGCACCTCAAGCTTACCCAGGCACTAAAGAGCTGTGCTGGTGGAGCTGGCTGTAGGTGTGTGCAAACCCAGATATTTTGGTTACATTTGCCCTTTCCCAGGCAGACCCAGCTCTGCCAGATGCACGGGCAGTGGCCACCAGTTGTGCTGTCACTGTGGTTTATGGTGACACCGAGCTGATGGCCCCAGTCAGCAAAACTGAAAAAGTGCAGCTTCTCACCTTTGGACTTCCCCAGATGCACCAGAAAAATAAATAATCATGGTGTTCCCCCTGAAAAAGAGATCCAGGTCAGCATTAGGGAAGAGGTCAAGGATGGCATTGGTTTGTCAGAGGTGTTTGGTAAGGACCAAAGCTGTTGCCTGGATGCTGAAGGTGCTTTGACATCTTCCTCACAGCTCATGGCCACGCCCAAGCAGCAGCCACGGGCTCAGAGGGCAAAGGACACTCAGCTGGGGCTGCAGTGCAGATGAGACAGTGACACAGTGGAAAAGACTGGGCTGGGATTTTGGTTTGTTTTGGTTTTGTTTTGTTTTTTGCGAGGATGTTGTTGTTGGAAAGAGATTCAGTAGAAACTTCCTTCCAGCAAGAAAAATAAGAAAAAGCCATATGCAATTTGAGTTACACCAGGGATTACTTTGGCCTGTTAAACTTAGAACATAAATAGATTTTAAAAATCTACCCTTTGTCATCCTGGACACATGAAAATCCCAAAAGCTGTAATTTAAAGGAACGCAGAGCTAGAACTGAATTCACACATTTTTACTAAACTTAGCTGACTGATAGCAAACTTATGCTAGTTTGTAAAGAATTTTGTTTCTGATATATTGCAGAGCTTAGAAGCAAGTGTAAATTCTGTTGTACAAGAAGAAATATCACACTCTACAAATGGTTTTACAGACCAAGGATAAAATGATCTATTAAAATACAAAGAGGAGGTATATGGTATGATGAATTCACATTTTGCTTCCAATAGAAAAGAAAAATGGAGTCAAACTGATTTTTGTTCACTTCAATTAGCCAACAACTAAGCTGAAAAACAGTGTCCATTTAAAGTCAGCATCTAAAGAGACAACCTACTTGCTTTTGTAAGAGCTCCCATGTATTGGTACCTGGCACACAGCTCAGTAACATTCTGACACACGATGCCTTCCTTTGCCAAGCTGAGAACAGCATTCAAGGAAAGATGGTTGTTGCTCAGGCTGTGAACAGGAGGAAAAATAGAACCTGAGCTGCTGGACCCCACAGCATGTTCTTTTGTTACACAAATGCCCTCTGCTCTGTTCCCCAAACATCTGAAGCACACAATCTTTTAACAAGGGTATTTCTCAAAAACTTCTGAAATTTCCATCTAGGACTCAACAAAAACATTATCAGATCACAGTTCTTTCTCTGCAAGCTGTAGCTCCCATGAATTTAGAATCAGAGATAAGTCTATGTACAGCAGAATGATCATTAACCAGTTTTGGGTTAGATAGTGGAGATAGTTCATGCCTTCATGATCCACAGTGCAGTTCAATTCCCACTACAACAAATCCAATTTAAGTAAGGCTTTTTAAAGCAGGGAGGCCTGAACACAATCTTCCAGCCTCTGAGGATTTATTCTTTAATTGCATGTTCGTTCTGTTTCATTACTTGTTGGACCTCATTAGAGATGAAACACAAGATTTTGCTTCTACAAATCCTCTGCGTGTTCTCAGGGCCACAGGGCACTGTTCCTGAGAGCCTCAAAGGAGCATCCCTGAGAACAGCACTCTGTGTAATAGAGATGACTGAGGGAGTGAGGATTACAGATGACACTGTTTTCCTGCCTTTTCTGTAGGGTAAGCTGCTTCCCTGGGGGCAGGCTGGTGTTCCCCACAACGTTTTTTCCAGTGTGCCCAGGAAAGCAAGAGCAGCAGGTACATTCCTTCTTTCCTCCCTCCATCTGCTGTGCTTTTAAACACTTCTAACCACGCTGCAAAGCCAGTGATTAATTCCTGGATGGGATCCAGAAATGACTGCAGGTATTTTGGATTCACCTGCTTGCACCTGAGGGTATGTGGAAGCCCTTTAAAGGCAGAGTCTCTCCCTTTCAGCTGGGGTGGGCAGGTGCTGCTCTGACTCCATGGCTTTGTGTCTGTCCCTGTCCTGTCACACAAACTACACTCAGACTCCAGCACTTACAGCAGCTCTGCTGCTCTTTCAGCTGCCCCTGGCAGCTCTTCAAATGGTTTAAATCCCTTCAGCCAGGCTGGTTTCCTCCACCTAAAAAGCTGCAGGTCCATGCTGGGAGTTTCACTAGCAGTCTGTCCCTCCAGTCAGCACTGGATGGCCACAGGAGGGTTGGAAAGAGCAGCACAGGAGAAGAGGGCTGTGGAAAGGCTGGGAAGACTCTGATGGAGCCATCCTCCCTTAATCAGAGGTGAGACATCTCAACCTGAACCTCACCAAGTGGAAGAGAAGAGGAAAAGTCAAGCTAGGCACTGAGCACATGCACTGTAATTCCTGGAGAGGTGTCAGTGGTGCCAGGACTCCCTTGGGATGATTTTAAAAGATCTGGATAAGAACTGTGAGGCTGAGTCTGAGTCTGTCTCAAACTGAGTCCAGCACAGCCCTGCTTGCACTTAAATGTCAGCTTGGTGCCCCACATCTCTGTGCTGTGCTTGGCTTCACAGGAGCCAAGTGAAGGTTTAAGGTTTAAGTCATTTTTACTCACTCTACTTTCTTCAGCTTGTCCATTTTGGAAAGCAGGTCCATCACCCTCCTCACGTCTGGATCCCGTATCCGATTGCCCTGCAAGCTGCACACGGATTCACTCTCATTACTGTCCCAAGGAAGGAATGGCTGATTTGATGGTCATTGCCACAGCACACTCACTTTATTTCCTCAAGCTGGAGGCACTGTGATGCAGCCTGGACCAAGTCAGTCATCCCCTCAGCCGTGATGCTCCCGCCTGTCAGCCTGGAAAGAGAAAGGATCACTCCAACCAAGCAGAGGGAGGGCTGGAATCCCCTGCAGCACGAGGCCAGCCTGTCTCAGAGCTGTGCCTGCACCATGTGCCCAGCACACAGACACACAGGCAGCAGCCTGGCTCTGCACCTGCAACCAACTTCAAACTCCTTTTCCAGCAGGGCAACACAACCCTGCTCCTGATGGCAGCATGAAACAAGAGCCACAGCTGTCTGTGCTAGCACTGTTACCCTCATACCCTTCAGAACAGATCAGCCTGGGGTGAGACAATGTCACTGAATTACAGGCAGCAGGCAGGAAGGAGAAGGCACCGGTGCTACAAGCAAAGACTCACCCCAGTTTCTTCAGGCTCCCCATTCCTTGCAAGCCCTTTGAAAGAGCAGCAGCAAAGCCATCACCACAGCTCCTGCTACGAAAGCTAAAATGTGAAGAAAAGGGGGAAAAGACAAACACATCAAAAGCTGATATCCTCATTTGCTTGCAGGATTGATCCTTCTTTTGTGTTGAAAAGAAATGCCTATCATATTCCATCCTATCTACTGCATTAACTACCCTGTCGTTCATCTTAATCCAAATGGAAAAACAAACAACAATACAGCCAGAATGGATTTATCACCTTATTATCCTTCAATCACTCATAAATCCATTATTTCATACATTTCTGCAGTACTGAAGTTCTGCTGTTCAGATAAGATTTTCTCCCATCATCTCTCTCTCTGTTCTAGAACAAACTTAAGGTCTGACCTTCCAATCTCTTAGCCCTTCTCCCCACGCACCAGCCCACAGCACTCATCGTGTTTACCTCAAGTGTTCCACATTTTTACAGCCAGCCAGAACCTCCAAACAATCAGTGTCCACAAGACATCCTGCAAAATCCAAACAAATTAAATCCTGGCCTGAGTTTATGACAAAAACCAAAGCCGACATGTCCAGCGTTGTCAGTCTGAAGTTTTTAAACTCGTACTTGAAATTCAGCAGGCTCCCAATGTGCTGGGCTACTTCGAGGTTTTGTGTTTCAAAGGTGCAGTGGCAGAGCTCAAGGATCTTAGGCCCTGACAGGTGAGTGGCTGCCAGTTTCTTGAGGGACTGCAGGATCACATCCTGCCTTTCCTGCACCCAAGCTTCATCTTGCTCTGCCAGCAGCATGAGAAATGTCCTACACTCTCTTGACGACAAGCCCGAGAGAAATATGTGAAAACTCTCCATGAACTCGGTCTTTGTCTCATTCTTCAAAGTCCACTTTGACTTCAAGAAGAACTTCTTCTTCAAGTAGTTCTTGTCCACCCTCCTACTCACCATGAGACACAGCGCTGCAAAAAACTCCTGCAAGCTCAAGTGCACAAAGGCATAGCCAACCTCTGGGCAAGTGCCACTCGTCTTCACCTCAAAGTCAGTCAGCAATCCATGCAAGGAAGCAAATTCCTTCACGTCCTCAGGAATATCACCGACATAAAATACAAGCTTCTTCTCTTCCAGGCCTCTCAGTGCAAGATCAAACAGACCCAAAATGGCCTTTTTGTTACAGTTCAGCTGCCTCTCCTCATCACCTGCACAGTCTCCTTGCTGCTTGTTTAGGAAGATGAGAAACATTTTGATATAAAACTGTGTCATAGTCTGAGGAAGCTCCACACTCATCTGGTGTTTAAGGAGCAAATACTCCAAGCAGATGCACACAATGTTACACAGAGCAGGGATGAGGCACATGCTGAGGAGTTTGGTGCTGTTCTTCACGTGAGCAATAGCTCGTTCTCTGAATGAATGCTGACGAAAATAGTGGCTAACGTATTCCTCAACCTTCTTATGGTCAAATCCCCAAATTTCTGCCAGCACATCTACTGTATACAGTAAGAAGTCAGGCAGCCTCTTAGGTCGGCTGGTGACCAACACTGTGCAGCCAGGCAGGAGCTGCCCATGACAGAGGTCTGCAAAGAGCTGGGATATGGACACAGGGGAGGGAAGAGCTGGGCCTCTCTTAGAGGAGAACGACACGTCCATGTTAGCTGCAAACTCATCCAGCCCATCAAAGATGATCAGTGTCTGCTGGGCATTCTCCAGGAGGCCCTGGAACACTGCATCAGGGCTGTCCTCTGGCTGAAGGAACATGTCAAACAAAAGCTCCTTCAGGGTCAACTTCCTTTTTAACAAATTCAGCTGCCGAAACTCAAACAGGAAAGTGAAGAGAAACTGAGGTAGGACACCTTCTGCCCATTTCTGACAAATCCTGTGCATTAGCCTGGTCTTGCCTGTCCCTGGTTTACCAAACAAAAAGATCACATTGGTCGTGTGCGCCGGGGCCTCGCTACAGAACAGCTCTGCCACTTTCACAGCTGTATCCGCACATTCCCCTGGCTCAGGAGCACCTGCCCCGTCCTCCTGGGGCTTCTCTGCTCTCTCTTTTAAGCGGGGGGCTTTGCTCTGACGAATGACAACGTTGACAAAGGTTTGGTTGAAAGGCAGAGGCTGTGTTTGTTCCCTTGCTGCTGCTCCTGCTTCTCTCCTACTTCCGTACCTCTGGCGGATGGAATTGATGAGGAGATGCCGGTACTTCACAGATGCATCTAAGAGAGGAGACAACAGAGGGGGTATGAGGGTGGAAAGCTTAGTTTTGAGTCACAACAGATCCAAAATACTACCTCTTATAAACAGAGAAGCAATGGCCCTGATCAGAGGTTGCTGGGTAGAAATGACGAATTTGGAAATCCTGAAAATAACCTATAACTTTTCCTGATTTTTCACAGGGGCCAAAGAAGAACAACATTCAGGAAAAAAATGAAAAAGCTTCATATGAAAACTAAATCTTACTATCTCTAAGATGAGAATTAGGTATCTGTGTATTATGCATATTATTCCCTGTTCACTAGCTCCCTCTTCACCCATGCTGGCCTCTTAATGCTGGAAGTTGATTTTTGGGTGTTTCTGCAAAGATGTTAAATAGGTCCTTTCCTCAGAGGGAAGCCCAGCACAGCTTCTGGAATATCCACATACCCAGTCGTTGCTGTTTGGCATCTTTGCCACTCCCAGAGCTGCTGCAACGGCGACGGCAAGCAGACCCTGAAAATTGAAAGGTCAGAACCACGTCAGAAGAGCTTTTTGAATGGCAGCATATTAAAGCTGGGCAAGACTCTCCAGCAAAGCATTTGGGGAGCTGAAGAGGAAAAACTGGACAGGCACAACTATTTGTAATCTCAGGCTGAGATTACAGAATTGCTTTTTCTGAGATGGGCCACAAGCACCTCCCTGGTGAGTCTTTTTGTAGGATGGATGATGCACCTGCCTTGCTTTGAACAGAGGAACTGCTCTGATATCCTGGGGAACGTGGCAGGGAACATCTGTTTCTGGGGAATGCAGGGCCCACAGATTCCCAGGGTTGTTTATGGTGGTTAATTTTCTGGTTTTTTATGGTACACTGTCATATGGAAAGAAAGGACAGAGCTGAGAGAGGCACATATCTTTCTTAACTGGTCTGAGTAACTTTCAGCACTATTTTCAAATTTCCATTCCACCAGCAACTGGCAAGATGGACTCAATAGGACACAGCAGCTGGCAGCAGTCTGAATGCAGAACAAAGGTCACTTTTTTCTTATTATTTTCAATATCTTAAACCTGCATATGACACACAAGACAGACATTGTCAAATGTGACATTTGCAGTGCTGTGACTCAGAAGTCCCTGAGCAAAAAGCAGAGGCAAAAGTGTCTCTTCATGACCTGCACCAGCTAGTCTCAGTTCCAAATGCACCCCTGAAGAAAACCCCACTATCTCTTCTCTTAAGCTCCTATCCTCACAACTCTGGAGTGGTTTCTACTTGACCAATGCCTGAATAGTTTTTCTGCTCTTCCTTTAAAAGCCCAACCAACTTCCTCCATCTACCAATGAGCTGACCACAGTATAAGTGCAATTAGCATGGATTTTGTAGAGTGGGTGGGAGATTCCCACAGAGAAACTAAAATGAGCGAGTTCCTTAGCAGGGGGCCAGCAAGGCTTTTCTGAAATCCTGGGAGAGAAAACAAAACCAGGGGAGCTTCACGTGCAGAGCACCAAGAACAGAACAATGAAATGTGAATTGCAGTGGCTCCTCCACACCTTGCCAGTGCTGAGGGTCAGTACCTGGGACATTTGAAGCCCTGGCCATGAGCAGAGAAGAAAAACTCCAAGAGCACAGTGCCCAGGGTCTGTTCCAGCCTTACCTTTTGGCACAGGTGACTGGGCTCTTGTATCTGTGCCTGCTTCTTCTGTCTGGCTGAAGTTACCTAAAGGAGTTGAATGGGACAATAATTATGGTTAATGTGAGCATTCTGCTCTTGAAATTTGGTGTGTGGCTGGCCAGAGACAAAGGGCAAGCATCTTGCAACACAGACAGTGGCACAAACCAAGGCTCAGTACAAGGGATGCAAACATCCAGGTTCAAGGGTCCCCAACTTATCTTTTCCTTCCAGATTACGCTACAGTACAGTTAGCTTCGCTTTCATGGCACAAGAAAAATAACTTTACTTCCTGATACAAACAAACGCAGAGTATGGGCAGCTCTGGCTGATCTAAAACCACACAGTGACCCAAAAAGAAAGCCCTACTTTCCCTGCAAAGAAGGGTTTTCTGTGAATAAACCAGGTGAGCCAGCAGCCCGTCAAGGGCCTTTTCTGACTTCCTGCATAACCCAAAGCTGCAACAAAACCCACTCAGCACAACCAGAAGCAATTCACCTTCAGAAGGATTAGTGATGCTCAGCTGTTACCACAGAGGTTAAACCAGTATAAACCAGCTCCAAACCATTAAGAGACATATTCTTTTATGGTATGTCACCATATGAAAAGGCTGAAAACTGTTTCAGCTTCAATCCTGAGCGATCCTGCTTTGGTTACAAAGGTTGCATCCACCCAACTGGTGCAACTACTAAGAGTTACTGCAAGCAGGATGTGAAAGTACCTTTGAGGAAGACTCATCCTGTAAAACTGCAGAAGAGAAGAATTAATCACCAGATTAAGCAACCCACTAAAGGAGAGGCACAGTTTATCTGGTGCCACAGGCCCCCACAAAGCAGAGAGTGTGCACACCCTGTGTGGTTTGCAAGATAACACACTCTCATGGATTGTGGTCCTCATGGGCCTCCTCCTTTTCCCTAAATCCACTGCCTCTGCTAACCAGGAATATGGAGAAGTGATTTTGTGTGGTTATTCTAAGACTTATGTATTCCTTGCCTTTCTGGATCAGGAAAATTTAAAAAAATAACAATTAAAAGTCCACAGAACAAAGAGATTGTAGTCTTTTCTCCTTCAAATAAATACATCTAAAGATGGCATCTCAGCTTTATTGGAGGTGAGGGTGCACAATTTTTATTGATTTAATCTCTTAATGTCAGGGGTTTTTTTTACCTCAAATTACATTTCTAAGGCAGAAGTTGTGCTTCTAAGAAAAACAAGACCATGCAAGTGAGGGCACTGGTGGTCCCACTGCCTAGACTGGGTGATAGTAATGGGTGGCCAAGGCATTGGGGAAAATGGCCTGAGCACTCCTACCTTCTCCTGCAGAGCTTATGAGCAGCACCTCCAGATCCAGGGGCAGGTCATACTCCATGCAGAGAGACTGTGCAAAGTATTTCCAGGCAGCAGGGCCAGCCTCCTCCAGCAGGTCAAGGAGCAGGGAGGTTTTCTCTCTGGGGTCAGTGGTGGCAGCCAGGCTGCCCAGGGCTGCCTGGGGCACGCAGCGCTGGCAGGTGCTGAGCAGCCACTCAGGACAGCGGGTGAGGAGCTCCACGAGCTGGGGACGGGCTCTGGCTACTGCTGCTCGCAGGTCTGGGTCATCACTCTGCCATGGGGACTACAGGGGTGAAAACAAAGGGTAGCAGCAGGCACAGGAGCAAGAGATGTTCACCCACACAGCCCTGCATGGCTTGATCTGCTTTTCTACCCCGTGGCCTAACCCAGGGTTTCTTACCTTCACTGCTGAGTTTAGAGCAGAGACCTGAGCCCAGTCAGAGGGTGAAGGATGGCAGTCCCTGTCTGCACAGTGCCTGACAGCAGGACTGTGAAGGACTGGGGCAATCCATGGGAGCCTCTGGCTCTGCTCACATCTGTATTGCTGCAGTGGCCATCTGCCAAATATAACACCCCAGGCACCTCTCACATGTACCAGGACCTCTGGGGAGGTCAGGGATGTTTCTGTTACTGTTCAAGAGTGCTTACACAGAGCCAAGGCCTTTTCTGCTTCTCGTAACACCCCCCCAACAAATGGGTTGGGGATGCACAGAGAGTTGGGAGGGAACACGGTCAGGACAGCTGACTAAAATTGGCCATATGGCATCGTGCTCAGAACATACAGCTGGGGTAAGAAGGAAGAAGGCAGGGAGCTAGAGCGATGAAGTTTGTCTCCTAGATCACCTTTACATATGGCAGAGCCCTCTTTTCCTGGAGATGGCTGTTGGGAGATAGAGGCCCCCGCTGCGGAAGGTCTCGGGCTGTACGAGGAGACAGGGCTTGTCTCCACCCCTCACCCAGTGGCCTGCAAGAGGCCAGAGACCTTATCTCTAAGTCCATGCATACCTCCCTACTAACCCAGCACTTTTTGCCCCTTCCAGTAGTTTTCCACTCCTTAAACTAACCCAAGACCCCAGGTACCTCTTCCTGTGACGTAGGACAAACCCCTCATCTATTTAAACCCACGGTGTGAGATAATAAACGCCATTTTGACCTATCCACCACATTGGTGACTGCATCTTGTCATCTGGACCGAGTAACCTTTGTTAGAAGGTTGCCGTGCTGTTATGTGAGACCAGGTCGCCGTTGTCTTTCATCAGAAGACAACGACAGATGGCAGAACCCCTGCTTGCCCATGAGAAGCTGTGAATTAATTCTTTGTTTTGCTTTCCTTGTGTGTGTAGCTTTTGCTTTACTTGTTCAGCTGCATCTCAGCTCACAAGTTTGTGCAGGACCCCCCTGCACAAAGGGCTCAGGGAACTGTTCTTGCTGCTCATTTTGTGAGGATGAAGAACTCATTTCTGCTTTGGTGACAACACCACCTCCAGCCCCACTTCCTTCCCACAAAGCCATGCACAGGGTCTCCTACCTTCATTGTTGTGTAACCAGTCTCCTTCCAGCTGTCAAGTGCAAAGGTGGCTCCTGCTTCATATTCTGGCAGAGAATTGATCTGCTAGGGGCAGTCTTGGAACACAGACACACCCCAGGAAGTGGGACATGCCTCACTTGGTGCAGATGCCTGGGGATAACAGCAACAGAGCTTGATACAGATGTGCCAGGCCATGGCAATTTCGTGGGTCACAAATCTAGAAGCTCTGCCTTTGATCCAAGGGTCAGCTGTGAAGCTTTTTGTCTCTTCTCACTCAAACCAGCAGCGACGACAAAGTTTTGACATTTGAGAATTTCTCCTGGTCTCATGGAAATGCAGGACTGAGCCTTGTGCACTAGGATGCAAGTGAAGACAGCTTTAGAGGAACACTTTGTGGGAATCACAGCTTTCCTGGTGTCACTGCCTGATTTGAGCTGGGCTCTGCCACTCTGCTGCTGCCAGCCCCTCTGTGGAAGCTGATGCAGAAGCAGCAGCATCTTGCTCAAGTCAGGCAGTCAGTCACACCACAGAAACTGTGAAAAGCTCATCCTCTCAGACTGCACAGCTCTCACAAAAGAGTTTCAAGTGTAGGGGGCTGAAGAAGCCCCCAGTGACAGCTCCCCACCTCTCAGCAGAAAGGGCACAGGGAAATTCCACCCTGCTCTGCTCCTGGCAGTAGTTGGTGTCCAGCCACCCCTCCCACAGGGAAATGGAAGAGGAGAGCAATCCCCATCCCATCAAGAACAACAGACTCACTAAAGCTGTATTAAATACATACATAAATTAATAAAATCAACACTTAATGCCAGTGGAGACTGAAAGCCATTCAGACAAAGAGTGGACTCATACAAATGAATGAAAGACTCATATTCAAGAACAAAACAACACTGAAAAGTTGGATTAAAGCTCAGCCACACTGCACAGCTCCCATACTACTGCTCTGCTCAATAAGACCATCAAGAATGATTGGCAGTTACCTTCAGTAAAATACCTCTGATCCCAAAATGAAGCACAAAAACCTCCCAAGAAAAGCCAGAAAACTTTTGAGCATTGATCTTTACCCTTCAAATGCAAAACCATCTTCAACACGCTTTGCAAAACTTAACCTCCCCTCCCCAACTTGGCACTCGCACTGTTCCCAGCCACAAAAAATTAAACTGAAATGTGACACTCCCTGTTGCAAATCTACCAACTTCTTGCCTGCTCTGAGGGCACAGAGTACTTCCCAGAAGCCCAGAAAGAGTACCAGCACCAAAACCAGTGTGGGGGTCACCAAAGAACAAAGCTGGAGGACAATGGCCCCTGCCTTGATTTCCCCATGTGCCAACCCACCACCATCCCCAGGCACAAAGTCCTTCCATCCTTTTGGGACCCAATGAACAAAAGACTGAGCAAAATGAAAGTAAAATCAACTGGGAATTCCCCAACTGAAATGCATCTGCAGTAAAAACAGAGAAATGAGAAAAAAATATCCAGTTGGAACAGAGGAAGGATAACATCCTAGCCTAAAATCCATAGCTAGGTGATAACGTAGGTAAAGCATTTGAGGAGTGGTCCAAAGAAATGGGATAAACACTTTCGTGGAGTAAACTCTGACTTGGTTTTGGTTAAGGCACTTGCAATGGGAATATTTATATTTACATGCATAAATCTGATTATTCTGGCACACAGGGAAATATTTAATTATCTCTTCTGTTATATCTAGGAGGAAAAAACAAGTTGCTTTCCCTTTGGGATAAGGACAAGGTTTAAGTGATAACGTAGCAGATGTGAATGGTTATATAAAAGATCCCATATCTAGATAGAGCTGTGTGTGCAGAGACCTCCAGATCTATTCGGATGGGCTGCAATAAACAATGAAATGTTATTAATATTTCTCTGAAATCCAGGGAATTGGCACTGGAAAATCAGATGGAGCCTGCAGCCGAGTCCCAGAGAAGGCAAGATTGCACACTGTGCTGCACCATAATTCACTTATCAGAGAAAAAAACCAAAAACAACCATATCCAGCAACACCCGTGTCTCTGGACAGAAACTCTGGCTCTGGTTGTCCTGCCTTGAGCGTGGGGCAGAGAGTGGGGAGAGCTCGGGAGAACCGGGAGCGGATGGAGAGGGTGACGGTGACACCTGCCAGGCTCTGCCCCACTCTGCCACCCCCTGGCCCACCTCGTACCTGGGAGCCCAAGTCGCTTGTTCGCCTGAAGTTTGGACGCGATGACCTTAGAGATGTTTCCCAGCGCTCCTGCCTCCGTTCTCTATCCCGGCTTTTCGCATCAGACACGAGCATCTGAGGGCTGGGGAGCAAAGAGCCGCTCCCAAACTCCCAAACCCCGGTGGGGTTCGCAGCAGGACCCCTCGGCCCGTCCCCCCGGGTGCCCAGCGCGATGTCCCCGCTGGCCCCGCTCCGGCCCCGCTCCGGCCCCGCTCCGTCCCGGGACAGCGGCGGCGCCGCCCGAAAGCGAAAGCGGCGGAGCTGGAGCGGCTCTGCCGGGAAAGCACGTGGGGCTGCGGAGCCGGGCTGGGCAGGTTCCACTGCTCCCCCTGAGACCGTTCAGCACGGGAAAACACCTCTGACATCTCGGAGCCCGATAACCGAGCCTGCTGTGCTCACGGCTGAGCCGCGTCCGCCCGTGCCACACCCACGCACCTGAACAGCGCCAGGGGTGAGGATTTCACCTCTACCCTGCCTGTCCCCACTTCTGGCGAAGGCATTTTCTCTAACACCCAACCTAAATCTCGCCTGGTGTAACTCCAGGCAGTCTGCTCTTGTTCTGTCCTTGCTACCTGGGAGAAAAGACAGAGAGAGCCGCACCTGGCTCCACCCTCCTTCCAGGGACTTGTAGAGCGGCAAAGTCCTCCCTGAGCCTCTTTTTCTCCAGGCTGGATCCTCCCAATTCCATCAGCTCCTCATCAAACTTCTGCTCCAGATCCTTCCCCTGCTCCTCCTTTGTCCCCCTGGAAGGGCGGCCCAGCCCAGTCCCCACTGAGCAGCCCCCAGTGGGGCAAAGCCCCTCCATGGCAGAAAAAGGTGCTTTTTTCTGCCATTTCCTTTTTATTAATGCTTTTATACTGCTCTGTGATGGAAGGAACATAATCTCTACCTCTGTTTATGTGATCACCATTACAGGTGTTGGATTTGTCATCCAAGATCTCCTCTAAGTGAAAAGACCCAAAAAAAAAAAAAAAAAAAAGGCATGAACTGGTACAGGAAAACAACTGAGCCACTTGAGATAAATTATTGCCATGTAGTAGGAAGGAAAAGGAACTTGCTACTTGACTAGATACTAAAACTTTCTCTTATAATCTCTTTGGTTTCCTTATAATTTTCATTGCTTTTCTTATCTTTGCAGTCACTGTCTCAACACCATGGCCATTATCAGTTTGGAGCTGTACACTGAACCATCAGGGTCTGTAAAGAAACTACCCTGGGCACAAGATCTCTGTTATTGTACTGCACAGCAAATTCACATTCCATTTATTTTTTTCAGCCATATCCTGAAGGTCTTCTAGCATTACTGGTCCTGAGCTTACTTGGAGTTTGGTAATATCATTTGACTTGCTGGATTGTGTCAAAAGCAGGAGGCTTTTGGCAGAAGTGAAACCCAGGATGAGAATGAAAGGTGCTGTATTTCCAAAATGTAACAACAGAGATGCCAAAAGGTGGCAAAACCCATTTCTGCTGCCTCCTGAGACTGCTAACCCAAAGCCTGTGCACTTCAAGAGCCCAGTCCTGACTCCTAAGAACACAAGCCCTTTGAAGATCCTGAAAAAGTAGCATGGATTGAGGTGCAGACTTCAAAATCTTTGCAGAAGAAAGGCTCCATGGAAGCACAGTTGCACAGAGCCTAGAAGGTTTCTCAGGAAAAGGAAATAAAATTCAATCAAAACTGATTTTAAGCAGCTCATCTTTTAATTGGTTCAGATGCAATTTTTCTGGTTGTATACAAGTTCCTGTGCTCCTCTGTGAAGGGATGAGCTCTACAAACTTTTCTCAAGAAAATTAAGAAGCAAACGACTCGGGAAGCCAAAGTCAAGCTGTACAATTACATATCCCTAAAAAGTGGGGAGAGAACATAAAATATTGTATTAGTTCATGCCCCAATCCCAAGAGGGCTTCGAGAGTCAGGTAGTTCTGAGCTCTGCTTACCTTTCTGGTGATGATCTCAGGATTTATGATCTCAAAGAGATCAAGCCTTTTGCTGTTCATCAGTGAAGTCAGAGCTGATCCAATACCTGTGGAATCAGCAAACCCACCCAGTCACAGGGATGTCCATCCTGCCTTGCTGCTCATCATGTGCTGCCTGTTGCCAAAAGCTAATTGTGCCTCAATGTCCCACAGCCTTCAGCCTGGCAGAAATTCACTTTTCCTTTCTCCCAGCCATTTGCACAGGGTTCCTCATTCCCCAAGTGTATCCAGCAGAATTTTAAACATTGATGTAGTTCCCCCCCACTTCCCAATTGTCAGTGTTATTGGTGTATTTTTTCAGTGCTCAGGGTAGGAGATCTGATGTCAGACAATTTATGGAGCAGGTTGGCTCTTCCCCAAATAAAAACTCACTTGAAGTTACTTCTGGAATGCCAGCAGCCAAGATCATATTCTGCAAGAAGTTTTGTATGGATGGGTCCTCCTGAAAACCAGAAAATTCACACAAAAATGACTTAAAAGACATTGTTTAGCCTCAAATGGCTTAGAGAATACTTTTTGTAGGACTTACCCCACTTGGATCAGCTGTGCATTTAAACACTTTAATCGCTACACTGAAGGGAAGGAAAGGGAAGGAGAGAAAAAGGGGAATAAAAGTCACTAAGTGCTGCAGAGATCCTCTTTTTGTGCTGCTCTTAACCATGGGCCAAAAGAGGCAACTCACAGGAGAGCACAGTACCAACCTGGAGTCCACAGGCTGCAAAATGAGTTTCTTTTCTGCATAGGTAGCTTGGATAGTGACCCTGATTTCCTGCAGAGAGAAGAACAGCAGGGTTCAGGCATGGCCTTACAGCAGGAGCTGTATTTGGGTATTTTGGTTGTTTTCTAGGAGCCAGAGTTCAACATCCTTTTGGCTTTACCTCCAGGTATTGCTGGAGAAGGCCAGCACTTTCCTTCTCCCCTTGCATGAAATAAACTCCCCCCTCATGGCCACAGCCTCAGTCTCTGGGGCTCCAGGCTGGCTCACCCACTGGACTTTGCCATTTTGTAAATCCTGCATGAGGATGGAAATGGCTGTGTGGGGTGTTGTGTCCCAATGACATCCATCTCAACATCTGACAGGATGTAGAGAGAACAGCCCCAGGGCAGCCAGGGCTGCCACAGGCAGTCAATCCAATGAAACCAAATTAAAAAAGAAAGCAATCTCTCAATCCTGGCCATTTAGGCTCATTGTCTTGCTGTTGTCTGCAAGTAAACATTCATTTAAGAGGAACACTTTGTGGTGCAGTTGCAGGTCACAACCAGGAGCAGCTCTCATCCTGCTAACATGGGATACTTGCTGAGGGAATTATTCTCAGCTGTGGTTTAGCCTTTAAAATTGAGTGTGCCCAACCCTCAGGCAAGGATTTGGGTTGGTTTTGTGGCTGTTTCAGCCACAGCTACAAGACTGGACAAACACACTGCTTTTCTGTGATGTTAACCATGACAGGGAAGCTGCTGGCATTTCTTCTTTCTGCTTTCTTAGATCCACTACAAAGCAGTTTGGGGTGAAAGACAGTGTAAGCAGGACCTTCCATACAGGCACACATAGAGGAAAAGGTTATATTTTGTGCTTCACATTCTTCAGAGCTGTATCTCCATTTCTGACACAGCTGTACTCATAGTGGGGACCTGAGCTAGAATTTGGGTACAAGGAGAGTTCAAAATAATTGCACTCCCATAGTGCCTTCATTCTCTCCTAAAATATCTCACTGACACTACCCTGTGTCAGATAAATGTTAATGGGGGCTCATCAGAGCTTTCTGCTGCTTTGACCACCTCTGATAGTGGGCTGGCCTAACTGAGGGGGCATTGACCCAACACGGCTCATTTCCAGCCTCAAAGGTCTAAGGAACAGATGGGAGTGTTAAAATAAACTGATTTACCTTCTCCACCCCCACCCCTCCCAAAGGGCTCCCTGCCATTGCTGTCCCTGCACACCAGGAATGGTCCTGAACTGGGACAGAGCCTGTCCCAAGCTCTTCACAGTCAGGAGGTGCAAGAACTGACCTCCTCCATGTACAGAGCCACCAGGGGTTCTTCTCCTGCCAGCAGGATGCTGATCTCCATTGCTACCACGGAGCTCACGACCGTCCCTTCAGGCTGGAGGGAAACCTGGGGCTGGCTGAGACTCCACACCTTGGCCACAGAGTCATTGTAGGAGGTGCCTTGAAAAATCTGGTCAAGTAAGGAGCAAAAGATGAGTCAGGCTTTTTCCATACCAGTTGCATGCCAGCTTGTCACACAGCTGCAATCCTTTTGCTGTCCCCAGTTCCTCCTCCTGTTCACAAGAGCCCAATAACTCAGCCAGGTTTCAGGGAAACTGTGCCAGAGTGGAAGATGGAGAACTCCTCCTTGCAAAGCACAACTGCTTCTCCATCAGCCCCTCTTTTTCTCCATCTGGCCCACCCAAGACTCAGATTGCCAAGGGAAGGACTCAAGTTATTACAATGCAACAGAATCCATTTGAAATTTTCTCATTTGGCATGCAATGCTCTGAATAGGACAAAAAGTTACCCTCTGCACTGCCTTCCGCTGCACTTCTGTGTCTTCCCTCTCAAACAGCTCCTTCAGAAACAAACCAGAAACAGATTGTGGGAAAACAAAAGACAAGGTAATAGCTGCTCCTGGTGCAGGCTGGACAGGCCAGAGCACTGAGGTGGGGCCTGTGCCCAGGGCAGGACATGGCTGAGCCCCCCCCAGTCCCACCCTTTTTCCATCCCAGTCATCCCCCAGAAAATCTCATCCCTTTACAATTCAGCAGACAAGTTTTCTATCAGCTGCTGTTGTCCCTCCAAGGAACAACACTGCCTGGGAACACACTCTTGATAAGAGGGCACCAATTCCAGGATCACATGCAGTGATGGTCTGTAGATTTCTATCTTCTACAAAAACCAGCTCCCACCACAACACAGTATTTAGTGAACTTTTTGCTTTCTCCCCAAAATATGATAAATGAGGTAAGGAGGGTGCCCCTCTGGGCATGACCTGCAGTTTCTCCCCTCTGAGGTTCAGCACCAGCTGCCCATCTAGGAAAGCTGCTGCAGCCAGGGAGCTGATGCTGTGCTCGGACAGCCACAAGTAGAGCATGCGGGACTCGGTCAGCAGCGACGGGGAGAACACGGAGTCCCTGAGCATGCTGGAGTTTTTCTTGTACACAACAAGGCCCTGCAAAGGAAAACAAACAGCAGGGAGACAGGACAAAAAGTCAGCATCTGCATTTCCATGGCAAGGCAAAGGCCTGGCTGGACACAGCAGGGAACAGGCTGGCATCAGCTCGGGCTGCAGTGCCACAGCACAGCCTCACAGAACAGCCCCTGCAAGCCCTCCAGAGCACACCATGGCCAGAAAACATCTGGTGTCTGAGCAGCCTGGTAACTTCACCTTGTGATGGGATTCTATGTATCTTGCTTTTATTACAGGATCCGATGCGAGGGAGATGTCAACAACAATGTCCTTATCCCGGACAAAATCGGCTGCAGGAGGAAAACACAGAAACATCACTCCAGAAATAGGACCCTAAGCAGAGCTTGTGACAGTCGCTTTTAGGACTTGGTGCAGGTGGTGACAGGGATGTTATGAAAGAAGACAGGGGTGGGACAGGAGCTCCCACTCCTTTGGATGCTAGTGTTGATCCTGCTACAACTCACTGACTGTTTATTCATTGGGAAATTGGGATCATTACACTCAGTTTTACATTCCACTCCTTTTCCCTGATATTTGGGACTGGGAAGATCTCCAGATGCTGTATGATCTCACCCCTGATACTGCAGTGCATCCTTCTGTTCTAGCTAACTTTAGTCCTGCAGCATCCTGCACAGCTCGTCAGTACCTACTGAAGGAAAAATTCTTTATGGATTGAAATGTCTTTGAACCTGTGTAATCACCCTAAAAGAGCAACCTGACACATAAAAATCCAAACCTAACATTACTAAGGTTAATTTTGCTGCTGTCTGAGGGTTTGGGATCCCATATACATTTTTGAAGGACATTTTTGTTGGATGTGGCTACCACTCTGCTGGGGCTCAAACATTGAAAGCTGCACATAAAAAAAGAAAGCAGAAAAACCAAGAATATTTACCTGCGAAATCAGTTATAAAATTTGTCAGTGTCTGAGCGAGAGCATTTATTTCCTTGCACACCTACATGAGGAAAAGAAGGGGAAAAATTAGGGGAAGGGGTAGGATTTTGCATTGTAGAGCAGAGCTGAGCCTCACTGAGACCTAGGGACTGTTGGTCAGAGTCCAGCAGCCTCAGGGTCAGCAACACCTCTCACTTTGCCCAAGCTGCTTTTTTATTGTGGATTCAATTTATTTGTCTTATTTTTCATGAGCACTAACATTACACTGCTACTCTCTTGTGGGCAAGAAAAGCCACACAGAGCTTTCCTCAGCCCACAGGCTGGTCTTACCTCCCTCTTGAGGACAAGCTTCAGAGTGAAGGAGATGAAATCTGTGAAGAGCTGCTTCAGCCAGCCAGGTCTGTAAGACAGGGAGCACAGTCAAGGACCACCCGAGGTCTGCACATCTGGGGGCCAGCAGGGGGACAATAAATCTCGGTTTTGAAAGGGGTCAGACTCACTCCTTGTCTCCTTGGAGGTGAAGTGTGAGTTTGTGGAAAGCCAGGTAGCAGTCTGAGGCATCAGGAGCCACTTGGTCCTTTTGGCACACTGCGTGGGATGAAAGGAAAAAGAAAAAGAAAAAAACACCTAATTTGTTACTGGGACGAGGAGGAAGAGTGCACTTTGCACACACTGCAGGCCTGGAGCAGAGGCCAGCCAGGGCTCCCCACATCTCCCAGGGGATGCTTCCAAAGTATTCCAGACCCTGCCAAGTCAGGGCAGATGGGGCTGCCTTGCACCTGGATGGTTTCTGCTCACAGCTCCAGCTGAGCTGGTCTAACAGGCACCCTTTTTCATCTGGGTACCTGCCAGCTGCCCTAGCTCTTGCCACAGAGACTCAGCTGTCCCCCAGCATGATCCAGGAGAACCTGGACAGTACATGCAACCCACAGACCAGAGTGGGGAGGGAATTTAGTCATATTGCAAAATGTTTGGGTGTTTCAGCATACTTACTCAGATTGATGTTTAGCTGGAGGTCAATGGAAGACTCAATTTCAAAATCAACTGAATGAAAAAGCTGCAAGCTGTAATGGCAGAAGAGGGGACATTTAGGAACCTGTGCCAGAAGCAGCTTCTCCCTGACAGATGTGGATTTTATAACACCTCCACACCTGTCCTTGCACTGCAATGGGCCAACCCCCAGCACACCACAGCCCATTTCAGATACTCTGGCTTTAAATCATTGCAAACTGCTGCCTTAGTGGCACACAGGAGCATTAACCCCCCTTTTTATCCACTCACAGAGCAACAAAGAGGAGAGACAAAGTCAACTCCTATGCTTTGGCCATCTGGTCGTGTTATGGGAGACAAGGACAGAAAGGCAGAAAGCAAGATGGGGCTTAGAAGCACTGCTAGAACATAAAATCCTGTCTCAGGCAGTCACCAATGCAGCATTGCCAGAGAGACTGAGGGGAGCAGCCCCCACCTGTGCTTTGCCAGCAGCAGAGCTGGCCCTGGTGCTCAGAGCTCCCAGCCCAGGACTTACAACCAGGCCCCGGTGTAGCCGTAGCTCAGGCTCCCTTTGAATGTGGCTGTCACGTTTTTAATGGAGATGTGAATGGCATCGTCCTCCTTGAGCTCCACCTCGCTCCTCTCGATGGACAAGTCGTTGACCTGGATGCTAGAAACAGCAGGAGCAGGGTTTGTCCCCAGCCCAGAGCTGTTTGTGACTGGGCAGGACAGGTTTATTCCTGAGCAATGGCATCTCTGAGGGACCCGTGCCAGCGCCTGACCCCGGAGCTTTTCAAATCCCAGGGCCAGGTACAAGGACAGTGACAGTGATGAGTTTGCTCAGCCTTGGTGCCCTGTGCAGTATTTGGATACAAGGCTGTGGAATGCTTTAAACAGGAAACAGGGAACAATGCAACCCTGTTTTTGCAGTGCTCCGTGCAGCCATGGTCAGGGCAGGAAGTCTGTTCTGTGACTACACCACTGAATTTGTGGTCCCAAAATACAAGCGAGTAACACAGCAGCACCCAGCCTGCTTTGTCACAAAGGACAGCCAAGTGACATCCTGCTGACAGGGGTGGCTCTGGCAGCCCCAGATGGGTCCCCTCTACCTCTCAATGTGCCATGGGCACCATCTGTCATCGGTGGCCACAGGTGCCCCAGCCTGCAGGGACATTACTCCCCATCCCCGTTGTCAGAAATGAGCTCTACACATTGCCTTCCCACTCAGCTGGAAAAATAAATAACTCTTAAATAACACATTAGCAGCCTAAACCTTAACATGCAAATTGTCTGTGAGGCTTAGATCCAAAACTGTGTCTGCTCCAGCCCAGACCTTTGCTTTCACCAGGAATTGCTGGATCAAAGCTCTCTCCAAGGCCAGTTTCTGGTCCCCTCTCCCCATCACCTCTCCTGGCACAGGGCCAGGGACATACTCACTTGCTCAGCCCATAAGCCACGCGGCCGAGGAGCCGCATGGACCTTTCCCCGGTGATGTTTGGGAATTTGGCATTTCTGAAGGCTGCTTGAATGACCTGGGCTGTTTCCTGGTTCACTGTCGGTGGAAGAAAAGGGCGAAGATGTCAAACTGCAATCTCTCCTGGCTGCAAAGCCAAATCCGCACTCGGGATTAAAGCACTACAGAAGGCTTTTATCCGAGGCAATTGCATTTGATTCAGGAAGCACTAGAGGAGTTTCAGAGTAAATTAAAAAAATTAAAAATCCCTGTCTGTAACAGCTGACGGCAGCAAGGGACAACAGCAAGGGACAACAGCGTGTGTGGCTCGACAGCCACCAGTGGGAGCCGTCCCCAGAGAGTCGTGGCCAGCTTTCACACACCTCAGGAGCAGATTTTGGGAAGGTCAAGACTGTGCTCATGTTTACACCACACAAACTTTGCTTTACCCCAGCGCTTTGCTTTGTTGCTGCTTACTTGTATTGCAGTCAGCTCTTGGGTCTACAAAGAAAAAATTCTGAAAAGTTTCTGTGCCCATTTTCCTAACATTAGACAGCCCATTCCAGCCTCAGGCACATGCTTATACAGGACTTTTTCCTTCCAGAAATATCCTGTTAGTTCAGCCCAGCATGAATACACTTTCTCTGCATGCACCAGAGTTGGATGGACAGGACAGAGCTGTTCCCATCCTCCACAGAAGAATGAAGTTCTTCCCCCACCTGCAAAGCTCCCAAACCCTTGCAAATAACCCCACAGCAGGCGAAAGCCTGTTTCCCCCCTTGTGCACACCGACCCCAAGAGATGAGATTGCAATGAGGAGAGAAATCAAACACACATTTGCTCAAGCCCTTGCATCATGCCAAGCCCCAACAGGAGCAGCACTAAATCCTTGGGCTGAGGAGAGAGGCTGGGGACAATTTGCAAGCTCCTTTGCCTGCTCAGGGTTTAACCTGAGCTCCCAGGCAGGTGTTTACACACGAGACAGAGAAGCAAGGAGCCCCCTCCCCTGGGGATCTGTCCCTAACTCCTGGCAGAGACAAGCACAGCCCCAAGAGCAGCACTTACACAGCAACGCCGCGGGCTTGGTCATCCTGCAGACGATCCCTGTGCCTCTGTAGGGAAAGGGCCCGAACTCACAGGCTGCTGCTGCTTGCACAAGCACCAGCAAGATGCTGAAGGTCCCCAGCACCATCCTGCCAGCCCAGCACATCCTCAGCCAGAGCAGAGAGCGCTGATGAGACCAAGTGATTCTTGGTGGAGGCAGAGGCTGCTTTCATACCCCCAGCAGAGCCCACTCGAAGCAGGACATGACCTGCTTCCTCCACTTATCAAAACTCATCACACATTTCCTAATCTTCCTATAGTTTCCTTAGCACCAGTCATGTTGCACTCTGCCTTCCTCCCTCAGCAGGAGTTTGGGCTGCAGGGCTTGGTGCTCCTGCCAAGACTGCTTTAACTCAGGACACACCAGGGCGGGTGGAAAAGGCTGGAGGGGGATGGAGAGTGGAAGAGGATAAAGTCAAGGGAGCAGCCTCACATGCTGCCTCAAGCCACTTCATTTTTTCTTCATGCAGATATATTCCTTATTTTATATTCCTGCAGTAATTCCCCAGCAAAGCCCTGTTTGAAAGGTATCTACATCATTCACTGCTCCCCCTTCCACTGATCTGATACACTCTGGGGGGAAACTGAGGCACACTCCTGGGCAGGGGGTGTTTCCTGCTACCACTGGGGGAGCCCACATCTCCCACACCCCTGGAAAGCTCCATGACCACAGGACTGGAATGCTTTTTGCCTCTTGTCTGGGTTTGTGAACAGCATGATTTGCCACCATCCCACAAAGGCAGAGCTTTTCATGCACCCGGACTCAGCTGCAGTTTGGGGAACATCAGAGACCCAAGTTCACATCCACTCCTTGTGCCCACCTGCCCTGTATGCCACTGTCCTCCTGCACCTCTGCTGTGCTGCTGGGGCCCAACCCAACCCCAGAACAACCTCCAGCACAAAACAGAGTAGGGTTGTTTCAGAAAGGCGGCTCACAACAGCTCCCCCGAACCTTTTTGCTAGAAAAGACTGAGGGAGAAGGACAGGTGAGAGCTTGGCAGTGCTGCAGGAGCAGCCTCAATGCCCTGAGCGAGACGAGGTGCCAGCCCTGGCAGATGCCTCATCCTCCCTGTCCAGGGTGAGCACATTTCCTGCGGGGTCCCCGCTGTCCAGCCACCCCCACCCTGCCGTGCTGTTTTCTTCCTGAGTTGAGAAAGTGAACGGCCTCGGGTACCCTGCGGGAGGCACTCACGGTCACTGACCCGAGGGGAGCCGAGCATCTGCAGCTTCCTCCAGGCTCCTCCAGGAGAGCAGCGTGGTGGCCATGGACAGACTGCCTGCTGCCAGCCCAAAGTGCTTTATAAATGAACAGCTAATTGTTGGAAGCACAAAGTACAAAGACAGCAGGTGCTCGAGCAGCAGAGCTCCCACATGGCACCATCTCAGCTACCACAGCATCCCCGCTGCCCTGGCCAGGAGAGCTCTTCCCAGGGCAGCTGCACAGAGCATGGGCATGTTACAGAAGGACTGGAATTCAAGGGGATTTCACCATCTAACAGCTCTATTTTCTGTCCTCTCAGTTTAAGGGGTGTTTAAGGCATTGGCACAGTGGCCAATGCCTGGCATAAAGGGACTCCTGCAGGCCCCAGGAGGCCACAACCACTTCTTTGCCCAGGGCAGCAATTCACATCAGCATGGAGGAAAGGGAAAACTGGCACTTTGATAGAGGGGTATTTATCAGCAGGATAGATAAAGGCAGAAAGTCCAAGACCCCAGGCCCATTGTGCTGGTGCTGTTATATCCAGTGCACTCACAGCCCCTTTCTCCCCCAGCACAGCTGCAGAGCCTGCTGTCAGCACACAACCAGAGCTCACAGAAAAGCAGGACAGGGAACTGCTGGGCATTGACCTCCAGAGGGAACAGGAAGGCTGGAGACTTTCTGCCTACAATAGCAAAAGCATGTGGAACACAGAGATGCTGTGAGCATCCTTGTCCTAGAGTAACCAGGCAGAGGCCAGGGCAGCAGGGACAGCACAGCCCACCCTCCTTCCAGTGCAAGGTCAGGCTAGGACAAGTCAGGTCAGATTTAAAAGCCTAAGGAAAGGTTAATTTTGGCTAGCAGGAGGCAGGGCAGGCTTTAAACCCAAAGAAAAGTTAAACACCCAAGCTGCAAAGGAGATGCTGGAAGATGTTTTGATAAATATTTGCTGTGTAAGGCTTTATCTGAAGGCCGTGCACGCACACATGTACTCACCACCTTGCTGTGGACTGTCCTGTAACTGGGGTTGTTTTTCCCCACATTGTCCAGGGCAAAGGTACATCACAGTACCATTAATCTTTGTGCTGCATTGACCAAAACATTTGTTGTTACCCTGCAGATGCTTCCTGAGGGAGCCTTCCAGGTACGCTGGCTGTCCCTGTCAGCAGGATGGGCTCCAGCACCACTGCCAGGATTCCCACAGCAGGGCAGCCCCAGGATGGCAGAAGGGTCAGCCCAAAGACCACTGCTCCCATCTGTCCTAGAGGCTTATAAAACTGAGACAAATAACATTCCAATAAGATTTATTTTATGAACTAGTTAAATCAATTAAAGCTATGCAATATTTGAATAAAGATTTGTGATGCCAAATGGAATTGGTATTACCTGAGTTACTCTCAAAATTTTAGAAACTGAGAGTGACCTGGAATCCCTCATCACATGATAAAATGAGGGCTCTCAACCTCAAGGAGTCTCCTTGGGTGATGTCCTGACCCCAGGGGAGGGTTCCCCCACTGCAACTCCAAGTTCTCCTGAAGCCAACTCAATTCCCTCTCTTCTGTACCAGTATCATCCACAACAACCTCTAAAAAGAAAAAAGAAGCTGGCACACACAGGTGGCCCTAAGTCAGCCCAAGCTTTTCACAGCTGAGGGTGCCTATGGCAGCTGGGTTGGAGCTGGAAGTGCAGCCAGGTGTATTTCTGTGGCACTGATCCTGCCCTGGCAAATTTGGACTAAAAGAGCAGCAAATACAACTTTCAGTGCTACTGTAAGAAACTGGGGAGGTTCTTCTGCAGCACAGGAAAACTGAGCAGACAAGACATGGGCCCAGAAGCAACATTTCCCAGGATTTGTGCAGCCCTCCCAGGCAGGCAGCTGAACATGACCTGACCTCGAGCCCCTCACTGCAGGTTTGTGAGAGGCTCTCACACCAGAACTGGTTCACCCCCACGACACCACTCCATTTGAAATTCACACCACATTAAACACCAGCAGGCATTTCAAGAGCTATTCTTGTGCAGCAGAAGGGCTGGAGGGAGGTGATGAAGATGCAGTTGGCACGGTTGGTAACACAGTGGGGGAGTGGCTGGGATGGCCTCTGAGGAGACTCAGTCTGTGTGCACTGCTTTGCAAATCCCACCAGACACAGCTAGAAATGGATCACAGAAAAAAGACCAGAGGGAGGTTGTAACACTCAGCTGGGCACTTGTACAGCTGTTGGGATGTCCCTGGCTGCTGAGAACAGGGACAACAGGCAAGTCAGTGCAGAAATGAAACAGCTCTTCAGAGAAAAGGGGAAACCACACACAAACAAACACCACCAGCTTCTCTGCTCAGCAGCAACCCCATTCTCATGAGATTTATGTTCCAGGAGATGAGGACAGGACCATATCCGTAGTGACAAACAGGACTTGAGTGGCTCCCCAAGTAAGCAGCCTGTTAGGAGTTTCCACAACAATAACAAAGGTATCTGAGAAAATCAGATTGTACATTTTTCTCCTGCTTGTTTCTCAGTGGGGGCAGAGAACAGCTCTCAACTAGGAGCAGCTGCCAGAGTGTATCAGGGACACAGCAGCAGAGGAATTGGCTTTATCCTGCTGCTCACTTTGCCACCCTGTGGACCTTCAGAGACTTTCACTGTCACAACGTGCCTGCTCTCAGGAGCCCTACACGACACATGCTGAACAGGTCAGGTGCTGCAGCTCACAAGCATGCAGAGGAGATAAACCAACAGCAGAATCAAAGCCTGAAGTGTGAGCCAAGGCAAACCCAGCCCCCTAAACCCACAAGCCTCAAGGCCCCTTCTGGTCTCTCAACTCCTGTCCCAGCAGAGGGGACAGCCTTGCTCTGGAAGATTCAAGGCTTGTGTTTGCTTTATGTCTAACCTCAATTCCCTCATTTTCAGGGCCATTCTCACTGGCACTCACAGCTGGCATCCAGGCTCTCTTTCCTTTCCATCCCTCACTGTTTACACTGACATCCCTCCAGGCTGAGCTGCCTCAGTTGTCTCTGCTTGCTCCCAGGGACTCAGACAACCAGAGGCATCCACTGGTCAGGGCTCAGTGACAGGGTCAGGGCCACCCCAAATGCCCAACTCCACATAACAGCAGGCTGGCTCAGGCACAGGTGCTTGGAGCCCTCAGCCAGGCACTGTTCCCTCCCATCCCAGTGCTCCTGCCTGGGTGCACACCACTGGCAGCTGCCTCTGCAGGATTACACAGGATTTACTTCCACATTATGTGTCCTCTGCTGTAGTCACAGCTCCCCTCCACCCCAATGGCAGAGGTTAATGCACTTCACAGAACCATTAAGGAAATGATCTCTAAGGTCCAGGACTCTCACTGCATCTCTGCAGTGGCATTAGCTACACTTCATTAGTTTTTCAACTAGTTGTAAATCCATCTGGCCTGCTCCTGGGAACAGCAAAAGCTGCAAGACAACAGATGTTTTGCTGTCTGATAAATTTTCAGACTAGAGATTTCACAAGTAATCCAGCATTATGTGCCTGTTGTCTTACCCATACCAAACCAGTTTATTTCTGGCTGCCGCAAACTGCTCTCCCCTGCTAAAACTGAGCACAGGCACAGCTCAGGTAATTTAGACACTTTACAAAGACACCTGAGTGATCGTTTGCTACACCCTGAGGGAGAAAAATCCACGATCCACAAAGCACCCTTGACGTGGGACACGCCCAGTGCAGCAGCTTAGGGTGCAGCTGTGTCCAAGGTGGGGAATGGCTGTCACTGCCACCCACCCTGTGCCTACCACAGGGACAGGGACACGACTGAGAGGCTGCAAAAGCCTGGGGATGCCTTTTTTTGGGGAGTGCAATTCCCAGAGCAGCACCAGACCATAAGCAAGGCAAGAAAGAGTGGGCACCTCCTCCAGGAACATCCTCACAGGCAGGATATATCTGGGGTAACAAAACTGACCTCCTCTCAAATTATTTCATTTTAAATACTTCATTATTTTACCACTGTCCTATCTATCCTCCAAGTCTCCAGCAAACTGAAGATATGGCAGAAAAAAAAGCCTGGAAAAGAATTTGTTAAAATCAAAAACAGCACCAGGATTAAGTGGCTTCCACAGGTAACACCAACAAACTGTGTCCAACATTAGTCTGATCTGACATGGCAAGATCAAACATTACCTGCTACAACTGCTGGTCCCAACTGATGTGTGCTGGTCCTGCCAACACTCCTCAAATTGTCCTGTCAAGTGCAGGCAGCAGAGGAAAAGTGACAAGTTCCAGGAGTGGCAGCTGTTCCTACAGAGCACATTTCAAGCAAAGTTAAACCCTGAGCCAAGACTGTGTTCCAACTCCACCATCAGTCTCAGGCAGGGTTCAAGGAGCACAACTTCCCAAATACCTACACAATTACCCATTTCAAAATGTCCATGGCCTTTCTGTTACCAGCTTTCCAGAAGCAGACAGACTCCAAACTATTCAAGGCACTTCACCTGCTGAAGACACAGCTGGGCAAGGAACTGAGTTAAGCACCTTTCCTCCTCATATCCCAACTCCCTCATCATGACTTGTCAATAAAAACCAGCCAAGAACACACCCTATGCTTTGCACAGGTAGTCTTCTGATTGCTGTAGAGGATATATACAAATGTGAATATAAATGCCTGCAAATTTTATTGCAATAACAGCCCTTAACCATATAGAAATTAAAGGGAACACAATGAAATAATACAAGAGGAGTTGCACTGGAGTGAGAATGCAAAGTTGAATACAGAAGTCAGACTGCTTTAACTTTGCATCCAAAAGCAGTGAAGTTTACATTTTGCATAAAAGTTTTTGCTAAATATATTTAGATCTGAACACACTCTTCCCCCATGATCTGGCAGCAGGGCAGAGGGGAAGGAGGAAGGCAGGAGGAATTAAATCTTGAATTTAAACTATCTAGATTCAGCAACATAAAATTTAGTCTGCAACTCCATTGAGGTAATTGCTTATCCACATCACTGTCTTACAGTCCTCCACTCTGTCCAACAAGGAGATTGCACAATACATTCTTCATAGGGAAATATTTACAAAGAAAATTTAAAATATCATTGAAGCAATTTAACAATAGATCTTTCCTAAAAATCTGCTAATGCGTATCTAGCAATTTTTGAGATTCTACACTCAGTGTAATTAAAATAGCATTTGAAACATTCCAACAGGAATCACATTGCACAGAAGAAGCAATTTGCTTCCCTAACATTTTTGCACACCCACTCAGAGCCTGTGCCTTTAGTGCACAAGTCCACAATGCCAAGCCTCTACATAGGTACCTAATAAATGCTATGGAACAAAGTTCTTTGCAATGAGGACAAGCATCTCAGTCTCTGGGCTCTAATGATGTAAGGCTTCCTGCAGCTTTATTTGCTTGGTCAGTTAAAGCCAGAGGAAGTGCCATCCCTTTCCATGCCTGGTCTGGAGTTGGTATCTGGTTCTCTCAGGGGTCCACTGCAGTTTCAGACAAGCAGAGTGGTGACAAATCAGTTGCGGGTCAGTCCAGGCCCTTCTGGAAGGAGGGACGCAAAGAAAGTCTTGAAAAAAACCCACACCGTGCTCACGAGTGAAGGGTTGGCCTGCTGCAGCTCTTGGAAAGCCTGTCCCTCATCAGGAGGTGTCTCAGACTCATTTGTTCTGCCTCCATTTCCCCCCTGCCAAAATAAAGAATATTTGGTAAAGGAGAATTTCAGAAACACATTAGAAAAATCAGGCAAACTGTTTTTGTTGCTGAAATGTCACTGCTTTAACATAAAATTTTACAAGTAGCCCCAGATACAAAGTCAAAAACCCAAGCTGCACATTGGTAGTGCTGGTTAACTCACATTGGTGTCCAGAAACACTGACCAGGACAGCCATCAATCACCAGATCAGGTGAATTATGTATTTACAGCTAATGAACTTTCACTGACATCAGAACTGTCAGCTTGAAATGAAAGACTCAATCTAATTATAGACCCAAACCCTACAGAGGTGTAGCCTCTGTAGAGGAACCCTGCCCTCTGTTACAGCCTGTGACAGACCACTTCCCTCTAAAACTTCCTAAAGGACAGAAGTAGCTAAATAACCTTCATCCCTTCATCCTGAAATATTTTGGTGAACTAAGGAATTTACTACACCAATGGAGGACTCAGGTGGCAATTATTCTCCCATGGAAGATAGTGTCTTACAAAAGTTTCAAGAAAAGGTTTTTTCGTACCACACAATTATTAAACCAAACCTTCACAGGGTTTCATAATTTCAAAATATAGCAAGACAATACCTGAAAGTTATTGTTCTGGTCCTGGTTTAGAGCAGCTTGAGGAGGAACATTGCCTGGGAAGGGCTGAACTGGTCTTCGTCTAAACGGGAACCATCCAGCATGGTGCCTGGGCAAGGTAACAGATTCATTAATTAATGCTGCTTCAACATTACTCATCCTGTTACACCACAGCTGCACATCTGACTGCTCAGAGCTGCTAGCAACCATCAACAGTAAAATTTAAGGACTTGCAGTGGAACAATTAACCTTCAACTCTCCAAGTCTACATATACGTTGGAAAAGCTGCTCCACTTTTAACTCCTAGACCTACAATTCAGACACCTACTTCACTTGTTCCACAGGTAAAGAATTTTGGAGGACAGATTATCCTTCTCAGGTAAGACATCCCAAGCATAGCAGCTAAGGTTCCATTATCATCTGTGTTTTTATCCTAATTATATTCCCCCACCCAGAGAGGTTCAGAGGCAGTTCAGGACACTCCACTCAGTTCAGCCTGGTCTGCTCTCCAGAGGGGCAACACAGCAGAAAAACTGCATGGATGCATGACTGAAACAGCAAGTGTGAGACCCTCTTCCCAGACTTCAACCACTAAACTCCCATCAAGAAAATGTAATTTTCTACACTGAACCTACAGGTTTATGTGCTCTATGCTGCTGATTTGCTGGAGCTTTACAACAGGGGCTACTTTGGTTTCCAGTAGATTTCTGAAAGACAGCCACACCAGAAACTGCAAAACCCCAGTGAGATCAGCCACATTCTTCATTCAGTCCAGACATAAGCTTAATTATCTTTTTTCTAAGTACTGAGTTATACCAGGACACAGAGCAGTGGCTTGCCCTTTCCAGGTCCAAGAGTCCTATGAAGCTCAACCACAGCACAGAACTCAGCACTTCAGTGAAACTCTTCTGAACAGCAAACATGAACACCAGACACTTACAGATACATCAGAACAGTGCCACCCATGACGAGGAGCAGTCTGCTGATACTGGAGTAGAAGTAGACCATGTTGACAAGAACATATAGCAGTGTTGCTGAGTAGAGCCAGTCCAACCAGTCGCGATTGCCACCCTCCTCCTCTTCCTCCATGAGGGGCCCCCCTTGGGCATTCATCCTCAAGTTCTGGTCAGCCACTGCATTAACCTGAGCAGCAACATTCTGGTTTCCAGGCTGGTTTTGGGCAGGAAATGGGTCTGGGAGAGGAGCTGGAGGTGTCACTGGTATCTCCTGAGAATGCCGTGCACGGGATGGGTCAGCAGATGCAGCAGTAGAAGCCAAGCTGGAAACAGAACAAAGTACAGAATGAGGCTTAGTCAAATCCTCTCACACTTCACACAGGCCCTGTGTGTGAAAATCTGTCCATCTTCAACAACAGAGACAGATGACATGCAAGTAGAAAGCATCAAGTTTGGAGGCTACAGAACCATTATAAACAGGTTTTAGTTCTACCCTCAAGAGTTGTATAGTGACTTCAACAAATCAAACCAGGCACTCTTCCCTTTACCAACAGTAATGCCAATACTTCACAGAAACAATTTAGAACAATCTGCAGGTAGTCTAAAAGCCTCCTGCAAGTCTCAGCCTGACCTGTCACTGATTCCCACTCAACGCTGTCTGCACTTTGAGCAGTCAAAAAAAAAAAAAGCAAAGGCTAATCAGCAGGAACAGATTTACTCTAGAGACACCTGCCCTCCCAGTCAAGAGTCAGGCAATGGGCAAGATTCAGAACCACTGGCCTGAACAGCAGCAGAGCAGCACAGTTAGGGGTACATTCCCACCACATTCAGCACAAGTTATGATGAAAAAGTCTCCAAGCACCATCAAAAGAGGAAGAATTGCCAGGAGCTCTCAAATTTCTTGTATTACAGTTTCTACTTCCTACTGGCAGCTTGGACTAGAACACTTACTATTGCATGTAATAGTGTCTTGCATAAAACTGCTGGAACCAGGACATCTGAAGCATGCTGTAGGTTGTGTAAGCAGAGAAGCCAGGAGCCACACTCTGGAAGGGATGCTGAGTTGTTTCCAGCCTTGGTCAAAATTTGAACACATTCATTAGCAAACACGGGACTAACAGCAAGAACAATTTATTACAGAACAACGTAAATAGCTTCTGCCATTTTGTGCACCCAAATACAAAATTAATTTTCCCTTCTAGATACCTCTTTACCCACATGAACAAAGGAAAGACTCTTCTTCCTAATTAACAGAGCAGTGCATTTTCCTTTAGATGCCACATCCTTGGAAGTGTTCAAGGCCAGGTTGGACAGAGCAACCTGATCTAGTGGAAGGTGTCCCTCATGGCAGAGGGTTGGACTAGATGGCCTTTAAAGGTCCCATCCAATTCAAATTACTGTATGTTCACTAAAGCTTTTATATAAAGCCTCATCATATTTGGCCCATGTTCTATGGACTTATGACAGTGTATATGGCATAAGGAGCTGGCATCCAACACAAACATACCATCTTAAAAATCTTAAAGATGTACATAAAATTGTATTTACCCATTACTGGCTTCTGGTGACAAGTGGACACCTGAAGAGCTCCTCCACCTTCCATCATTTGAGGAAGACACATTGGATTCCTGCCTGGCTTCTGATGGTAGCTTGGGCTGATCAGCTCTAACCTGCAGACAGCAGGGCAGCCAGTGAGGTTTGCTCAGGACACCACACACATTTTATGCAAAAAGGCTGCACCCCACAAAGTATGCCCTTGTTTCACCACCTGTTCCTGCACAGCACCTCTCAGTGCTGCCCCTGCTCTTGGGCACCAGATCACAAGCACCTCGATCAGTATTTTAAAGCTCCTGGAATCAAATGACTGGGATGCAAAACTGATTTGATGCTACTCTTCCCTTTCACAAGATCTATACTTTATTTGTTACTTCCTGTGCACACATTCAGTGTCCATCTGGTTATAAAAATATAAAATACAAGAGACACTTGGGCTTTTTCCTATGTGAATTTGTAGTGCTTGCACAGACTGCTGCACAGAGTTCAAGGGCTGTCCTGTGGTGATACATCTGTCTAACACCCAGCCAAAGCTGGCTCACATCCAGCAGCCACCAGGCATGGGTAGGGTGAGCTCACAGTGCCTTTCCTGGGCAACAGGAACACACCTCTAGAAACCTTTGCCCAGCCACTTTAAAGAAAAAATGGGTTTTGGCCATTTGTACTTGAGTCCAGTCCATGCTGAGCTCAAGCACTAAGGCTGAGCCTGTAGAGAGGAAGCCAAAGATGAGTCACTAATGGGAGCAGTCAAAGTGCCTGCAGTTCTCAGCCTTGTTCCCTCCCCACACAGATCAGAACCACTTCCCTTCTGACCACAAGCTCAATCTGTCCAAGCGTGCCTGGGACATGCAAGTCTCAGTCTATTTAATAAAACTGAATCTACCAGAAAGCATTTCTACCCTGAGCAGCACATCACAACTAGATCTTTCTTAACAGATACCATGAGAATCTTTAATGATAGACTGTAGAGGCAACTTTTTTACTCAGCTTAATCTAAATACATTCTCACATTCCCAAACAAATGATCACAAAGTAATACTGCTCTTACTCTGCAGGGAAAACCTGCAGTAAAAGGGAACTTTAGAATGGTCATCTAACACTTCTCGTTTTCAGTTACAAGCCCAAGATGCAGAGTTAAGTTTAATTACCTCTGATTTGGCTTCTTGCATATTTGCAGGAGTCTTCAAGCTGTATACCAAATGAAGAGCATGCAGCTCCCCATGCTGAAATATAAGGGAAGATCTGTTAAAAAAAAATTCCTTCTCTGTATATATTTCAGCACAACATCATAAAAGATACTTTTTTATACCTTTGGCAACAATTCTCCCAGACATTGGTGATCAAGCAGCAGCTTCCCAGAATAAATCAGCTTTTGGTCATCTTCAGGCTTTGAAGAAAGAAAACAAAGAATAGGATTACTTGCTCTGCCAAGCATTAATCAACACAGCTTACAGCTGGTGGAGAGAGGCTCAGAGCATCCCACACACTAAGGTACAGAGGGAATTGTGCACATCTAAATTCAGCTGAAGTTATGAGAACAACTGAATGCCCAAATGGGACGTTACTGACATTCAAACCTGCATAATAATCCAAAGCCCCCTGGGCAAAGAATTTGGTTACATGCTGTATCTTTTACAGTCCCAATAAAAACATTTGTGTTTCTTAAAACCAGAAGTCTGGAGTTCCATCTAGTCTGATCAGCACCAGAGGCGGTGTAAGGTAAATCTGTTACAGCCCATCCAGTGGGAGCCAGCAGCTCTCCATGGAGCTGTGCCACAGCAGCTGGGGAGGCACATGGAGCCTGTTTCTGGGTAACCCCACACACCCGGGGAAAGCATGGCAAAAACACGGGAACCAGCCCTTCTCCCAGGCAACCAGTGACAGCACAGGGGGAAACAGCCTTAAGTCTGCAGGGCAGTCTCCAGTTGGATATTATGGAAAACTTCTTCACCGAAGGAATGGCTAAGCACTGAAATGGGCTACCCTGCGAAATGGAGCCTCTATCCCTGAACTCTTCAAAAAATGAGTACAGACACGGCATTTCACGGTGTGGTTTAGTAGGGATAGTGGCATTTGGTCGAAGGTTGAACTTGATGATCTTGGAGGTCTTTTCCAAGTTTATTGACTCCGTGAAGGCCACACAGAGCGGGACACGGAGCGCCGGGCTCCAGCCGCGCTCAGGCCCTGCGGCTCAGGGCAAGGCACACTTCTGCATTTCAGCCCCACACAGCGCTGTGCTCACGGGAACGCGCCCGCAAAGCCCCGGCAAGGGCCCGGCCGCCCGCTGCCCGGCGGGGTGCGGTGCCCGGCGCTGCTGCCGGTGCCAGCGGGCTCTGATGGCCCCGCACAGCTGCGGACGCGCCGTCCCGGAGGGCGGTTAATCATTAACCGCGGCCGGGCCACGAACGAGTCCCAAAACAGCCCCGAGCCCCGAGCGCGGCTGACGCAACCGGGACCCGGACACCCGGGGGGCGGGGGCAGGTACCGGTCCCGGAGCCCCGCGAGAGCCCCGCGGCAGCTGCGGCCGCTGTCCCGCGGGGAGCAAGCCCCCACCACCCACACACACACACACACCCACACCCCGAGGCTGCGCGCAGGGACCGGCCCGGCGGGGCTGCGGGGAGACGGCACTGCGCACTCACCGGCGCTTCGGGCAGGAGCCGGCGCAGCTCGGTCTTGAGCCGGCGCACGGTCCAGGCGGGCTCGGCGCTGAGGCGGAGGTCGAGGTGCCGCTGCCCGGGGCTCCGGACCAGCAGCGACAGCGGCTCCTCCATGGCGGGCGCGAGGCGGGCGGCGATTGCAGAAATCCCCCCGGTGAGCCCTTTAT